>VYZX01032783.1:1792-178053 GCA_013401335.1 Brachypteracias leptosomus | reverse complement strand
CATGTGCTAATATTGTCCTGGTTTGAACAACCTGAACTGCAGGTGTCTCCTGCTCGGGAAAGTCAAGCCTTTTGTTATTTGCAGCACTGGGCTGCACAAACCACACAGTTCCTCACCCTACCGGAGCGTCAAGAGGAAATCTGATGGGCTGTGACTACCAAAAGGGAAGCTTGAACAGGGCACTATGATTATCACTAATATTCTGGAAAAGATACTTCAAGATCTTTGACCTTGTATGATTGAAGGTCTCTCTTTAGTATCTACTTCATCATATTACATCTCTAGCACTTAACATGTTGGTGCTTTGGTTCAATACAAAATCCAAGGGAAGAGTGCCACCTACTGAACTCCTAATTTTGTTTCCTGCAACATCTGTATTTGCCAGTTTCTCACCCAAAATAGCGACCAATCAATCCTGTCTTGCTTATTGTAAGAAATGTGGGGTTCAAAGCATTTACATGGTGTGGCCATATATAATGTTGCAAATCTGGATGAGATTACTGCAGCTTGACCCTTGTTAACAGGTTTATTTTATTTTTTTCATTGTTGGCATTGGAATTTGTATTTTAACACACTAGTTATAAGAGACTGCAATAAAAGCGAAGTTAACAACTCACACAGTATTACTATTATCTGACCCTGATTTGAACTCTTCACTGCTATAAATGCTAAAATATACTGCTAATGATTTCTTTGGAAATATGCTAATAATTGATGCAATATTTCAGTCTTAGCCTTATAAAAATTAGAAATGTCTTTTAAAAGAATGAAACCAATAAGACGACTCATGCTTCCAACTAGATGCTCAAGTGCTTTTCATCAAATTCTCTCATGCAAAAATTTTCAATTATCTTTCCATAAATATAGATTAAAGTATATATTTATGCCATAAACTCTTCTATTTATTCCAGCATGCCTGAAATTGCAGATGTCTGTATGGCTTTTCCTTCTAAAATCTTTTGGCAAAGTAGAGGGAAAGAATCCCTTGTTTGGACACGTGCATATTCACTTCCAAAGGAAAACAGGACAACTTCAGTTTTGTACAAAAACTGAATCTCACGGAGAGAGAGTATTTTGGATGCCTTTCAGATAAAACTTGAAACTTTTGTTCAAAGTTGATAATTTGGCTTCTTGTGGATCATTTGGATTAGAGGATGACTGTAGTAACTTCAGAGAACTAATCTAAGTATCTCCAGAATATAAGGCTTTATGTTTTACATGCCTCTGCCAGGAAAAAAAGAGACACTGAAATAAGGATTAAAATAGGAGCAATGAGGGACTTTCTGGTTGGGAAAAATACTTCAAGAATTCATTAAAAGTATTTGCTTAGATTTGCTTCAGAGTCCTTTTAACTTCTGCATCTGACAACTTGAGCTGCTGGACCGTTTATAAAATGAAGGTGGTTCATAGTTCCTGTCACACTCAAGCAAAATCTTCTGCAGACATTCCCTCAAAATTTGGCAGAAAAAAAAGATAATGGCTATGAAAGGGAGTGGAGGAAGAACATGTAGAAAAAACAGTTGCAGAAGCAGCAGATCTATATTCTGCCATTTATTTATTTTTCTACATTGGCAGGATTGAACTGTCACTGTGCAAAGTAGGCAGTGCTGCTCTATGCATCCAGCCTGACAGAAAATTAATTATCTCCAAGCAAAATCAGCAAGATCTCGTGTCACAATTTAGTTACCTCTGTGGTCTAGCAATTCTGGGAAATCCTGCCCAGAAAATTCTCACTGCTTCAGTAGTTGTATGTTCCTTTTCATTGTGCAGTGTATTTTTTAAGAGCTATCACAGTTTGCATTTGGTGTACTTGAAGTAGAGCTAAAAGTTGTTCTAGGTGGCAGTTGATTGTAGATATTCTACACGTTGGACAAAGCAGGTTATGACTCAGCCATAACAGAATCTATCTATATTTCTTCACCTTATTTTGGCACTTATTTATGGGAATTACCTCATGGATCCACTCTTGATCCTCCCAGGCAATCAGAGCCACTGCTTCTAGCTCTTTACTTCGAGGAGATTGCAGAGACCATGATGTAAATTGGCCAAAATGCTCACCCTGAGCTGGGGTCCTGGGTAAACAGGGATTTAGGTTCTGATCTAGCCCTGGTTTTAGCTTAACTACATCAGCACTACTTCAGGCATCCTGAACTGATTATCTTGCTTTAGGAAAACAGCAGCTGACATAACCATTTTTATTTTGTGATGAAGCAGAAAATTCAGTAGAAATAAGCTGTTATAATGTGCTTTTTATGCCTTTTTCTTTGTCCTCCTCCATGGTTTTCATTCTTGAGTTTTCTTCAGGTGAGTTCTCCCACTCATGAAAGCTGACAGGTTTCAAAGGATGCTCAATTAGCTGGCTCTGATGAGACAGTTACCTTTTCTGGCAGGCTTTGCCTTGAAATGTACCAAGTCTTCCATGGGGATCAAGGGCTCAATTCTAGAAAACATTAAGGGATCCAAACACTTGTGACTGCAGTGAGATTACTCATGGGCTTAATGTGCTTAGTACCTGGCTGATTCATGCTTTAATAGGAGGCTCTTTGTGCTGTAGAGGAAATTAATAAGAGGCTTGACTCTATCACTTGTTAGGTGAAGTTCACGAGTAACGCTCTTATTCTCAATCAGCCTGTATTTAGGGGTGATTCTATTTATAGAGAAAATAAGTGATTAAGGGGGAAAATTTAATGCACACTTTCTTTGTTTTATTTCCTTGTATTGTTTACTTGGAGATTAATCTTTTCTGATTATCATAAATATGTAGGTTTCTAGAAGTGCTTTTATATGTCATGCTTCTTACTCTATGCAAGAACAAACCGATGCTTTATTCTTTTTGCAGCAAATTGTTGCTGAGTATAGATGGTACAGAGCATAGAGTTTCATGTGTTCTCTTTGTTTCTTTGCAGAAAAATGAAGTGACAGGTGCTTAGCCTCATTTTTCATGCTAGCTTTGCCATGCCATTTTCACCAATAATGAAGGCAGCTGCCAGAGCTTGAGGAAATCAGGCGAAAAATTCAGCTGGCAGGTAGACCCAGTCACTTTAAGAAATGTAATCTTATGTTAGCAGATGGTAATTAAAAGGCAGAAGAAATAAAATTTTGTCTCAGTTTTCTGCACTGTTACATCAATTAAATCTGCAACAGAAATGCAAGCAGAAAATATAATTTATTTTCATGTGGTGACACAGTATGATTGTATGCAAATCTAATGATTTGTTTTGCAAAGACAATTGCAATTTTTTAAACCTAAGTAGAATAACTGATCATTTCCAGAAAGTATGTGTATGCAGTAAATCTCCAGTCTTCAATATGCCTAATGCAATGAAAAGCTTCTCCTCCTCATTTTCTATTCATTGTTAAACCTCAAATTAGATTCTTCTGTCTATGTGCTTGCAGCTTTCAGTAGCACTAATTTTAATCCTAACAGTTCAGTAAATCTTAGTGTGGAGAACTAATCTAGCTAAGGCCTCAGTGTGGGGGCATCCTGTTAAAAGAGAACATCCAGAAAGTGCAAGATTGAACCTGGTAAGAGTTGTTATGGTCTTGCAGGAAAATGATGTTTCAACTCTGACAAGATTTCTGAGGATTTTCTCTTGTTCCCCCTCAATCTAGTTTTGAGGACAGAACCTTATTATTCCTCATATGTTACTTCTTATGGCTGCTAGGATCATGAACAACATGTGCAAATCAGTTGAAGTGTGAAATAATTACGTAATTAAGGCTCATTATGGTAGTGGTGAAACTGAAATGCTGGTGTAGTTATGTCACTGTTTCCGTAGCTAGCTTTCATTTGCAGGGCTTTTATGAGTCATGCATAAATATTCACCCAATTTTATAAAAATTCACCCAATTTTGAATGTTACAGTATAGTAAAACTTGGATGATGTTTTAATAAATGCAGTTAGTCATTTTTAAAAGATGTGAGGTTGTTTAGTTTAAAATTGATTGAGTGACTACATGTTTATTTTGTATTCTGTAACCAAGCCAGGCTTGTCTGTGATGCTGAAACCACACATCCTTTCCTACCTCTCTTGCACAAAGGCTGCATTAAAGACAATGAGAAATAACTAAAATATGTAGCTGAAAAATGCAGTTCCTAGTTCTTCTGTCCCATTGACTGATTGCTGATGCCTCTAAGCATAATGGAAATTTTATCTCTGTAGCTCCCATTCTAGTGAGACTGGTACAGCAAGCAGCATTTTTTAAAATGGTTTTTCTTAAGTGTTCAGTTGAGCAGAAATACAAACACACTTCTTAAAGCTACAGTGATCAAAAGCGTCACTTCAGATCAACTAGTTAACTCCAGTTGAATCTGGTGACGTTTTTGCTTGTGTATATGTATAAAAATAGATGATCATATAAAGATGTGGGATTTTGAAAGTTCTGATGGAGAACAATGAATATTAGTTTTGAGTCTGAGTTCACATTTATTTCACTTTTGCATTTAAGAAAATGAGGAATTCCACTTTGGCAACTCTACTTGAAAGAGAAAAAACTGGGGGGGGAAGAGGAGTGGGCAGGGACCAGACTCTACATTAATACAGCACAGCCCAGAGAAACCTGCAGGAACAGAATAACACAGAAAAAAGATGTGGGGTGTCAACTTCTGATACAGATTAGACTTGTAGTGACTTGGAAACACTTTTATCTCCTAGTGTGATTTAGTTCTATTTTTTTTTATTCCAGGTCATGAAATTTGCCTCATTGTGGCTGGAGATGAGCACTGCCGGCCACAGGGGCAGCCAGGAGTCAGTGGCAGAAGTGGGAGCAGAGACTGCAGTTCCTGTTACATCCCCAGGGAACTAAACTGGCAGGGTGAGCAAGGAGTGAACTTCGGCTTCTTCAGGGCCCAGGTGTTGGCTTTTACAATGACATCAGGTAACAAATCACTTGACACATGACTGAAGGAGTTGCAGTTGTGGGCAAGCAGAAAGCAAAGCAGTGGGGTTTGACTGTACCAGCAAAGCCTCTGTTCATGGCATGTGGGCAGCAGCAACCAGGTGAGCCTGTGGCTGTGGGGATGTCCTCCACAATTCTCAATATGTTTTCTTTGCTCCTGCCACCACCCTGACCCATCATAACCTTCGTACTCCATTCCTTGAGCTCTTGTTGCTCCAATACTACTGCTGCCATGTGTCGTAGTGCTCTGAAACGTGTGCTTGTGTCCACAGAGACCATAAACATGCTTTCCTTAGAGACCTTGGCTAGGACTGATTCTTCGACTTGGCTGAAAGGTTAGGATATTTAACCCATTCTCCCAAGTATCATCTTTTAAATTCCTAGTTTCTCTCATGTTTGCCTCACCGCATTATTGAGTCTTAAACATTTTTGAGAATCAGAGATTACAAATGAAAAAATAAAGGAACTAACATGGTAAACGTACAAGTGTGAGAAACTTTTTCTGCTTGCGTTTTGCTAATTGGGGGTGTATTTGATAATGTTTAGTATTTCTCCTTTTTTCAGCAGCCTTATCATTGTACTTTGGTATCGAATAAGATAGTCTACCACCACTAAGCCTTTTGCTTTCTCTAGAGACTGACATTTAACCTCTAAGTTGTTCAGCCACAGGTTTTAGATCTGAAAGCTGTGTTTGTACTTGGCTTTGCCCCACAGAGCAAGTCTATAGCAGACTATGAATTCCTGGGGTAGCTGGGGATATTCATTATTGTCTGAGAAGCTAATGCTGCTGCTTTTGAAATTTTATCTGTGTCCTCTGAGAAAGGATCTTTTTATATATACCCAAAAGGATAAAAACCTTTCAGCTAAGGCCTTCCAAAAAAGGAATACAGTATTCCTTCTGCTGGAACTTTGTGTTGAAGGAAACAGATGCTTCATTTGGTTTCACCTCTCACACAGACATCAATGAAGAAGGTAATAAAAAGTCAAGATTTTGAAAATATGCAAAGCAAACTAAAGCACTCACACTGGGCATTCTTTAAAATACTAAAATGCCATTAAATATTTTGAGGCCTTAATCTTAAAGTGCCCCATTTAGGGCCCTTTGAGGGCCCAATAGTCTTAAAATGCTGAACAACCTTTCTTGACATACTAGGGTTTCTGGACATCTCATCCTTCACAGAAAGGACTGATTAAAAAAATAAATATATATATATTGACTTCAGTATTTATGCCCTGTCCCTTATGAATCTTCTAACCACTTTCCTCCTTCATTTTTAGAATTAAGACAAATGTTGGGAGTGATTTGGAAAATGGCAGGGGTGTTGAGGATAGGATATGCTGTGGTCTGAAAACAAAATCAGAGGGGTTAAATAAGCTCTTGAAGAGGGAGAATAAGAGAATAGTTTGGATTCAGTTTGACGTTTTCTTTTATAATACTTACCCTCAGTCAGCTTGTGCAGTGATAGTAATTTCTCAGCACAATGTCAGGTGCATAAAGAAATGTGACAGCCTTCCCTGCTAACTCTGGCTGCCTGCTAGAAATTATCATTCATTATCATTATTATTTTAAGTAACCAACTCCAAGTCTGATCCCACTCCAGTGGCACTGAAATGGCAAAAATCCCAGTCACATCAACAATATAGTCTCGGGCCTGAAGCTCTATTATTTAAAGCAATCCAGTGGTGATTAGTGACCATAGTTCTGTTATTGTTCCTGGGATTTACGTTCTGGTTTTTAATGGAGTGTGTTAAATGAGGAGCTGTAAAATAGTAGCTACTATGAGAAAAATAGTTCAATGTGATTTTAGAGTTTTGATATGTTACCAGATGTAGCCACTCAATCAGTAAAACAGCTTTTCTTGGACAGCATTCTGCTCCAGCGGATAAACTTCTGTAATTACCCTGCCACCACAATTAAAAAATATCTAGATGCCTTCCTTCTAGTTTGTTCAAGCTGATGAGGAACTGATAAGATGGAGTTTCAGTGCCTGTGACACGTTGTTATCACTTGGCAACGTTCAAATGCAGAATATTTCAAAATCAAATCTGTAAGTCTGCACATTACTTTGAGGAAATGTGTCAACAAAATGCTGTCAGCTCCTTGCCTCTTGACAAGCTGTACAGATTTCAGACTGCTCTGAACTGTAGCTTGTCCTTCAAAGCAGCAGATGTCCTTTTTGGCACTACTGGTAGTGCAGTTAGGTTGGTTGGTGGCTGTTTTAAAAGAGATTTCTTTAAAAGAGATTCTGATTGTAACTGAGGCCTAAGATCTGGTCTTAATGGAGTAGAGATGAGCAAGTGAATCTTCTTTCTTGATGTATCTGGCAATGAGAAGAAGGAAGCCCTGAGGAGTTTCAGGCTTTCAGATAGGGATGGGGTGTCCTGAATGACAAGGATGGTTAATTGGAAGCTGCTTCCCTCAGCCCTAGAAAAGGAAACAAATGCTAGAGCACTTGTTCAGGCTATGAAGTGTCACATGTCTTGATGTTTCTTACTGCTGTCACTGTGGTATGTAATTTTCTACCATTTCAAGAGGGACAGCACTGAAATAGCACCCATTTTCCAGCCTGAGAAAATCCTCTGCTTGTGAGGTACTTCTGGTTGCTGTTATCTCCACTTCTTGTGAATTGGCTTGGCTGGAGAGGTTCAGCTGTTCCTAGTTTTCATTAAAGGGACTATAATACACAGATTCAGCAGGTTTAATGTTTTATATGCCAGCTTAATAGATTGTTAGAATGAAACATCTTGTCATGAGTTGAGAGACAGTAGAGTGCCTTCCTCAGTTAACTCTGCAGATTTACATGTGTCTTGTGTGCATCCTGGTGCTGTACTTATCTAATGCCTTCTTGGACCCACGAGCTGCTTATATTCCCTAAGGCCATTGTGCATATGCTTCTCAACACAAAACTAAAGGCTATTTGTAGCCTACCCACTAAAGGGTTTTGAAAAAGAAAGTTGGTCTTCTCTATCATATGGATTCTTAAGTTTTGCAAAATTTAAACTGATCGAAATGCCTTTGAAAAATTACACTTTCAAGTGTGTTTATTTAAAATGTGTTCATGTGTGCACTTTGACTCTTTTGTTTGTAAATTAAATCTGATTTCCTTACATTCTGTAATAGCTTGTGGTTTTATTTTTCCTGGCATAAAAGTGCTTTCTGTCTGTCCTTCAGTTAGTCAAAGGTAGAATTCTCTCCCTGAGCGAGAGATTAGTTTTTCTCATTGGAATTTCATACTGCAGGATGACAGTCTTCTCTGGCACACAGTAAGCTTACCACCATCCACAGTATACATGAAATCATAATCAAAGACAGATGCCTTTGCCTGTTATAAATAATCAGTGCTGCTTGCATAGACCAGGAAAAATCCTTGTTTAGACTGGTCTTACTTTCTTTCTTGGACCTCTGTATTTCCCTTGGCCTTTCCTTTTTTCATCTTTTCTCTGTCTCTAATTCTAGATATTTGCCTAAGGAAATAAAGGAACGGGGAAAGTAGATCTTGGCACTCTCTGAATTCTCAGTGGATTACCCTATGGAGTGAAATTAAATACACATGACATATAAAAGGGAATGGCCTTTTAATTTATAGCAAAAATCCCAGTTCACAATAAATCCGTTCTTTCCTGTTTGTTCATGTGCATGATGAGAACATGTCATATGCTTCTGTGAAGCTGATATAAAAGCTCTTTGTTCTGTAGGATTAATTTTGTTGAATTGGTGAAAGGTTCTCTGTAAATATCAAATAGCAATTGTGGATACACTTTTAAATTGGTGAACAAATTTACTTGCTTTTCAGCAAAGCCCAGTCCAGCACTGACTATTTTAACAGCTTCTTGTAAAGGCATGGTTGTTTCAACTACAAATTGTCCTCAAGTAGTGCTGAGATTTCTCAGATGTCGGCACTCAGAAGAGAGCCTCTTTTGGGACAGTATTTTCAGTTCTCTTTGTGAAAAAAATCTGCTCTAGAGGTAGATACCACTATGAATGTTTAGCCCTGGGCAGCACATAAAAGATAAGGTTTTCAGCTGCAGTCATTGCCACACTAAAATTTTTCTTTCCTGCATTTTCTGCACTGTTCCTGACTAAACAGTGAGTGAATGTTTTGCTGTAGTGTTTTATATTCTAGGCTTCTGAATTCATGTGCTGTTTTCTTTTTTCAGGAACATATAGTGTGACAAGGCAGAGAGTGCAAAAAGAGCATTGCACGACTAACAGGTTGCAGGTACACAACCAGCACTAAGAGTTCTAACCCTTTAAAAACCTGAGCACTGCTGGGTTCAAGTTCTTGCCACGTCCTGTGTTCTTACAGGAGTTTGGCAAAGGCCTGCCACTAAAAAATGAGAACATAATTTTGCTTTGCAAGGAGGGTCAAACAATGTGCTTGGGGTACAATTTTTCTCCACTGGATTATTTTGCTACAGAAATATGTTTGCAAAGCGCATTGTGGTCTGATCTCAGTAAGGTTGAATTTGGTAGCAAAGCAAATCATGATCATTCTTATACCATTCATCAGCAAGTCCTTCTAATGAGGAAAGTAATTAAAAAAATATCTAACCAAGAAGGGTCTTTGTTGATGGAACAGCAGGATTGTTTTGTGAAATCCCAATGGTTTACTATAAAAAAACACCACTGCCAATGGTTTGATAAAATTCCAGGCTGGTCCCCTTTTAGAGAACCAGCACCTTCTCCCCAAAGGTCAGCTTTGCTCATGAAAAGTGGTTGGTGAGGGGCTGGTTTGTTGTTTGAGAACTTCTTCCTCCACTCTTTTTTCTTTATTTTAAAGCACATAGGCCAATTCCAGTAATAACTGCTAAAACTCTTATTTTACTGTAGTAAAAACCAAATTGCTATGGTTATTTACCCACTAGGGTTTATGTTTTCATTTAATTAATGCTTTCCTCCTCTGTATAAGGCCATAAATACATTATGGGGCAAAGGAAGGTATGATCAGTTTGCCTTTGACACATAGTCTCTCAAGGTTGTTGACATTAGTCACATTAATCATTTTGAAGACTACAGATTTTCTTAAGCATCATCTGATTCAAGCAATTAAGCCACTCATCTGAAAAACACCCACTCCTGGCATTAAGGTGACTTACTGATACCTGTTGCCACAAGGATACCTGTGCCAGATAGGTCAGATGCAGTTAAACTGACTCTTAGATTTCTGTGCGTGGCAGTCAGGCTTTGCCTGACATATTTTTGTCTGATTTTCTACTTCTTTGGGAATCATTTAAGAATAAAATAATATAAATCTAATGAATGGAAACCCCTCAGCTTCAGCTACCTTGGTAATATATTTTTTTTAATTTCCCTTCTGCAGTGAAGAAGACCTGACTACATTCAGTCACTGATACTTTTCTCTCATTGAATATGTGGGTGGTTAGCCGTGCAGGGCATGTGCAAGGAAAAGCACACATCAGTCTGTTTGCAGACTAGCTCTACCTTTTGTAGCACGTTCAACTTTGACACTGTTCTCTGATGATATGGTTCAAGGGAATGAAAACCTTATGGAGTAAGCAGTATGCTCCAACTATCACTGAAATTCCTGCTCTATCTCGAATGCCATGGAGTCGTTTTGAAGCCTTTATGTTAGAAAGTGGCATGTTTCCTGATAGCTGATACTCTGTGTTTTGGATAAAGTCCTGGCAGAAATGTTACATTGAAAAATTGCCCAGTGGATATTTACACCCATTTAATCATCCATTGGAGAAGTAAGACACGTATCACTGGTGATATGAATGCTGCGTGTTGACTTTCAAGCTCTGCTGGATGGAGCTTAACTGTATGTCTAGGTTAATAAAACTAAAGCATAAAGTGTGCTCCATTCTCCAGAAGAGAACCTTTTTTCCCCCGCCTTCCCTTTTTCTTTCTTTCAATCCTGTTGTTTGATTTCTCCACCTCTGATAAAATGACAAATTAGAATGGAAGCCAGCTAAATCACTTGATTAGCTGAATTGTACTGTCTTTGGGTCACAGCTGCAAACAGAAGCATCTTGTCCAGAAGCATAATTTCACTAAAACTTTGCATAAAATCCATTCAGTTAAACCAATGCAACCTGTTTAAATGTTTGTTCTTGTAGATGCAGTAAACCCAGCTGATAAATATTTTAGGTCAAATCATGCAGTTACTAGATCAAGGTAAATTGCTAATGGAAGTTTTACTATAGTTTATACTTTAGTGATTGACCACCACAAGCTCCATCACTGTAAGACATCTGTAAACAAAGTCTACACTTTGAGCCTTTTTTTGAGGCTCTCTTCCATCAAAACCTCACAGTACAGCAGTGTCTGCTGTGGTGCACTCTGTGCATGAATGAGGCTGTGTTGCCACTGAAGCAGTCCATTAGACTGATTTTGTAAGCTCACAAAAGGTATGAGCACTTACTTTCTAGTTAGTAATTGTATATTTGACCTACTGCACTATGTTTGCAATCCTTTCAATTAATGTCACTTGAAACTAAGTCAAATTCTTCCTTCCCCTCACCCAATGCAAGATAATTGTAAACCAAAACCCACGTAACTGTGATTTCATCTTAATACATGTTACATCACTAAGAAGCCTGGCTTAATGTTGCTAATCAGTAGCCAGCTTGTCTGCATATGAACAGTAACTGGAAAAAAATAATTTGCTATTTGTGCACAGAAGTGCAACATTGAGGATTTCAGTAGGGATACTGTAAATAAAAAGGTCATTACAAAAATAACCACTTCTGAGGTATCTAAGGGTATTTCATTTTCAAGCATGAGTTAAGTTAGCCTCTAGTCATTAATCAAAATCAGGATTTCTAAGACTGTGTAAGCCTGGTTCAGTTTCTATGATGTGCACATGTCCACATCAAAAAGTCAATTTGAAGAAAGTGATTTTGGGAGCAAACAAGAGTCAACAGGGCAAGGTGAGTGGTTAGCAATGCGGAGGAGAACTTCAGCTCTATTTTCTGAGAGGTGCTTGTGTGTATATGTACGAATGTGTGTATCTATGCTTCAGGGGCAGGCAAGGCTAAATGGGAATGGCCAAGAGTAGGGACAGAGACTATACTGGATTGGTGAGGAACAAAGATATAAGGCAGCATGGGACTGATCAGAAGCAGAGTCTCAGCGCTGTATCTGGACCAGCTTTATTTTATAGTTTACTGAGGGAATTAACTCTCTTCAGCACATCATATTTTACATCATCTCTGTTTTACTTTTCAGAAGTCTGCTTCTGTTGTCCACTTTAAGTATGAAAATGGCCTTTCTTAGTTGTTCCTTATCTTGACAGTTTTCAGTGGGGCTGCCAGGAAAGCTAAAATCCTGTTCCTTAGTCTTCAAAAGCATAGTCAGGGAGCTAAGAGACCAGGATTAGGCTTGCTAATAAATGTATACAAGAGAACTCCTTTGGGGATTTGTGCTTTTCTATTTACTTTAGAGGTCTATGAGTTTCTATTATCCCCCAGTGAGACAGTTGGAGTTTGCCTCGTCCTCTAGTGTGTTGTGGAGGGGAAGAGAAATTATCCAATCAGTCTGTTCTTTGGCTGAAAGACCTTTTTTTCCACTATTTTGGTAGTTCCAATTTTTTGCTTTCCAAGGGCTTTAGTGAGATCCCCACCATCTCTGGAGGAACTGTGGTCAGTACTATCTGTTTCCTCCAGGGAATAACAGCAGGGAGGATAGCTCTGTTAAATTAATGTGGATTAAGATCACCATCCCTTGGGCTAGCCGACTGGCTTGCCTCGAAGAAAAGAGTGAGGTTCTCTAGGTAAACAAAAATCCCCATGTGAGAATGAGCTGCCATTCACACATATTCAGAATCCTTATTTCAAGTTGCTTTAGGCTGTGTAAGAACACATCGTTGTGTGTCTCAATTTATCTTTGTCCAATCTCAGCTAGTACACTGGAAAACAAGCAGGCACTTGAGCAGGTCTGGAATTCCCACCCGGGGAGGGAGAAGCTGCACACACCAGCCCATCATGCAGCGCCTTAGCCTCTGTCAAAACCAAGCAAATGGATTCAGGCTGAATTGTGCTGGCTGCAGTCACTGATTATTCAGAGACCATTCATAAATTATGGTTTGTAACTTTTTTTAAGAGCTCGAAACGCTTAGATTCGCAGATTAAAATAATGCACTGCCACAGTAGTTTTACATTGCATGTCTTGGGTATATATTTAGTCTTTGCTGGTGAACGCCTCCATCTGTGCAAACATTATAACTGACACCATTCTGAAAGAAATTTGATGAGTGGCAGAAAAGATGTTATTTAATTAATGATTTGATTGCACATATGGACATGTAATCCCTGGCCAGATGCATTCAGACATTTTTAATACATATATAAACAGCATGGTAGATCCTTAGATACCCAGTTACAGGCCTCCACAATAAAGTTAACATTGGCAAAGCCCCATTTTGAAGGTCTTTTTTTCTTTGGTTTGGGTTTTTTTTGAGGTTTTTTTGTGTGCACAGCATCCCTCTCCTCCTCTTGTGTCTCCATTCTTGCCTTTTCAGTTCAGTAACAATCACTTCAGTAGAGGCCCTTTGGATTGCTTTGATAAAAGCATTCAAAAAGATCAAAGAGAAAGTAAGACTCAGCTGGTGGCCTCTCCCTTTAAAGCAGTGGCTTTTAGGCCATGCCTATGCTACAGATGTTTGCTGGCAGGGTTATGTCAAGCCTGGTTTGATAAGGAGTTTGATCCCCGTCAGGCAGATTTGTGTAAGGAGAAGCCCTCAGAGCAGTTTTTCTGGCTATGCTGTATGTACTTGCTTGGCAGAAGTGAGCAATAAATAGACCTGAATATGCTCAGTGATGCAAGTGCATTTTTGTTAGTTTAAAAGGTATTAGCACATAGGAGACCTTGACCCTCCTGCTGCAGTGGCATTGACCTGCCTGCAGTGCCTAGCCAAGACCTCAGCCCGTGCTTGGGAGGTTTCATGGGTGTAGCTGCACTGCACAGGAACCCAAGCGCCTGAGCCTAGAACTGATACAGCTCTATTGGCAAAGAGCCTGAAAAAGTGTGGTAAAGTAACTCTCTGGTGTTTGAACTATCTTGTTTCAGCAACTGCTTTTGCCTGTACTGGCACAGAAACTCTTGCTGAGGCAGGTTTTATTTTTTTTTTTCAGCTTGAATGAGTTTATCCGCTATGAGTTCAATTCTATTTCATTTGCTGGAAAACCTTCATATAAAAGCAAAACATTAGTTTCTCCCTTAGTTGGGTTTTTTGTCAGTAGAAATCCTGCTGTGGAGATCAAGAGAGAAAAGATGGACCCCTAAAATATAACTGTCCTTAGAGGCCTTTCCATTTTTGGTGGAAATGCAGCACTTCAGTGTTTGCCACAATGGATCATAATTCCACTATTCTAAGGGACATTTTCTGTTGGCAATGACTTGAGTATGTATGTAATTTAGGCACTTAAGAAAAGGAGGATTCCTTTCATTTCCAGAACATTATGTTTGTGGTGCCAAGGAGATGCCTTTTGGGGAAAGCATCCTCCAGCTTAAACCCTAGAACACTGATATGGAATTATGGGCTGCTGAGACTGTGTGACAGTGGTGCTGGTCAGGATGTGCATCTGTGCACATCAGCTAGAACCAATATTCAGAACTGTACCTTCTGGAACAGAAAAAGAAATGGCTCTAATCTGTGCAATGAGAGCTGCTCAAGGCTTGCTTATTTTAAACAAAATTTAAGGCATGACATTGTCCTGTTCTGCCACAGTCTAGACTAAATTAGTTTTCCTTTAAATTATTTTCTTGCTGTGTTTGTTTTTTCTTGTACAGGCACTAAAGCTGGCCCAGAATGCTGACTACGTGCTAACTTTAAGCACACTACTGCGCTCCACTATTGTGAAATCTGGTAAGTGCTCTCTAAGCACAGGGTTTGTTTGAGATTTTTAATAAAACAACTCACCTTTCCTGAAAAGCAAGCATTTATGAATGTGATTGCCTAATGCCTGCATCTATTTGAATCTGAGATTTATGCCTTTCCTGGACTTTTTTTGCTTTTTTTTTTACCTAAGGTATTAAGGTTTACAATGTTGCTAGGTTTCAATAAAGGATTATTTTTTAAATTATTATTTAAAGCTATAGGGTTTTTTTCTCATGTTATAGTTTTAGTTATTTTTTCAAAAAGTATGATCTTCAAGCTTGCTTTTGCAACAACCTACTCACTTGGGAGACTGATCCGGAGCTCTCTGAAATCAATGGAAAACCTCCAGCAGGTTTCATGTGCTTTGGCTAAGGCATTTTTGAGAGTAGGAGAATGAATGCTTTTTTGGTTTTCACTGTTGCATTCTTAAATCTGAATAAGTAGAAAATTGGATTTATTACTCATAGAAGTGGATCTACAATAACAAAGAACCTGTAGTTTTCTACTGTAAAAGATACAGTTTGGCAAGATGTACAGCAGGTAACTCTTACAATGTGAAAAATGTAGACAACTGGAATTAACTGCAACCAAATGTACCCTGGAACCAAGGCTGTAATTTATAATACATTCAAGAATGCATTGCAGACTCCCCAATCAATAGGCTAATGAGAAAAAGGTCTGCAATTAATTACAAATCAACTGGGTCAATATCCTGTAAATGAAAGATATGAAATTGCTAACATTTGGATGAAACTTCTTTGCCAAGTATATTTATAAACCTCATATAAAACATGATATTTATAAAAAGAATAAAAGCTCCTTTCACTGTTCAAAGGCAGCACCATGAATGCTTGATTTCCTTTTGCTCTGAAAATTCAGCTGAACTGACTTTATTTCAACATGTTTTCTTCTGTGTATAAAATAACTGAAGTAATCTTTTACCTTTAATTTGAGACCTTACAATGAAGCATAAGAGCTATAAATAGGACTCCCAGGGTGATGCTACCCATGACTTAATTGTCAAAACATCTAAAATGATGAAAGCTTGCGGCCAAATGATTCTCCTAGTAGATGTCAGGACCTGAAGTGTTCTAATTGGTGGTCTTGGCAATCTAACATCTTGTCACTTTTATAGAAATAGTGGCAAAAAGGGCAGCCAGGGAGTGAGGGGAGGGGCCAAAACTCGTGCTTGAAAGCAGCTCTTCGTCTGTGTGGGTCTCCAACTTCAAACAACTCTGTGCCTTTACAACTTGCAAAATCGGGAGTGCTGCTTATCTGGAATCCTTTTCATCTGGCAGTGATGATTTTTTTTCATATATATTTTATAACACTTCTGTGTTTTATTAAAAAGGCAGAGGACAGTCATTTCCAAGAAGGAAATGGTATTAAACATGTGAATCTCTTTTTATAAGTTTGTTTTATGACCTTGCTGCATACCTTTTACTGTCCAGGGGTAGAGGGGGGGGTGTATGAAGGAGGATGGAATGGAAATCAGAGGGTTGTATTGTAATTACATGCAACGTTAATGAGTCTTTAACTGAACAATAACTATTCTTGAACTGTAACGCGTTCATTGATATTGGAGATTTTTTTTCAAGCAGGTAGACAAAATGCCTTAAAAGACATTGACAATTAAAGAAAAAGGTTAGGGCTTTATTATTTATTTCCCTCTGTGTATCTTTACTGTAGAGGCTGCTAGATTTAATTTTTATCACCATAGGACTTCACAGAGACAATACGAGGCTTCCCAGGTTGCCTGAGGTTCCTGGGGTTACTTGTTCACTTCAAAAATATACCAGTCCTGTTTGCTGCTGCAGAGAAGAGCAATTTTATTTTTTTTTTTCAAGATACAAGCAAGGAAATCAAGCTCTGCCCATGTAATGTCCCTGGTTCCACCATGGAAGTCCAAACCGCATGGGAGTTGCTGAGGCATGATGTGTGAACACGGCCCCTTTGTTTTCATCTTTCAGGGTAGACAGGCTGCACTTCCGAATTTAGTGAAAGCAAACATGAAAAAGTGGAAAGAGTGAATCTGGAAGAGTATGTGGAAGTCAGTGAGCACTGAGGGTCTTTTTCTTTATAGGGACAAATATAGAGCCACCCTTAGCAGCAAGTACAGGAATAAAGGTGTTTACTAACTTTTTTTAGTCTTTTCAAATACTGAATTACGGTGATGCTCAATTTTTCTTTGTCACTGCTTAATTTTTATTTTTTAAGAAAGTCCCTGGAGACCCTTTTTATTTAATGATAAAAAAACAATAAATCAAGGTCTTTTCATTTATGTTAAAATGCTAGTATTCATCATGTAGACAGTTGACAGCAGGTTTAGAACACCAGAATGTTTGATACAAAAACCATACTAAGCATTGAGTTTTTTCATATATATTGGGAAGGATTTATAGTAAAAAATATAGCTAGGGTATCTAGTATTGCATGATTTTAGAGGAAAATGTGTCTATCTGCTTACATCATAATAAATGACAGGGGTAATATTTGATTAGTATCCTAATAGCTTCAATTGCAGCTTTAGCTTAGTGCTTTTTCCGTCTGACTTCCATGCAACTATCACCACACCTAAAATCCATTTTTCGCTGATATTTGAGGAACATTGAGTGGTTACTTTTCTACCTCATTAATCTTGGTGTCTAGAATATCTTCCCATCCCTTCCAGATTGCAATGGTTAAGATGCAGTGTCCTCATCTACCTAAGCCTTCGAACCCATATGAGTAGTCCCACGAGGACAGCCGTGAAAGAAGCCGCCTTAGAGTCTTGGCTGCTGTGTGGGTTTCCTGATACTTCCATGAATCCTCTTCAGTCTGGCCGGTGGCTTTCTTTTCAAATAGCATATTGCTGAGCTAGGCTAGCTCTGTTGAGGCTAGAAGTATTAAATCACCATTAACATCGCAAGTTTTTAGGTGAGAGAAGCATGGTCTGTCTCCATGTGAATGATGTTCTCAGCTCCCCAAACCCTTTTGTTACTTAGAACCAGAGTGGGATCTGTTTCCAGTTGTCTTTGTTCTTTCTTGTGCCACATCTTTTCTCAGCCTCTTCCAACAAGATCTTGTGGGTTTTTTTAATAATGTATAATAAAATGTAGATATGTCCATATATTGTAATGCAATTAGTCTAAAGGTAGCAAATAAGAAAACCATAATGACTGTTCATGATTCCATCAAAGAAAACCCTTTTTGAGTGGAAAAATGTGTCATGATGTTTGTGTTGTCACAGTAACTAGAATTTCCTATATCATTGAACTCTTTCAGTATATTTTATACACAGCCAAGAAGTTGTCCTGCCACTTATTTTTCACCTGAAGAATTTTAGTGCTTCTGTTTTGGTCATTTCATCTTTCTAGAGACAGTTCTGATTTGAATTGTTATTTCTCGCTTCTAGTGATGGTGAGAAGTATCAGTCAGCCTCACCTAAAAGAGGAATTTATTATAAAAATGTCCAAGCATAGGCTGGTTTTATAAAAAAATCAAAATATAGAAAATTAAAAGAAATATTCCCAAATGAACAACTAATAAATGAATTATTCTATTTTAATAAAAGATTTTATTAACACACCTTTGACAAATATATTATTGTTTTAGTTTGAAATGTTAGTGTTATCACTGGTGGCGATACAAACACCTGCAAATTACCAGAGAAAATGCCCTAGAATTAGCACTCCAAAGCCAGGACTGCTCCTGTTTCAAACACATTCCACCTGCTCAGAAAGTTGCAGATAGATTAGAAATGTGTATGAAATCTGTCCAGCAAGAAATTCTGTTACAGTAACATTAGCTGATTTCCATTCAACCTGGAGAAACACAATTTTTTGTCTGCATTTTCCTCATTAGATATTCAAATGAAATTTCAACAGATGAAATCTGCTTTACTATGAATATATTTCTTCATTAAGCTACAAAAACTAATTGGCACTGAAATTATGAATTTATGAAGTTAAGTCTTTTGAAAAATCAAAGATATAAACCAAACACAAAAAAACCCCCCAATCAAACAAAATCTGTCAGCAGTTTTACATAGATATCTGCATTTTTAGTCAACTAAAGAATGCTGCCTCCACAACTCCATTGTAGGCCACACTTCATCTCTTCTGACTTTCTCTACAATTAATCATTGGGCTTCCTAAGTACAAATGTATTATGTCAATAATCGGGTTTTAATTTAAATGCATTCCTTAGTGTATCAAGTCAAGCAGTCTTTATTCCTTTCTTCTGATGTGGCTTTTGGGGATAGCCTAAGAGTAACATCACAGGATGTTTTTCTATCCTTGTCATTGTTATTGTTCTATTAGGGACAGACTGTGAACCTTTTACTATTATTAGCACGATAAGTCTGTTGGCATTGATTGGTCTCATGGTGTAAGTGGAAGAAAGGGGTCTCAGTATTACCTTTTGTGATGTGGCACAGATGAGTTGAGAGAACTGGGAGAGGGAGACATCTTGAAATATGAAGGTAGAGGTAATTTCATGTCTTATGTTATATGCTGCTATTTACAGAGTTAGCAATGGTCAGATATTTAAAAAAAAAAAAAAGGAAATATTTGTCTCATTATTACAGGCTTATTGTCCTTTTTTGACAACTACAATTCTGAGACATACTACAGTATGGCTATTTAATAGCTGAACAGTCAAAGCACCCTCTTCTATCTACATTTCAAAGGTAATGCAAAATTTTCTGCTTTATAAAGATGAGGGGGAAGTCTATAGTATATATTAATTTCTAGCAAGGGAGGTGATTTTTGTGTTGGTAGCTGACATTAAGCAACCAGCAGTGCTCTGGACAGCAATGAGCCTCTCTCTCTCAAACATCTGCTGCATGGGGAAGGCAGCAGTGGAGAGTGTGTCATGTGTGTGCTGCTTATATCCGGTGGGCTTAGTTAAAATAAATAGTGAGATAAGATTTCTTGCTTTGATTTTCAAGTCTGCTGTGACTTTGTTCCATCACCTTGGTCAATTCAGTTCAGTTTACCCAGTTGTAAAATGTGTTCCATAATATTTACTTGATTTAATGTGATTAAATCTTCTGTTACTCGTTTAGGCCCCCTTTGTTCTAGTTATTGTATACATTTATAAGAAATCAAAGTCTGTGCTTCAGGGAAGGTATCGCCTTCATAAATAATGTAGACAGAGGAAGAAAGAAATTCTAGGATGAATTAAGGGAAGTTGGGCAGCTGGGAACACAGCTAAATAGCATGGCCATTTTTGCAAAGAAAGCTGGAAGGTGTTGGGTATTGAATCAACATCTAGTAATTCAGGAATAAGCATGTTATCTGCTCTTTCTTTTAAAGAGGCTAACTTAATTTTTTTGACATTTTGTTAAAAGATTTCCTAAAATCCTTGAAAGCTTCAAAAAATAATTATATAAACTATACATGTGTTTAATGTGACCCATACAAAGTCAGCCATATAAAAGCACTATCTGGTAGGAATGGGCTTTTTTAAACATGTATTTTATCAAATTGATAAATGGAGAACTTTTTATTTTTTAACATCAAAACAATAGCCAATTTGTCATGAATTTTAATATAAACTAACTTTCGCGCTTTCCTCCTTGCACGTCCTCATATGATTTCTGGAATTGGTTTTAGCAGCTATGAAGATTTATTTAAATGCTGTGTCTGGAGTCAAATGCTCCCAATTTAGCTCTTAAGTTAAAAAAACATATGTTCATGACTCATGCTCATCAGCCTATAACAAAGCTCAGCTTTGTTGCTCAGTTCTGATGAGACAGCAGCATAACAACTTCATACATGGGTTGCTTGAAACCAACTACAAATAGATATGTTGTATAGAGCACTCTTCTGGAGCTTTACAAACTATTTTAGTGTCCTGACACAGTCTCTCTTTGGTATAAACCACTGCCAACAGTAAATACAAATCAAGTGTCTCCCCAGCCTGTTCTGTGAAATTATGGCACAACATTTTGAAATTATGCCAATTTAAGATACAAGCAAAAGTGCTGCTGGTTCTGGCTTGCTACTGTAATTGTAAAACATTAAAATGATGATTAATGAGAAATGGATGGAATTCAATCCTGCCAAGGAAATTTGAAGACCTAATGGGGAAAGGAGGCAGAAATATGTATCATGGCTCTAGGGCCTGATTTGTTTTCTTGAAACTTGATTCTCCTCTGCCTGAAATCTGCTAGAAGTTAGGGGAGGTCAATAACATTTGATTATGGGCCATAGGAAGGTATTGCTCTAGATGGTGCTAACGAGTGGTAATTTGGTTTTGGTGCTGGTTTTCCTCCCCTTTCTTTTTTTCCCCCTGCTAAATTCACTTTACTTTGGCGTTGTTTGGTCTGTGGCTTTTTTATCTAACTTGCTTCTGGGGTTTGTTAGCTATTTTCCTTCATTAGCCTCATCATCTAACCTGAGTGCTTGCCACTGCTTACACATCCTTCTCAAAATGTAGGGATCATCATCCAAATCCAGGAGAAAATGCTTGGCCAGCATTAAGAGCTAAACATCAGCTGTGAGTTAAAAGTACGTGGACTGAAGAGTTGGTCAACAGTAGCTTTTTTCCAGTTTTTAAACATGATGAAGTGGCAGCTTGGAGAGCCCTCATGTCACAGGGAGACATGAGAGAAAAGGAAGAGAAGTCTGTTGAGAATTTCACTTTACTGTCTGAAAAACTGTGCTTACTCTTATTCTTTCTGTATTTCTTTTCTCATATAGATTTCATCCTTCTGCCAAATGTTCCTGTTGCTGTCTCTTGCCTTCCTCAGCTGTAAAATAGCAATAGCCCAGCTGCTGCTTGGGTGAGTGATTCATATTTTGAAATTCCATTCAACACAAAGTATGATGTATTATTACTTAACTGTTATTACTTATCTCTTATTATGCTAGCTAGATTCCACTCTGGGCATTCATTTTAATTGCTCAATATATTTATTCCTCAGAAATCCTCTCTGCTCTGTAGTTTGGAAATGTGGATGGATCCGAGTGACATACAAGCAAAATCTGACTTGGGATATACTGTAATGGATAGAAGGTATATTGATACGTTCCTTTAATGCTGTATTTATATGCTGGGTGAAGTCAAGAGAAGAGAATAGTTATGTCACTTATGCAACAGACTCTTCAAAAACAAGTCTTCATGCAGACTGCTAGAAATATCCACAACTTTATTCTCATCATGTTTAGGTAACTTAATACTTCTGTAGCTGGTGGTTTTTTACTTTGTGATTGTGTTATACTTCTGCAACAAAATAGAAGAGAAATAAGTTACATATTTGAGGTAAATTTCACATCACTAAATTGAAGTGTATCATTTCCTCAAAAAAGTTAACATGGCAAGAGATTTAAAATGTGTGTTAATTAATAGATACAAATTACTGTAATCACAGTGAGATATAAATTACTGTAATCATGTCCGCTGAAATCTTTCAGTGATTATAATGCCATCATTTCAGTGTCATGTTCCTAACAAGATATTAATTTCTTGTTGCGAGTAGTTTTGGAATTGGTATAACTGTGTATCTTAAAGCCCTCTGCTCTTGGAGGAAGCAAATAACACTTTCAGTGGCAGAAAAAAAGATTCATAAAGGCCAGAGAAGTTACTGTACGTGGATGTGCAAATCAGGTAACTGTGCATCCATATTGACCTAACCACTGGAGTGCCATTTTATCACTACCTTTTTCTTGAAAACAGTTGTGGTGACTGCACAGGAAAAGTAGAATCCAAGGAGGCATCCAATGCTAATACTGATTTCTCCCAACTTAAACGAAAAGGGGTGCAGGGAAGTTAAAAACTTTCAGAAACTAAGATCTAATCTGTATGATGCATAGAGAACACTAAGGCATTGTGACTACAGGAGGTTTAAATCGCTATTTTCTCTGCTGCTGTATGAGAGTCCTGGAATTTACCAGGGCAATGCACACGCACAACACAGAGGTCCTCTGTAGAGAAACACATGCAAACACTACCATGGATATTTAAAGTGGCTTGAGAAATTTGTTGTGACAGTGAAAAGGGCTGCTGTTTTGTACAAATTAAAGGGCAAACTGCCATACTATTTAGCTCCTGCTTTCATCAAAATTAATGTGGACATTTGTAAGCCAAAACAAGGGGAGGAGTCTGTTTTGTGACATTTTTCTGAGTGTCACTTTTCCCCATGTGGGTAAGGGAGAAAGGACTGTTTTGCACTGGGAGCTTCTGCACTCTAAGCAAAGGAGGATGTTCACAAGTTCCAGACATTTACTGTCAGGGTTTGTTTTTTATTTTTCCCCTTTCAATTTTTGGACAGCTTTTTAAAAAATAAATGTTTTGAAAAAACATGCTTCCTAGGTCTAAATTCACTTCCAAACTTCTGATTTGATTTTAGTCAACTCCTTTCTTGATAATGTGTTTGATCATCTATAATTTAAATAACTGCATTTTTCAGAAATGTATTGTGCGGTGAAATCTTTTCCTTATTTCCTCTTAATGACTGGCCCTGATCATTGAGAAGAAATATGTAAATAATGTTATTACCAGAGAGAAGAGTTAATAGCCTTTAATGGTTTAAATTCCATGAACAATTGTGCCCATGAGGAACTCCTTACACAAATAGTCCTGGTAAACTCAACAGGACTCTTCATGTGGTAAAATTACTCATACAAGTGTTTGAGAGCAAAATGTCAGTGTTCCTCTCCCACATTCCTCCTGTTCCTCCATGAAAGAAAGCCAGTACATGAACATCAGAAGGCATTTTTTAGTCTAATATGTCCCAAATAAAGATTTAATCTAGACTAAACAACTGTTTTGAATATTTACTGTAACTATTCATTATTGAAAATGTTTTGAATTTTTCTATTCATTTCCTAGCTTTTAGTTCTTGATTTAAATCATCTGTAGTGTTCATACTTAGTGTGTTCACTTGGTATTTAACAATTGTAGTATCTGTTTATTATCATTTACAGTTAGCTGTGCATTTTACTTAAAGTGAATTTATTACTCTAAAAAGGTTCTGGAAAGAGTGATTTATCAAAGAAGCAAAAATAGCTCAAACTTGTGTCCTGCTAGCAAGGCAATACCTGCTCGGGCATTCTTGGGGCAGCTATTTCATGGATGTATGTCTTAATTGATAAACCAGCTATTTTTCTGAACCAGTTAGTAAGACTGATCACAGTATGTGAGTTTTTGGAAGCAAGTATGCAACATTTCCTATGGTGTCTTTTCAGATTTTGGTGAGGTTTTTTGTTTGGTTGGTGTTTTTGTTTGTTGGGTTTTGGTTTTTTTATCTACTGTATTATCCTTGATCCTAATGGTAAAATTAAAACTATCTGCATTTAATTTAGGCTGATTGTGATTCAACTCTGTATCTGATCTGCAGCTGCAGAGAAAGTTAACTGATTCACCCTGTAATTAAGTCTCTGCAGCACCTTCCTCCTACATAAGTGGGCAGATGGATTCCTGGTTGTTCTCCTGTGGTCACCAATGCAACCAAGGGACCCATCTGAGTGACAGGTACTTAGATTCATTTGGAATTTTTAATCATGACTTAACACTTGTCAGCTTCAAAGTATACACTGTTGGGAGATTAGTGCCACATCATGTGATACAGCAGTTGTACTTCTGCAAAGAAAACAGATTGATTATTTTTTTTCTTCCTTTGCTAAGGTTAACTGTCTGGACAGCTGAGAGTCAAGGCTTCAAGACGTGCTGCTTTGTCTCACTCTTGATCTGGCACATGAAAGGCAATGTGAGGAAGTTTCAAGCAGAGATCATTTTGCAAGTCCAAAGATGAGGGTAAGGTCAAGTTCATTCGTGTTTTCACAGTGTCTTATTACAAACCTAAACCAAAGTGTCACGCAGACAGTATGAGGTTTAGTGTAGCAATGTTTATCACCTTCAGGAGATTTACATTGCTGGAGTAATTCTCAATTCTGTTTACGAGCATCAAAGAGAAATACCATAGTACAGAAAAAGCAGTTTGGTTTTTTTTAAAGGTGACTCTTCCTTCTGGGAAAAAAGCATATGGTGACTTTATCTAAGTTTTAATGTTTAACTTGCACAGGTGTTGCCAATATCTCGTGGGGCTGCAGGATAATGTTAGCATTTAGTTAAGGAGTAAGTTGTCATTATTCATGTTACACTAATTTAGCCTGTAATGTTACTGTAAGTGCTTCTCTCCTGTAAGAAATTATTGATTCTTCCATGCATTCAGGATTGTGGGGATTACTGTGGAATCTGTAGGGTGGGAAAATACAGCTCTCTTTTTAGTATTATTATTTTAATGGTGTCCTTTATGGTTATTATGAGCTGTGTGTGAAACTTAAGAATTTTAACCTGCATGGTGGAATGAGCCATCTCTGCCTCATGAGGCTCATCAAAAACATTTCCTGAGCTACAGATGAGCATTGCCTTACAAAGCCAGTCCTACCTACTGCCTTGCCTCTGGAGAGACTGTTTCAGTCTCAGGGCTGGTTCTTCAGTTTGTAAGAATTTCCTTAATTCCACGAGGTCTTGGTGAGATTTCTAATTACTCATTTTTAGATCTTAAACGTGTGCATTTCTATGCTGCCATGCTTTGTGGCTTTACGTAATCAGCTTTTCTTATGGGAGAATTGTTGGTTAGCTGTACATTTCTGTAAAACCACAATTTCAAGTTTTGTTAGCTGTTGTAACATGCAGCAAATTCTGTGGTTAAAGGAAGAAGTATATTCAGCAAGACTCTATGCACTCTTCAGTGGTGTAAAATGCTATTTTCTGTACGCTGTGCATGAGGAATGGGTCTGTGCACTTGTGACTCTTGCAGTGTAAAAGTTGTATTTCTCAACACCTACCACAGAGAAGCAGAAGTTGGGAGGGGCTTTCTCTCCAAAAATACAAATGCAGAAGAGATAAGAGCAGATGCTGTCGTTGGTTACATCTGAGCAACTCCCATGGGGTCACTGGGTGTCAGCAGGTTTGCACTTTGCACATTCAGCTGTGTGTGCACGGGGGCCTCGTGCTCGCAGTCGTGGTAGATGCTTACCCTGATACACACCCAGGGAAAACACTTTGTTTCCTTAATTTCCTTAAGCTTTTTCACATTTTGGGCTTTTGTGTACAGCTCCATTAAATGTTGGAATATAGATGATGCAGCTGTATGGTGACGAATCTTTTTTTGAGGTTTTCAGATGTGCCAGTCCCATTATAAGATTTTAAAAGGTGATGTTGTCATCCCTCAAACTAAAAATCCATGCAGTGAAATAAGTCAGCTTTCTTGCATGAACATGTTCATTATAAATGCTATGAAAATGTAAGATTATAAATTGGCTGATATTCTAAAGATATTATAAGTATCTTAATAGCTGGTATGCAAATTATTTTACCACTCTAACCATGTAAATAAGCACAGTCCACACATTATGCAAATGGCCACAATAATGGACAGCTTTCTGAATCCTTTTGGGATCTTTGTCCAGAGAGGTAATTACAGTAGTGCAAACTATAACATAGCAGTGAAATTAAAGTGGAGTGAGTGATATGTTGATAAAAAAACTTAAAAAGGTAGATCATTGATCTGTTAGAAATTAGCTCTGGGTTTATTTTACTTTGTTTGCAAATTCCCCAAGGTTTTAGTCTGGTTTAGATTTGAGAGTGGATGGGTGGCGGTTCTTTTGTCTTCAGAAAAACATCTTTTATAATCAAAAAGACACAGTCTTGGGATGCTCTAATCACTTGGATGTTTATTAGGGAGAGCTGTGCATGAGCTGGAACTAAACTATACCCTCAGTGTAAAATCCACTCTATGGTCTAAGAGGAGGAGCATGGCATGTCCTGTTGTTTTCATTGCTTGCATTAATAAGAGCTGGAAGGATTTCATAGGGAATAATAATATGTGCATGTTCAGCTATGCTACAGCAATCAATATAGAAGTGCTCTCCCATTAGGTGGCAATCTCAATGTCAGGTGTTAGGGCAATTCCTGTACAATCTTTATTATTTCCTTTAAAAGTCCATTCATTTACAGATTTTGAGTGTTTCAAAGTATTTCTCTGCTTGTCTTTGATGTATTCATCATTTTTTCATGTTACCATGAAACCATGTTTAACTTCACATGGCGCTTTGTTCCAGGGAGAGCTGATCTCTGTACAAATTTATTCTGATCAATCTGCGTCCAATCTGTTACTGGCTTGATCAGACAGAAATGGATGATATCAGTGAAGCTGGCATACTGCTCCTAACCCTTGTTGATGGTATTTTAAATACTTAAAAATACCAAAGGTCTAAATTTAGAGGAAGATCTGTAAAATCATTGCCCCCTTTCCAAGAGAAAGGGGAAATTCCTACAATATACATATCATCTCTCTGAAAGTCTTAGTTTGAAATCACTTTTTGCTGCTGTTTGGCCTTTACTCCCATTTATCTTCTAGGGCATGCTTTATTCCTCCAAAATACACCACTAGCTTTCAACTTTTCCTCATTATTTTGCAGGTTTTTATAAACAACAGTAATGAGCATTTGCCTTTGAGTGACCTGTTTTTCCTTTCCAAGGTAGTGTCTTTCATTATTACCTTTCAAAAAGCAAATCAATCCCACTAAGCTGCCACGCTTTTTATCCTAATTATTTTTCCATTTGCTGTGAGTGTTTCTTATTCCATATCTGCATTAATATAACTTTGATCTTCTCCCTTTTAAAAATAATATTAATGCTCATTTATGTCCCTCTACTTTCCAGCTTTATTAAGGCATTATTGACTCTCACCTTTGTGAGAATTTACATTCGAAGTTTTTAACATTTGTATAAACATGCACTTTTGCTGCTATCGTTAGCTGACATTAGCCATAAATTAACTAGTTCAGCTCAAATTCAGCACCCAGTTCTCCTGAGGTGCCATCAAGAACCCTTCTCTCCTAGCCAGCCTTACACCAGAGGAGCAGGGAGACCAATTTCAACATTTTAAGAGCTGCACCTCAGGATAATATTGTTTACAGCCAAGAACATCTCCTCCTTCAATATCCTTCTTACTCTTTCTTGGCTAATGGAAATTCTTTGGACGTTTCCAATAGTGTACGCTCCTCCACTGTCTGTGCTAAACTATTCCAAGACAATGGAGACATGATCCTGAATTGTAACTGTAGTAAATTTTTGTGTTACTGCCTTTTTAGTTCTTTGTGAAAGATTTTATCTTTAATCCATGCAATCAGACTCTCCTCTGTTATGTCCATGATGGTGCATGAAAAGAGTAGCTGCCCTGTAATATAATACATTTCAGTGATATATACTGGTGATTTTGCCAGTTTTCAGGTGTGTTTACTGGCTACAAGAGAAATCTGGCAAGATGCAGGTTCTTATTTTAGTCCTTAGATAAAAATGTCATGCCTTCCATAAGCATGTGATGGACTATATGAAAGACGGTACTGTTTGTCTGATAATCTGCATTTTTAGCTTATCCAGTCAACTGAGTTTGAAAAGCAAAGACAAAACCCAAAGGAGATGGATTTGGAGACAAGTGATAGCCAATTTGTGATATTAGTCAAGAAAAATTCAGTGGTGTCACGAGTCAATTGTAAGGAACTAAAAAAAAAATCTGACAAGGTCTTCCCTGTTAACAAAGTTTATATTTTAGGATTTCTGTATATTCTGTTGTTGATTTGTAATTGATATTATACATACACACAGTCACACAGGTGAACAACATAGATTGTTTAGGTCTCCTGGCAAAGCCCATTTGTACATGTGCAGTGGCTTTACCTCACTTTATTTCAGCCTTTTCATTCCTTTCCTCTCAAGTTCACGTGAATTCCTTGTGTGCTGATATTTGTGCTAATAATGTGTACCTCTTTCTAAGGTTTTAGGAGACTAGTATTAGTGCCTTTTCACTATAACAGAGGAGAGAGCTGTCAGGGTAGCAACAGGGAAGATCATCTAAAAGCTGCAGAATAAGATTTAAAAGTCTTGGTCCAGGGAAGAGGAGGCTAGAGCAGGATCAAGTCATCCCAGAAGATGTGACCTCTGCTACAAAAAGACACACTAGACTCAATACATAGAAAAACTGCCTATTAATCATCTTTTATAGGGTCAGTCTGTGGGGAAGCATTGCACTGTATGGGCTGGTAGAGTCTCTCTCTGAACATAGGCTGCCTCAGAAACCCAAATGTTTTGTTCCCTGATTTTTAATTGGGATTTTTTTGTATTCTACTAATGTATTAATTTCTTTGTTAAATTTACTTCCAAATTTACATACAAAGATGCCAGTCCCCTTCTGTTCTTATCTACATTAGAAGCAGCATGAGAAATTTGGGTTTTCCTCACTTTTCAGTAGAACACAATAATAATTTTTTTTTTAAGTAGACAATAGGCCCATGCTAGGGATCTTGTGTTTTGAGAGGCAACATTTAAAGAAACAAAGACTGATGGCCTCTTGTAACCAAAATTCCTTGTTATAAGATGTAATTTGAATTGCTTTCAGTTGATTCGGAACATCTTTTTTCTAGGCATAAGCCAAATTTTTTTCCCCTCTAGGTAACAGAGAAATATACACTAGATAATATAATAGTTGATGCATAATTTTTTGCTTACTGTGAGATGCCTCTTAAGTACACACATTGTATACATGTTCACATATTGCAAGCTAACAGTAAGAAATTCAAATACAATCTATACTAGAGAGTCATGTAGATAATTCAGGTATTTTAGCGCATAGAATCAAATAACTCTTTTACAATTAAAAATTGTCAGAAAAAGTTCTTAGGATTGAAATTTCCTAGCAAATACATCCTCCAATATTTCAATATATGCCACAGTTAAGCCATTAGGAAGGGTGCCACGTGGTGATCCTATAGGGATCACAGGATAGCTGATGTAATAGCTGATAGTGTGGTGGCTGCTACACACACATATCTAGCCTGCTGAATTTACAAATAGTATTCCCAGCATTGGTGTTGTACCTGACTTCTCCATTTTACTAAGATCTAAATGTGTTTTTAAACAGGGATTGCATTTGAGGTGCCCCTTTAAAGGACTCTTCTCTTAAAGGGCTTTCTGGCCTCTTTTCTCCAAGTCCTGGAAACTTAAAGCTAACTGCTTCCATTCGGCTGCTTTGGTGAGTGTGGACTTTCAGAAGGGACATTCACATGTGTTTCATATTCAGCAGCAAGGAATGGACATAATGTGTAGAGAGGTGTTACAGACAAACTGCGCAGCTTGTGCCTCTGAGCCAAGAGGTACTTCTTTACCAGCCTTGCATAGCACTGACTTCTATGTGGGATGACTGTGAATGACTCTTGGGGCCAGTCTCCAGTGACAACATAAATGAATGTCAGGAAAATTAATTCACTATATTGTCTTCTAGGTATTTGTTTTATCTCTGGAGGAGGATGGAGGAAATCCATTCAGGAAAAATCCACTAAGGGATATTTAACAAAAAGACAACATCTGACTTGAAGTCCCTGAGCCAGAAATTGCTGGAAGCTGGGAAGAGGACACCTGGGAAAGTATTGCTTACTCTCCTATTACAGTCTTCTGCATTTGTCTTCTATCACACAGGAGAATTTGGCTTAACCTAGTTCAGCTGTTCTTAAGTCTTGCACTCACATTTATATAGATTTATTGATACATAGCAGACATTTACACGTCTATTTTAGCTAGTATGTGGCATAGTTCTTCCTAAATACCCTCTAGAGCTAATGGGGAGAAAATATTCCTGCAGAAGGTGTTTCAGAGAAAAAGGCTAGCTTGGGTTCTGTTTCTCCAGGTAATCCTCTATTCACTGACATCAGAGGGAGATAAAGCAGCTGAGCTGGCTGATACAAGATGCATAGTGTTGAGTGGTTTCTTCTGACTCCAGCCTGTCCATCACCACTGAATCTACCCTCTTAACACAGAATGTGCACAATTTGTGGTAAGCCTTGTGTAACAAAAATTTGTTCTGTGCTGTATCTAAATACTACATCAGATTTAACAATCAGTGCAATTACTCTATTTCATAGCTACAAGGAGAATAAGACACAATGGAGCTTTTTGTTGTGTATGTGTGTGGCTTTTTATCACGATTAAGCTGCAGTGTAAAATTCACTGTATCTCTCAACCCCTAAGGGACATCTCTTGACCTTTCTGATGGCTTCTCAGCATGGTGGATTGGGCAGCTCAGCGTCTCTGTGAATAGCTGTCATTTTGGTGTGTACCCTTTGCTGCCAGCACAGCCACAAGTGGAGAGCCCAACAGGGAAACAACATGCAAAGATTTGCCCGTGCAAGATGGGACAGAGGGGAGGAGTGCACTAGGAGGGTGAGGCTGCCATAGTTTGGTAATTGTTGGTGACTGAACAAGCCCCTTGAACTGTGCTGAAGCTGCCATGGCACCTCGTCCCATGGGCCTCCAACCATGCCTGTCTTTTCTCATTTTGTATGAGAGAACCAGCAGAATAACAAAAGACTATTTTTAACACATTTCCCTGGGGTTCCCCCCTGACTTTGTCTGGGATTATTCTGAACATAGCTGAAACCCTAGTGCCCTCTTCTGATCTTGAAATAGGTGTCAGCTCCCGGCACACCTGTCCCTGCAGCTCCCGCTCAGCAGACAGTGGCAGCCAATTGTTTGAAGTTAGGCAAGCATTTGGGGACACAGATATTTTAATTTGTAATCAGCTTTAAAGCTTTAAAGCCTTCAACATTTACTCTGATCAGAAACAGGAGCTTAGGCAGAAATTAGTCTTTCCTATTTATAAAAACACATTTATTTTTTTTCTCCCCTGGCAGGAGCTGTAGGCTTGATCTGAAGTCCACAGAAGTAAAGGGATAAAGGCTTATCAGCTCTGGCCCAGCCCTCAACACAGCAAGTTCTTTGGCCAGTAGAGTCACTTAGGCTGAAAGAAGCATACTATTACAAGGTCTTCAAGGGACAAATACTAATTAAGGATAATCTTGTAGAAAATGTTACTTTTTTGGACATATTCAAAGTGGGAAATACTGGTAAGTGAAAAATCTACAATTCTTTACTTTCGGGAGGCTTTTCAAACCAAATTCACTTTGTGCACATATATCTAGACAGATGTATGTAATGCATATTAGGTATATCTCTTACACTCAGATAGCCACAGACTGTATGAATAAGTTCATTCATCATTTATAGGCTGCTGCTGCTGGGATGGAAGGCAGCAGCGATCGAGGAGCGCCCAGCAGTGCTGCACAGCACTCCCAGGGCATATTCCAAAGCTCCGCATTCAGTTTCCATTGTAGAGTGATTTCACACAAGGGGAAAGTAGAAACCTCTTATTTATAAAAATCTATGTTTATTTTCTAAAATCATCTTAAAATCACATTTTTTCAACCGATCACCATTTTAAAAAAATCTAATAAAATGTTTACCCTTAAGGCACTTGATATGTCCAAAGTAGGCTAAATGTTGCTAAATCTTCTAACACTAAATTTACTGCAAAATAAGGTTATGAATTCATTTTCACAGTACTGGCTTTTCTAGGCTAGGGCTGTTTGCTTATGTTTTAAGCAGCTAATATTCTGCAAACTGAGAGTTGTGCAACTGCAAATAAACACTCTCTACTGACAAAACTATTTGTTGATAATTTTAGATGGGAATTGTTGAGAGACTGATGGGCAGATTAACACTAGAGGCCTCTCTAGCAAGAGGTTTATCAACACATTAAGCAACAAAAGGGATATTTATAGTACGTTCCTGGAATATGCTTTTTCCAGCTCTCTATTGCCATCTTGAGTTGCTTGCTGCCTTCAACAGAAAATTCAAGTTGGGGCGTTAACACCTATAGAGACAAAGGGAAAATAGATTTCCACTCCTGATGACTAGAGCCCTCTCCAGTCATCAGGTCTAAATCACCAAGTATAAAAGAAACAACATTATTCAGTTGAAGTAAGATTATATCCATCGTGACAAACTATAGCAAGGGTTGAAGTGGAATTCCAGGGCAGTGTAATGTTAGTGGAAATTTGTTTTAAGGGGTAGCAGAATAAGGTTATTGGAAAGCAGCTGAGCTCAGCCCAGCATGGAATTTTTGGACACATGTCATGTATCATACAGACACCACTGACAGTGGCTGCCAGAGGAGCAAGGGGATAGAGAAATACTGAAAGCACTGTCCTACTTGTTATGCAGATGTTTTGATACCATTCCCTTTGTCTTATAATTGCCCTTCACAAATTTCTCACCTTCCTCTGGAAATCAGTAAGATAGGACAGCTCAGGTGTTGTAGTTCCTATGATCCTAACTACATCTTAAAGAAAATCTATGGATTTCAAAGTTCCTTGGGATAGATGGCATAAAAAGTAGAAGCCTGAGGCCTTCCTATGTGAGCATTTCTCCAACACCACCTGCTTTGTATATTGTAATGTTCAAACTTCTTTTCATAGGCTGATAATTTTTAGAGGTATTTTTTCTTATTATTGCCTATTCTCTTCCACTGCCGTGTTTCACACTTGGTGACAGTATTTGGAACTTCGTATTTTATGAGTAATTAGTGTCCCAGGCAGCAGGAATATGATTGTGAGACCATTGTTACTAACTGAATACTTGGTAGGGGATCTCTTTCACTCCACTGAGGGCTGGCATATACTAAAAATAAGCTGCTGAAATTTGATTCTAATAAAATCTACCGTCCATAGCCCATTCTACTGTTGTGTATATTTGGGCACAATATTAGTAATTCCAAATACTTTCCTCTTCCAAACAGAGGATATTGTTTTAAGGTGCCATTTACGCTTCTTTATAATAAATCTCATAGCAGCAGCTGACACAAACACAGTTTAAACTGTGTTAGCACAGGGTTAAATTTAAACCCTGATGAAAAGAGCCTGAGCTGGATTTTCCACCCTGCTTTCTGCTGCTGCTCTGCTGCAGCAAATATTGGTCTTCTCTCTCAGCTTGTTGACCTGGGAGTTTCTGCAGTGTATGCCAAGCCAGAACAACCAGCTTCGAGACTCTCCTGACTGGTGCAGCAGATACACCGTGGTGAGATACAGGGGGGCTGTTCATTAATGCCCAAATGCAAACTTTGAAGGTGTTAAGCTTCAGGACCATTGCTCTATAGAATAACTGGCATAAAGGAAAAAATGTTTTGTGCCTGCTACAGCTGAACAAAAAGGTGTCTCCTCAACCCTCTGGAAACCTAAATTCANACCCCTCTTCTAATACACCCCAGGATGTCATTGACCTTCTTTTTCATGGTTGTGTGCTCATGCAAGTGCTTGTGTTGCCTTCCTAGGGTTTAGGTGGTTCTTCAGATACTGGTTATGTATCAACCTTAGCATTTCTTCAAAAGAGTGGCCTAATGTCTTGGGTTCTGCCTTCTGTAATCCAACTGCTGGCAATGCTTTTCCAGAGCAGTACTTAGGCTCTCAGAATTCATAGAGCTTATTATTTTTAATAACATTCTTGGCAATAATCTTTGGATGGTGTGTATTTGCATTTGTATTGATGTCACCGCATTGCTGTAGTGCTGCCTTGAATGCTCCTTTTTATATATTTCCTGCAAGTGCCACATTAAACGATCAGGGGATTCTTGGAAAAACAACAGGAAATGATATAATGGTGCCCACAAGTTCTGTGTATTGACTTTTCCACAGACTTGCTGGTCTCTGAGCTTAAAAATTGTCAGTAAAACAGAGATATTTGATCTTATTCTCTGTTCTTGATTCTTGTTTGCCTGCTAGAAGCCCTGACCTTTTGCTGCTTTATTATGGGAAAATGAAAAAAAAAAAAAAAAAAAGGAAAAAGAAGAAATAANAAAAAAAAAAAAAAAAAGGAAAAAGTAGTAATCAAAGAGATTATTGTGCATTTGATTATAGGGGTAGTTTAATAAATTAGCTACTCTACATTCCTAAGGAACTGTCAGCAGGAATTCATATGGACACACTCTGTTACCTGCAAGTAAGTTACAGCTTGCATTGAGATGCAGCAGAAATGTTAATATAATAGAGTCATAGCTCTGGTATAAAAGGCAATTACTTACTCCAAATTTTAAGTCTTTCTCACTACATTCAAGACATAAAAGACACCTCATAGAAATGGAGGAAAGTTACAGGGAAAATGTTGTCTGTGGCATTGTTCCTCAATAGCATTCCAGGTTTCGTGAGCTGTAAAGGACAAGACAAAGATTTCAGTGGAAAATTATAGAAAACCACCTGACGCCAACACCACAGAAACAAATAGCTGTAAGGTCTGTGCTTTTGGCTATGTCTAAGGGGATCATATAAGTGCTTCTTGGAAGACTTTGAATATTTATAGCTGAGAATTCAAAATCCTTATCTCTTTGGCCTGAAAATAGCTTTGCTTTTGAAGATATGATGGCTTTTTCTGTTTTATTGTGTTGAATTTACCAAATAACTTTCCCTTCTTATGGGCTTAGTTTCCAAGGGATGATTTATCCCCTAGATGCTAGCAATAAACAAAGCCTATTACATTGTTTAGAGCTTTCCAGCTTCATTTGGATAATTCCTTCAGTAAAATCCCTCCTCATCTGAGATGATTCCTCAGTAAATTCCCCAGGCCAAGTTGAGGAGTTTATTATTAGAATCCCCTCATTCCTTTAAAGTCTCATCACTGGATGAGTCCCAATATATGTCTTAGCCTAGCAAAGTGTTGGGGTGGTGAAACTGTGCATCCTTGCCTGCCGGGCAAACTGCTGTCTCTTCACTTATGCAATGCTGTTGACAGTGACTCGCCAGAAGTCTTTGGTGATGCTCCTACCTTGTGTATTCCCCACACATGTTACTGTAGAAGGTATGAATAAAGTTTTAAACTGACAGTCACAAACCCAAGGAAATGAAAGGAGCAGTCTGAAGCCTTCCATGAAGTCCTTCACTGTGTTAAAATAACTCTGGTACCAGTAACAGTCCAATCTTACCAGGATGAGGTCAAAAAGTGCTATTTTACCCTAAAGCAGGATATTTTACTCAAGCAGTAGATGAAATTAATCTCTCTCGATCTCTCATTGCGACTGCTGGATGGCTTCCAAGACTCAAGCAGGCCTGTGTAGCATTAGCTTGAGTACTGTAGGATTCCTGCGGTCTGAAAAAAGGCATATCCTATAAATGCTGCCTTTAGTTCTTCATTCATGGTGCTGGCAGCTCTGTAAGGAGGCAGAGGGCAGAAGGAAGTGGGAGACCTCAGCGGTTGCATTTGCTGAGCCTTTCAGAAGGACTCAAACCAAGTGCCGTTGCCCTGGTTATAGCTCATCAGCCCCAGACCTTACCCTCTCTAGAACAGAGACACTGACAGTTGCCCTAAAACATTAAGCACTTTCATGATTATTCTAAAAACCAAAACCAAAATACCCAACAACAAAAAGTAACAAAAATATCCCCCACTCTAAAAACACTCAATGTGCCAATACTGTGTACACAGTAACTCCCTAGATTCTCAGACCCACTGTGATTCCTCAGCTTCCTACTTCACAATTAATTGAAATGGGTATGGATTCATATTTTCTGAATGAGAACAGCTCCTCTGCAATATTTATTTTGTTAAGATAGACAACATGCAACCTAAATTTTAAATAAAATTGACATCAGCTCAATGGTATAATATACTGAACGGGAGGTTTACTGAAAAATCTTTCATTTTTCCCCCTTCAGCAAGAAAGCACTGTATTACTGTACTACATGAGCTATTTGCCTTTTACTGCTTGGAGAGCCTGCAAGTAAAAACAAAGTATTGGAAACTTCTTTGTGGGTGTCGATGTTTTCTAACAAGTAACAAGTGAAAGAACAAGAGGAAATGTCCTCAAGTTTTGTCAGGGGAGGTTTAGATCAGATATTAGGAAAAAATTCTTCACTGAAAGGGTTATCAATCACTGGAACAGGCCGTCCAGTGAAGCAGTTGAATCACCATCCCTGAACATGTTTACAAGTTGTGTAGATATGGTGCTTAGAGACATGGTGTAGCAGAGGACATGGTAGAGTCAGGTTAATGGTTGGACTCAGTGATCTTAAAAGTCTTTTCCAAACTAAACAATTCTCTGATTCTACTGCAGTTCTTTAAAAAATATCACCCTTATTTTTCATTCACTTAAATCTTTTCTTACAGCAGATTTTTGTAACCATGTTATATTACTAGCAAAAAGATTTGATTCAACAGAGAAGGTAAGTGAGACCAATGTGTTTTGTCACTTTGAGAATGATTAAAAAATAAGCCTCTTTCCATTGTAAATACTTACATGTTGAGTAGTGCAAAAATTTGCTTTGGGAGAAGTGTTTACAGTGGAAACACTGACCATTCCTTGAGTAGTCATAATGTTCTGAATGTTGTTGCTAAAAGTTACTTACTCTGTTTTCTGACAGACTGTATGAAATGTCAGGTAATACACTTTCAGAGCATGAACCATCATCCCACTTCATTGTTTTAATCAGTGTGAAAAGAATGATTTAATTCCCTGTCCAATCACATTTCTGAGAATGTTCATTTTAATAGACTACGTATTTTCCTAATTTATCTGCTAATCATTAGAAACACATTTGGCCTCAATTGAGAGACTGCTGTGTCCTAAGATTCAAGCTGTGATTAACACAGTATTAAGAAATCCAAAACAAGTCTACGTGGTGGATTTAGAATATTTTGCATGTGCTCAGGCGAGAACAAGTAGGGTTGATGGTATGTTTAGGGTTGTGTGTACTCCTCTCCACCTGCACCCATAAAGGTTAGGGTTTTCTCAGGTTAATGCAATGTCCTTAGCAGGGTTTAACAACCACAAGTAAAAGTGCATGCAATGACAGAAATGTCACTTTATCGTGTAATTAAATTAGTCTTGTGCTGTTTTAGAGAGGTGTTTTCGAGCTGGTTGAATAATTGTATGTACTTTCATTGTAGTGGCTCTACTCTAAATGAATTCATATATCTGTCCTGAAATTAAACAAGGTTTTCTGAAAATTTACCACTCAGAAGTCAGGAAAGGTGAGATTAATTTTAGCACTATCACAATTTTTTCAGTACAAATCTGCAAATTTTATCTATAAATCAGAGGTTAGTTTTGTTAGGATCCTTTCCCCACACCAAATTAAATGCCTGAAAAACACTGCTCATCTTTCTTATCTAACAGAAAATAATCATTATTTTTTCTACGGAAGTATGGATATTATTTATTTCTACAGCATCATCTATATAACTAAATGTTTATTAGAAATAAGCATGACCAAAGGAAGTAATGGGATATTTTTTTAGATGTCCAAATTTTGGTCATGTTTTAATTTGGACATGCCATGAAGACAGTACCAAGAAATAGGTTTCTAATAAGTCTCAGAGCATACTGCTAAATAAGAACTTGTCTCAACAGTAATCTGTTTTAAAATAGGTGATTTCAGAAAACCTTGAGTCTTAAATTCACTACAAATGGCTGTGCTTGGACATGATATAATGTTCTGTTTCCTGCTGGGCTATTCTTAGACTGAGAAAACCAAGCTTCCCAGACCTCCCCGGAAATGGGCTTATTCCCAAAAAGAAAAGCTGGCAACAAGAGTTATTAATGTCCCCAAAAGCTAACTCCTACTCTGCAAGATAAATAGACGTAGTTCAACCATCTGCAATAGTGTGAGTAGAGTTAGATAACTTATATAATATCTGGAGTCAAGAAGAAAAGATAAGGAAATAATTAAGTCATTCTATAGGCAATATAATACTTTGTGACAGCTACAATATTTAGGAAAGTACATACAGACTAAACATAGTTTTGATATCACTCCAGGACACCTACGAGAGAAATTACATAATTGAAACAGAACTCCTTTAACTGCAATGAAATGCTATGTTTGATCCCCTCTTGGAGAATCACATCTTCATATTCCAGGATGAGGCACTTGTTGCTCTTAGTTTATTATGTTTCTAGTTATGCAATGGGAATTGACTGACAAACAGCAAATGCCACATGCCTCCTTCTCACCCTGTAACCAGAAGGTTGGGGTTAAAAGTGGGAGGGAAGAGAGGGAAAGGAATAAATGAGAGAATAAACAAGAAATTTGGCAGCATCGGAAATCTGTATGTACAATGAAGTGTTGAGTGACACATTAAGGCAAACTACCTTAACTATAAATTATATGTGGCAAATTACAAGATAAAAGTATTTTAAAAACCAATCCATCCCTTATCGGTATGTTGTGTTATCCTGAAGTGACCCTGGGCAGCCAAATGTTCTTGCAGTCTGTCCTTGGCTCCTTTTGCATTATAGAGGTTCCTAAGCCAAATTTGCTAAGTTAAACATCTGAGCTGTAAATAAAGATCCCCAAAGCCTACTGTGCTTTCCTTGTTCTAAGAGTCCCTTCACAGTATGGCCTCAATTCAACTAAGTACTTAATATGTACTTAAATCCCACTTATATCAATGGGATTTAAACATTTGCTTAAATACTTTGCTAAATCATGGCCTATTAAACTGTCTGTGTTGGAGATCAAATTGTAATTTATATTGCTGTGATTTCTGGTGTTATACATGAGAACCCAAACCTACAATTCATCGTAGTCTTTCTTGAGCTGAAGCAGGGACGGAACTGTTTAGAGTGAATGTGTGTAAGACCTGTATTCATTGTGTGCAAGAAACAGATTCCTAATTACTTTGGGCATCAGCTACTGTAAATTTGTGTTCCTGATAAAGTGAAGTCAACTAAGCTCAGTTAAGAGACTGAATGTTTTTCAAGCACCACGAAGGTTAGTAACATGAAATTTTCCATTTTCAGTAATGATTGCAACTCTTGGTAAATGTGGGAAATATAGTTTTTACAGAATGAAGTCATGAAAATATTTGAGGAGGAAGACAGAAGTTTTTTTCTTTCACTGATTTGTTGACAATCTTGTCTTGGCATTTTTTTTGTTTCCACAAATGCAAGTAGGATTGACAAGGAAAACAGCCTTTTGTAGCGGAGGTGGCAGCAAGAAATGAAGTTGCCAAAAGGGACATCAAGAATGCCCAAGGAAATTGATGTGTAAAGAAAATATGCCCCAAATATTGCAACTGTATATACTTTAAATTTTTTTAGAAGAAAGTCATATGTCCCACTGTGCCTGGGATACTAAAAGATATTACTCTGCCTTATCACTGTTTTTTGAAAAGAGCGAGGATGGATGGTGGGAAAGTGAGGACTCCTCTTGACTTTTATAAAGCAAACTCTCTGCTTGTAGTGGAAATCAGCCAAAAGATAACTCATATGCCAAGAAAGCCCAAGTTAAGAGATGAGTGGAAAATACCAGATGCTTAAATTTGTCTTGGATTTTCTCAAAGCTAATACTGATTTTCAGCTTAATTAGCCAAATAAGCAATGGACTATGCTTCTCTTTCACATTACAGATATTTCTTGGATCATATAAGAATGTCTTAGTCACCTCTAGGGCACTGCTGTCCATGTAAGAGGAAGAGCTAGATGTGGGTTCTTAAACACATTCATGTGAGATAATTGCTGTAGAGCACATCCCATATTCCTCATCCACAATTTAGCTCTCCTACCAGAATTGCCCCAAGACCAGGATTCCCAAAACAGCTCAAAGTCAGTTTAGGTTTCTATCCTCAGGAAGAAATTACACTCAATGCATATGTTTTCCCAACTAGACAATATTTATTTCCAGTCAAAGTGGTGTGTCTTTTGTTCACTGCTTAGTTTTCTATTAAGCAGCTAGCTTTTCCCAGGCAAGCTCAGTGTTTTGTCAGTATTTGCCTAAGCAAGCTCACTATTTTGTCATCAAGGATGCAGATGGACAAATAAGTCTATCTCTCCTGGCCTTGAAATGACCTTTCTCTAAGGAATGTTTTTCATGGGCATCTGTAAGCATTCTTCAGCACTCTTGTGTCTCCTGAAATGTAAGAATAAGTCAAATATGCCTTGAGGTGGTTTAAATGTGTAGGAGGGCAGTTGAAGTAAAGAAAAGATGAACCTGTCAACTGAGAAAAACTGTAAAGCACTGATCAGCTGTAGAATCAGTCGAGTTAAAAAGCAAACAGGTTATGGAGAGGTGGGATCAACAAAACCATCAAGGTTAGATATCATAAAACAATTTAAAGTATACTTGTTCTTTGTTTCACTTGTTTTGCTGCACAATTACAAAGCCTACAATACTAATTACAAGCCCGCAGCAATTGATTAGTCTACTGATTGTATCTGATATGGCCTTTTCAGACAACAGATATAAGTAGTCTAAACACATATAATTTCATAGTAATTTCACTATTCCATTTGTTTCCATAATTTTGTAAGATATGCTTACATATTCATCTGTATATATCCATTATAGAAAAATTAAATACATGCAGGATAGGTTGTAATTTAAAACAAATGGATATATAATCTATATAAATGTTTGTATTCAGAATTATACTTGAATAATAATTTAATACTAGCATTTTTTCCAAATCATGATGCATGAATTTTAATCCTAATTCAGAATGAAAACCATTCAAAAAATTAAGAGTTCATCTCTGATTGACAGAGGTTTGTTATGTATTAATTGATATATATCACAAAGGTGTTTCTTACCAGGATTTGTTAACATCTCCAGCAAGCCATTACAGGACTTCTGTGATAGGAGGGAAATAGTAATTTGTTGAGCAGGGAAAGTAACTCTCTTCTCATACTGATGATACAATTTCTTCATTTTGTGTGTTCATAGAGGAATCTTTCTTTTGCAACTTCCTTTGTTCCCAAGCTTGTATAAAAATTATCACAGAATAATCTCAGAATATTGCACTGTGCTTTGTTTCACCTCAAAGGCTGACTTATAAATTGTACATGAAAGCATTCCATGTTATCATGTTGTTTTTTGAAGATTTAAACTTTCCCCAAATATTTACTACTAACCATTCTTTTCTGACAACTGTGAAATGTAGATATAAAAAAGATGTCCCCTCCCACTTTCACATTCTTTATCACATATTTAATTAAATTAGAAAGGAAAATGGAAAAGAAATTAAATTGCAATTTTAATACTTTATTTAAATGATCATAACTTGATGTAATTTCAAATGAAATACTAGTAATGTATTTATTTATCTTGGTGGGAAGTTCCATTAATGGAACAGTTTCCCAGGGAAACAGAAGCAAAGTGATTAACTGTCCTTTCTGCTTTAGTTAATGAAATATTTCTAACATAAATAGATTTGTCTGGTTTAGTATTTTTCTCTTATGCATTTTTGCACAGGTCTTGGATCTCAACCTATGCATGGTATGTTCTGGACCTTGGTTTGGGGTGTCTAAACTCTCTCATTTCTCACACTCTTTAGAGGTTGTAAATTGCAAGCAGACTATAAGAGAACCTCCTTCAGATTTTATAATAAGCAATAGGGGGAAAAGTTATACACACGTCTAATTTCAGTGGCACAGTGACTAAAACTATTTTTAGAAAACAAATGAGAGATATGTCCAAATGCAAATTCTCATGAAAATGTTCAGAGTTTCAAAATTAGATAATTTTAATGTACTCATATGGCTGTTTTTCAGTTATAAAATTAAACTCCAGAAATGTCCCCCTAGCTAAATGAGGTTTCTGCGATGTTGGAATTAATCAATCAACTCTTCAATAAGAGCCAAGCCTCAAATCCACAAGCATGAAACAACAGCTATTAATGGCTGTTTAAATTGATTTCAGAAGGTTAAATGTGCATATTCAGGGCTTAGAGAACAAAGTCTTTATGGCCTTATCCAAACGGATATCTGTGTGACTCACGTTACTTTGCACACACTGTAATCATGAAAATTAAGGGACTGGGTTTAGATGAGGCCATGAAGTTTGATTCATGTTGGAAAGTTGGATCAGAGGGGGGGTTTTTTTCTGAAGAACGAGGTCCGTGCAACTCTGACACTGAATCATTTTGTTCATTGCTGGGGAGGGAAGAGGGATATAAAAAACCCAAAGGTACTAAGTATGTGTGCGAGGGTAGATTTTTTGGCTGATGGCTGGGCATGTTTAAAGGTTAACAATAGGGTTTCTTGTTAGACCTAGATGAAAATCAAAGATGGCAACAGTAGCTGGCTTCCATGCTAAGGTTGTGGCTGAGGTTGGCGTCAATACTTTGACTAAACTTTAAAACAGTCAATGTGAAAAATGGGTGCACGGTAAGAAGGGGATGTAAATCTGTAAGTAATCATATCTAAAGCCTGACTGGGTAGAAATAGGTAGACTTTGGTTTACTATTTACCCAAAAGTTTGCTTCAATATAGGCATATCAAATGGATTTGAATAAGTGTAAGAATTCTGAATGACAAAGAAACTTGTCAAGAGCTAGATTTCAACCACGAGGCACAGAGATGCATTTTGGAGAAGACTTCTGTAGGTTTTTTCTGTGGGACTTTTCAAACTAAAGCTGTAATTAGATACAGGCTAAAAAAGGGATCCAGGGCTCTGCTGACATTTAATATCTGTTACAGAAGAGGTTCCCAGGCTAAAATCGATGTAATGTCCTTCAGACCTCAGAAAATTACAATTAGGGTAAGGGCATGTAGATTTCACTGGACTAAAACTTTTGTGTTACCCATGCTAAAACTGTTTTTGGTAGGATGAGGTAGAATTTGGATTGCAGCTGTTGACAGTAAGACAAGAGTGAGTAGGAGTCTTTGGCTTAGATTTTTGTTTAGATAGTGTTGATCTTCATTGTCAGGGCAAGGTTTCCAGGACTAAGTGACTAGACAAGCTTTTCATATTCAAGCTTAAGTTTGGATTTATGCATATGTCCCTTGGCTGAATTAGAGCTGAAGTCCCACAGCCAGTGTTGAGCTAGGGTGTGGAATGGCCAATTATCAAAAAATACAAAAGGGATAGGTGGCATAGTGACCAGGTGCCATGAGCACTAATAAAAACAGCTGAATGACAGCCAAACATAAGAAAAACTAAAGGCTTGGCAGTGTAATCAGCACAAAAAGCCTAATTACAGAAGGCTTCAAAAGATCTTCCATACAACATTTATTTCAAAAAAGCAGAAAGAAAAAAATAATCTGATGATTTGAATCACATTCAGCATATAACCAAAAACTGAATGAGAAGAGCAAAATGAAAAACAAGAACAACAACGAAAAAGCACTAAAATAAAAAAAAAGGGGGGGGGGATTTTTTTAGTTAATTTTTTTTCATCCTTTTAATGAGGCTTTGCCAAATCTCACAAGGATTTGCATTTTTGAAAGAAGCAGCTTTTTGGAGTGTCCATGTGCATGTGAAATGCTTTGGGCTCTAATGCCGCGGTCTCTGCAGCCACCTCGCGGGGACTCTGGGCATGGTGACTGAGGCAGAGCCTGGCAGGGACACTCCTGCAGGGAGCAGCACAGCCTTGCTCTAACCTTTACTTCCTTGTCACAATTACTTTTTTTGTTTTTACTATGTCAGCATGAGCAGAGTCCTACGGCATATGTCAGTCACTAGTGACTGTAGATAGTGGTAGATAATTTCTCCCTTACATTTAAATCCTGATTCCCCACACCCCCCCCCTCCCAAGTCACTGCAGATTTACTAGAAATATTTAGGGTTTAGGACACTGGCTGCAGAGCAACTGAAGGTTCCTTTCATGCTGAAGGTACATCTATCATGTTATGTCAGAGCAGAGTTGCTGTTGACTTCCCTAGGGAGCCCTGGAAGGGTCAGCTGTGTTTGACAGCAGTACCAATGGGCTGCATAGTCCATTTCTGGTTCCTCCTTCTGTCAACTTTGATGCTTTCTGTTTTCCCATTCTATCTGATTATACCCTTACTGTTCCCATCCTGCCAACTCAACCAACCAAATTCAACTTGGGGACAGTATTTCCTCTTTTTTCACAACTGCTTTACTGTCTTCCCCTCTATGTTGTCTTGACAGTTCTTTGCCCTGTGAATCAGTCAGACAAAGGATGCTCACTTCACTAGAAATAGCAATCACTTTCTTCAGAGTTTTGTAGATTCACCTTACAGGAAGGCAGAGCACACAAACTTCCTTCAGAAACAGATTTGTCCTGACAGGATCGAGTGATCCAGGTACAGGCCATCCAGTTGACAAATTCTTCTCTAAGGACTCCCAATGCCTTTTGACAATGCTAATCCTCATGTCCTGCTGCTGTACTGCTGCCACTAGTCAGCCTTTTGCCCCAGTGTGTGCTGTTACGTAGTCATTCTTGTGCTCAAACAGCACTTCAAGTCAGAAAGGTAGTTGGGGGCTGTTAACCCAGTCAAGTGGAAATATGGTAATAACACCGAATACCTTTTATTTTATTTTTTAAATTTCTTAGAGGAGCTTCCTGAAGACCTCTAGCAAGCTGTCCTACCACCACCATCCCCTTCTCATGTGAGTTGTCCATGTTTAACCATCCACTCACCGACAGGAGGATTCCAATCCTCAGGTTTGTCTCCTAGTGACCTTGTTTCTTTGATATAGTGGGCAATGTGAAAATGGTTTCTTGGTGATGGCTTGTGCCTTTATTCTGAATATATACCTGGTTTATCATGGGTATACCTCTGAACTGGAAACTAAGATTGTGGATCATTTGGGGAGGCTGTGGCAAAAGGCTGCCACAAGAAGCTCACGTTCAAAGCTTTGTGAACAGCTGAGTAGCTGGATAGGCTGTGGCCTCTGTGTCCTCCTAAGGTTCATCTGGCTTTAGTTCACCACTTAAGGCAGCTCTGACAACTGTGCTTCAGAAACGTGTACACAGAAAAGATTTTAAAAAAAATAATAAATTTTCTTGCTGATCAGGGATTGCAGTTTATCATAGCACTCGTTTAAATGCTTAGAGATTATTATCCCCAAGAGATGATCTTGCCGTGAAAAGGATTAACAGCTGAACCACCTACGTTTGGGTAAAAAAGCAATATAAATTGATGAAATAGTTGTCAGCCAGATCTGAGATGTAGAATGAGATGCGAGAGCTAAATCCAAGTGTACTTACCAAGAGGCAATAATTATTGATGTGGCTATCTGGGTTTTGAAAGATGTTTATTATTAAAAATCCTCAGACATCTCCACACTTCTGTAACTTCTGTACCAAGGAATCTCTCAGGAATTTGTCCTAACCTGATAATTAATCTTCATATGTCACTCATATTATTTGCTGAAAGATGGATGGTTCATGAACTGTCAGTGAAACTCATTGTTAATTGATCTTTATTCTGAGGTCTGGACTTTGTGGCCCATTTAGAGATGACAACATACTGTTTATCATACCAGTCTAACAGAGCATTTCCTTTCAGACTGCTTTGGACATGGCATGAGACACAGCATCCTGAATAACTGAGCCTCAGCACCAGGTCTGATGCAACCTGTTCCACTCTAGTTATTCTTGCTGTTGTCTGGTAGCTAATACATTGCTGCATTTCCCACTTCTATAAAATTGTGTCTTGTGGACACTTCATCTAAACAGAGATAAATGCTTTGGGCATTGCTTTTGTACCTTTTCTTTCCGTTTCCTGCTAGGTGCTGCACTGGCCAGAGTGAAAATATTACCATTGGGAATGGGTGAACAAAAATTTTCACCTTCTAAAATGATCCAGTGGCTTGAACCTTTCCCCCTCAGGTATTCTTGGTTCTTAATTGATCTATAGCAAATTACATTAATGTAAATGTTCCAGGAAAGTAGTGCGTGTAATCTTAAATGATAGATTTGCTACATTCATCTCAGATTTCAGTTGTTTTGTCTCTATGTGTATCTGTGGATTTATTCTGTTGGCTATTTTTCCTCAGAGAAGTGCAGGTTCCTAATCTCATTGATCTGGTTTCTTCATATTAGGTCATGTTACAAATTCCAAATCAGATTACAACACAATCAAATTAGTTCCTTGTTCCTAAACAGAACAGCTTAAATGTCTGGACCTGGTACTTAAAAACTTATATTTTACAGAATTTGTCTACTCTGGGTAGAAGGAAAGTGCAGAAGGAAAAAGGCACTCAGTATTGGATGCCTCACCCCCCCTTATTTTTATTTCAAGGAGACTTTCTGTAGTAAGTAAATAGTGGATTAAACTAACAGCATAAGAAAGCAGTTTTCAGAAGAATGCTCTGGCAGTTGAAATGTCGCTGCTGTTCCCATTCTAAGTTTCATCTACCTTCTTCAAAAGCTCCTCTGAACAGGAATGCATCATGTGGTCTGCACCCCAAGTTTCTTTTATGATTTGGCACTTAAAATATATTGATTTTGTTATTCATAAATGCAAGAAGAAAGACAGTGTTTCTATGCCAGACAATGGAGTCTTATTTCTAGGAAACATGTTACTCACCTGACTCAGATGTCTCTCTTTTGTATCAAAACCATCTAATTACTTATGACAGCTTCACCTCGCAGCAGAAGATGTTGTTTCTAGAAATGTATGAAGTTGTCCTAGGTCAAAGTATGGGACCAGACTTTGAAGGAAACTGTACTGAATTCCCACATTTTCAGTTGCTCTATGATGGGCAATTAATTGAAGGTGGAGTCCTTAGAAGGGGAAGCAATGTTTTCAGGGTCTTAATGGTTGCAATCTTCAGCCTCAACAGGGAGTTTTCAAAGCCCTTACAAACCACTGGAAAAACTACTGAAAACCTTCGGTAGGGTTTGAATCAGAGCCTCATTTCTCTAGCCATTTGCAGTTATTAAGCATTTAATGTGGCACTGAATATTTATGCTACACTTAAGAAAAAGCTTCAAAAGGTCACTGAAGGCTTAAGCAGAAAGGATAAAGTAAGCCCATTCTATTCTTAATGTTTCTGATATTAAAAGAAAGAAAGAAAAAAACCCAACCATAGATATAAAAATGATACAGTCCATGTATCTCAGAGAAGAAAAAAGAAGAATAAAAGTATCTTGCATATTACATAGATTCCCTTTTTTGTTCCTAATTGCTCACTATTTCTTATTAATGAATCTGAAGAGCAGTCATTGGGTTTTAAATGCTGACCTAGATTTCAAATGGGGATTTAATTGTTTCTAGACTTTCACATCAATTTCTTGTGACTTTAGTATTCTTGGAGCCAATCTCAGCTTCATCTTACGCTGTGCAATTAAACTAGACACACACAACTGTATCTGGAGTTGTTTTTCAGCTAGAAATGTCTTGTCACAAGTGTACTACAAGTAAATTAGTGGAAAGAACAAGAAAGGGGAATAATAACAATAAAAATAGACTGTTGTGAGTCAAGGTTATTGCTGTTTGAATGGACCGTACATGTGAAGTCCCAGATTGCATCAACCTCTAACTCAAGAACTGTAATTGTGGCAGAGTTGCTAGCCAAAAGGCGAAGGAAAACATTTCAAGTCTTTCAAATTAAACTGTGATAGTCGCAAAGAAATATTCAGGTCAAAATATGTCTTCATATTTTTTTTTTCCAACCTTTTTTCTTGTTTAGCTGAAAGCATCTTCTTTTCAATGTTTTGTTTCTTTCCTAAGAGCTGATCTCAATTTTATTAAAGACAGAACACACTTACCAAAGTACCGTTAGCTCTGCTCGCAGGCGGGATACAAGGGAGGGACTTGCCCACACGGTGGAGCTTGCTGCTCTCTGCAGGAAAACCGTGACAAGAACTGTCCGACCCTGCCACGATCCTCCAGCAAAGAGGGAGATACTAAGTTCTGTCAGTTCTTCATGGTGATTTATGTTTATGTGTGTAATGAGAGGTGTGGATGGCTGTTCCCCTCACCCCTCCTTAGGTCTGGAAACTGCATCTAGTGGTGAAATTAATTTTTAATGCATTTAATTCAGACCAGCAAATTTTGGTTTACTTCCAGCATCACAGTTGCACGCTCAGCCTGCTGTCACATGCAAATGCAGGGGTCCTCAGCATATTCATCATTCCCAGATGCACCAAATGCATGATACATAGACGTTTATTTTACAAATAAAAGCAGTATTCTATCCTCACCATGTGTCCTCACTGGACTTCTGCCTACAATAAGCTCATTATATGCTTTGCCTTCCTCCAGGCTCATCTTGTATAGTACTTGACTTGGATCACATTGAAGGGAAAGGCTAAGGACCAGCAGCAGATGCAGGAACATTACTTAATAAATTGCTAATCCATCCTCATTAACAAAAAAAAGTCCTTCCAGAGTGGATATGAAGACAAAGAGCTTTTGGCATTTGTGCAGGCTTAAGGGAACATCTGTGTTTGTGATGGCAGAAGATTCATTGTGTTGTAATAGAAATGAGACTCAAAGGAAAATCCTTTCACAGATAAAAGTAAGACTTTTTATAAGAACTAACTTTCACTGACATTGTATTTTTTTATTTTTCTTGGGATTTTTTTGTTTGTGTTTTTTTTCTTCTCAGATTTCTTTATTTTCATAATCTTTTCTTACCTACGGGTAGATGTTATCCTCTTTAACATAAACGTTCATCTTGAAAGAACTACTTAGATCATACATCACTTTCAGTGGTTCTGTTCTCTCACTTTTGTGTGCTTTGAATTAGAATACAAATTGAAAGGTTTGTCTATAAGTACAAATTGCACAGGCAGAATTAAATTCCTAACTTGGAGCTAGTTCAGTTTAATTCTTTAGGCATTTAAACCGGTTACCCAATTAAACAAATCAGTATTAGTTACAGCTAAGATGATTTACAAGTATATAAAGAGATTGCACTCATTTAATTAAACCTGCAAAAATTTATTTAACTCCGTTGATATAATTTCTGCATTTAGGTTTAACTTTTTGGAAACATTTTTAAATTGTGAAAAGAACCACATATCTTAAAACCTTGAGAAAAAACAGGTACTTTTTAAAAATGTGTGAAAATTAAATTTTTTTTACTAGAAGAGAAATTCATGATTATGCCATAGGCAGGAAAAGACAAGAAACAGGAGCAAAACGAAGCTGATCAGACTAATTTTGTTGGGCAATGTAAATAAAACCCTAAATGTTAATAATGGGATGTGAGCTACAATCCTATTATCAAGACATAAATTGCTTTGCATGAGCTGAGCGTTAGAGGCTCCCCATATGAATCTTTGTGGCACATCTCAAATCTTAGATGAGTTAATTGAGCTAAGCCCATGCTGTCTATTATAGGGCTTTCTCAAAGCATTCCACCTACAAAGCATATAAAAAATACCATGAGACCAGTGAACACAATAGATGAACTCACAAAAACCAGCATGTGTTTAATGTGTGCTGGCAGGAAGACGATGATTAGCACAGTAACTGAGAAAGGCTCTACACTGCTTACACAGCTTGAGGATTTTCTTATGGGCTCAAATACTCGGCCTCCATAACCTCAATGATAACATTTAATGCAGCAGTATAATAAGGTTCATGTATTTACATCGTGAGGTCCTTGGAGGAAAGGACTATTTGAAATATATATTACAATTTTGTTAGTATTTATTTCATGTTTGTAAACTATGTTTTGTAATTTTTGTGGTGGTTTTATAATCCTTTTGCACTGAAGACAGCACATGCAGAAGTCCCCTAAATCCAAACAAGCAAAAAATCCAAGATCCTTACTCTGCAAAAATGGGTTAAAAAAGGATCTCCCCTTGAAGAAGTGAGTGTTCTTAATGCTCTCTTCTGAAAACTAGGCTGTGAAAGTTTAATGCAAAGGCTGTGGATCTGACTTAGCATCCACTGAAGTCAGGGGCAAAAATGTCATTTTATTCATCATTGTAGTGTTCCTTCTGTTCAATCACATCCATTTAGAACACTCAAAAGCTCTACAGCTGTATCTTTTCCTTTTGAGACTAAAAAGCTATTATGAGAAAATCTATGTTGAAAAAGTGAGGGTGCTAATGGATTATTAAATGTCTGACTTAACCTTACTTGAGATGTTTTCATTGGGATAACTCAATTTAATACAGTATAATAGAATTTTCTCTATATGTTAAAATCCAAATGGTGATGCGTAAGAGCAAAGAATAAAAGTCTCTTTGAGAAATCTGCTTGAAAGCTGATTATTTGAAATTGCTATGACCTTGTAACTCCTTTTTCCAGTGATGAGATAATGATATAATTTAGAGGTGGGTGGCTTAGTGATATATGTTTCATTTAGATTTTTCCTAATAGGTGACATTTATTGAAAGCTGACTCTTGAACTGCGTTCTATGCTTTGTGCTATCTGTCTGCCTTGGAGCTGTTGGACACTGTAATTACATTTTGCTTCATTTCCTGTATAATTTATGTGAAAATCATTCCATGCTAGGAAAGTACAAAGTCCAGATAATGAGAACATGACAACGTATAAGATTTAAGATGGTTGTTTAGATTGCAGCTCGACCTGCCCATGACTCAGGCACTTTCAAGGTCATCCAAAATGTTGTGAGCTCAGGCAGCACGGTGCTTTCAAGACTGTGTAAAATAAAATGTTTTCTACTCTTAATAAACAGTAATCTTAATATTATTATTCCTAGAAATAGAGGTGTGTCTTATGCATAATGTGCTTAATTACCATGGCTTTTAGCTACTATCATACTGTCTTTGTGTGAAGAATATTAAGAATAGTTTTGTGCCAGGGCGTAATGTTTTGCCATCTCCAGAGCTTTGCTATTTTCTTTTGATATACTTTCAAAGTTTCAGCCATGGCAGTTTCTTGGTGGTACTTTTTTTAACTAAGGTGTTTCTTAATGCCTTTTTTTTTTCTTTTCAACTTTAAAAAACACTTGTAGCTAAATTATTATGCTTCCAGTTCCTTCATCGCCAGCCTGGCCTACATTACATCTAGAGATAATCAGCTGGGTTTGTTTTCCAGGCTAAGGATATTGTTTGTCTTTGTTATGCACTGCTAACACTGAAGGTTTATGGATGGAATCTACAGATGCAATTCTGAGTTGACCAACCAGAATATGAAGGAAATGTCCTGTAAAAGGTACAGACTGTGAATTACCTACTGCAGGGATATTCTGTGGCCCGTAAAGACTCTCAGGCAGTTGTTAATGGTACCTTTGACCTAAATCCATGCTACTGTTGAAAGGGATGAGCCCACTCGACTCCCTGCATCCTCCTGGTTCATTCCCACCACCTCTCTTGTGCTTGTGGTAAGGATTATGCTGTTGAATGGTGGATGAATCAAAGAACTGATCTGCTGACAACTAATGTGGGAAGTGAGGAGAGGCAGGGGGTTGTCAGAAGTACTAAGCAGAGGTGCTGAATTCCAGTGTTCATGTAAGCACAGCCTGGCACATCCAGCTTTACTAAGTACTGTGTTCATGCAATATCCCAGAGGGTGAGTGGAACAAGCACATCTCTTTGCAGACACCACTTTGAATAGCTGTGTTTGAGGTTTTTCCTTGGACAAATGATGATTGCTGTTTGCTAGTGAGTTAACTGTTGTGTACCTAAACAGCCTCCTAGGTGATGCAGTAATAGATTTAATAATATTCCTTACACAATGAATTAAGCTGATCTGGATTTCCTCTCCCGTATTTTGTGAACATCTGGTCTGTGAAGAGGTTAGACAATAAATGCACATGAACTAATCTCATTGTTTCAATGCCAAAGGCCCTCTAAAATTGGGGTGCAATTTTAGGCTGTAAAATTGAGTGAATGTTACAAAAAACAAGGAAATTAGAACACATTTTTTTTATGGATGTGTGTTCCAGCCGTACCCCACCTCACCCAGGCTTTTGACTGGTAAGATTTTTCCAAGTATCATTACTCCAGAAATTCCTAGGTAATCAGAACTGTTTCTTGTCTTTTTAATACACTTTACATTGTGATAGTGTGGCTTCTTTCTTCTCACTCTTTACCTTCAGCTAGTTGACATAACCTAAGCATTCTTCTAGAAGGGTAGAAGTATGATTTTCTGAATCTCTTTAGTCTGAGACACAGAATCCAGGTCTCATACTTCCTCAGTGCATGCTTTCAATGTTATGATACTGGACAAAATTATCATAATCTTTTTCATATCCTTTTAAATAAAAGTGGTTGTGGTAACTCCATGTGTGAAGCTCAATCATGTTGTTCCATGCTAGGCATAGGGGATAAAACTCTGCAGGGACTTGGGCATGGCATAAACATGTAGCACCTCAAATCTCACAGATGATCTGGGGAAGAACAAGAACTGCCTGAAGAATTTGGCAAAATCAAGCTCTCAGAGATCAGGAGGAAGTTTAGAGGCTTGACTACTGGTGCTCAGAAGCCCTTGTCTTGGCTGAAAAAACTGCTGACTGTTCTGTTTCAGTTCTCCTCAGCTGAAGAACTTCAGCACATGCATTTCAAAGTGATGCTAAGCTCTAACTGCAGGTGTGTTTTTGGTGAATAATAGGAATGGTGCAAAAAACCATTCTAATGTTTGGAGGACAATGAAAAACAACTTGAATTCACTTGAACCAGGCTCAAAATTTCATGTCAAATTTTGACAGTTCTTTGCTTCCTCACCCTGGGACAAAATGAGATAATCTATGGCAGAATGTACTCCCAAAAGACCTTAAAAGCAGTGGTGAAAATTGAAGGTTTTAATCTCAGTCAAAAATGCAAAATTAGCCCCAAGTCCTGACCATTCAGTTACTTTCTGCCATTGTCAATTCCATCAACTCTTCTTCTTTTCTTCTAAAATGTGAAATTTCTTTTTCTTTTAAGTGTTTTTAAGTGTTCTAAAATGATCTTCTTCATTTTCACTGACTTCTAGGTCTGGCTTGTAAAGACTCATGTAAGTCTGGAAAATAATTTGGTTACAGTGCTTTCAAAAAGGTCTCTGGTGAAATGAATCTGTCTGTAGGATGTACGTCATGCTACTGGATAGACAAAGCTGTACAGAATACAGATTCCCTTGCAGCAGAAGTAGCTACAGCCTATGGCACTTGAAAACTAAGTTTTCTTATGGTGCCTAATTGCTTTCATGTCACTTGAAAGTAAAGAGCTGCAAGTTATAAGTGCAGGGTGTTGTGCAAACCAGGACAGTGCTGCAAGCCCTGTGCATCAGTTGGACTGGCTGTAAAAGCTGTTGAGGTGTGCTCTGCCCCACCATGGGTGTTTGGATCAGCATATGGCTGCTTCTGCTTGTCCCTAGTCCCTCTCTACTCCCCTTCTCTTCATCCTTAGCCACTGTCTTAGCATTAGGCTTTAAAACGCTTTTGACAGTTTTCTGAATTTGATATATTCTGTTGTGGATTGTACTGTCACAGAAATGTATATTTTAACAGTCATGATACTCATCTAAGAATAAAAACAGTCATCTTACGATGATGTAAGATCAGTTAACTGCATAGGATGAGCTTTTTAAATTGAGTATTTTTTATGTGGGATGTGAATTCACAAAGAAAATTGAACCACAATGGGAATATTCCCCTTGATCCAAGTCTGATACATGTCAGTAAGAGTTATGAACATGCTGAAATTGAAGAGTGAAACCTACTATATGTAATTAAACTGTCTAAACAATCTTATGGGGAGACAATGATTTAACAGAGTTCAGTAGATCAATTTTATTCTCAGTAAATGAAGACGATGGCTTTGGCATTGTTACCTTGGAAATCCCAGAGCTGCTCTTATGTCCAGGTGCCCATCTATAATATCTCTGGCGACTAAACAGGTGAACTGAGATTGCAATTTGAGAAGAGAATATCTTTCTTTGAAGGCTAACTGGGTAGTCTTTTGATCTTGGTTCTTTCAGTTTTAAAAGTAAAGGTCCTCAAACTAAGAGGAGTTGTAAGTGTTTTCACACAAGCTTGGATGTTGCACAGCATCATTACCTATCACTGGTTTCTATGGGGTTAAATGTTTTCAGCACTACTGACCATTAGTTCAATTAGATGCACAAGTCTCCTTTTTCAGTGTTTCCAAATTTTTTTTTTCCCCACCTGATTTATGTACTTAAGGATCTGGAGGGATAACATTCTCTTTTTACAAAGATGGCTGGAAAACTCCATCCTTTCTGAATTTTTACTTTGGTATTGGGATCAGCAGTGTTCTGAACCTCCTAAGCAGGGGGATTTTGAAAAGGTCCCAGAGTTTAACTGCAGTGCTGGGAGGATGGGTAAAATTTAAACTGAAACTCCATGGGAATTGACAAATATAGAAAATATAGCCTACTGCTTGCCTGAATTTTCAGTAAGTGGAGTTCACCAACCCAGCTTTTTCCTGGATGAGTGTTTGAAAATGCAAAATGATCCTACCGATCAAATGTGAGGCTTTTATTACACCCAGAGAGCCGCCACTGTAAGTTTTGCAGTAAAAGGTTAATGTCCTGGTTTACATTCAGTTAATGGCAATTGAAATCAAATCTATAACCTCTGTAGTATTCATTCGGAGTAAAACAAACCCCCGTAGGTTTCTGGATTCAATAGAGCATATTGAAATGGGCAGCTGGGTGTTCTGGCTGCTAAACTGCTTGCTGAGCTGAAAAGCAAAACCAGAACCCTCTTTGTGACCCGAATGAATGCTTGAGTTCTTTAACAAGGCTGTTGCAGGGATCATGGGTGATGGAGGATGCCACCAACTTCAGGGATAAGCTTCTTGAAGCCTGCATTCCATTTTCTCTTAAAAAGCACTCTGCATCCTTCTGTCAGATGGGCTCTGAATTCATGAGTCTCTTGCTGCTCATTGTGCTTTTACTGTTTGGTAGTAACTTCAGATTACATATGTGATTCCAGCACTGTCAGTATTAGAGCTGTATAAATGTTAGGCTTAAATTGTCGCTTTGTTTTTTAGACTTTAGACTTTCTTCTAAAAAACAGAAACAAAATTAATCTTCCTGTTGACATGTTAAGATATATTAGCTAATTAGATCTATGTAAATCATTAATTTCAATATTTCTGGTAGTGCTATACCACCATTGTATTAAAGGAGACCACTTTATCTGTGAAACAGTGACCTCTGGGAGCTAACAATGATGTTAAGTCTTAATCTCTCCAGTGTGGTTTTTTCAAATGAAAACTAGGGCATCTGAAAGCCCAGGGAAAAGTGGGAAGTGGGAATGGCATTACAGAGGAAGAAATAGCTCCTGTAGCTTTTAGAGATCTAGCTTATGTTCTGTGAGGGAATCAGGATATTACTGTGCTAAAATCTTTCTGGATGTAGGGGAATTTTCCTTGGTGAGATGTCATCTGCAACATGAGTTTAACAGAACTGGAATAAGCAGGCAGTTAATGGACTTTAGTAGATGTCCTGACTAGAAAGTCACTTATTCTTGTGAGCTAAGGCAGCAGAATCTGGCTCCCAGTGCTGTGCTACTGGCCAAGATGCAAAGGAATAACTACAATCAAGAAAATATACCAGAACTGACTTATTGTTGCTTTTAAATTCTAAAATGGAAAGCATATCTTGCAGTAGGTAAAAAAAAACCAAAAAGTGACGATGTGGGTGTGTTTGCAGTACACTCTGAGCATCAAAGCTTTAATGGGCATTTCTGGCATTCAGAATGGTTCCTCTGTTTTTCCAGCTGGAAAGAGGTGATAAGTCTTTTAGTGGAGACATGTTTCTGGGCTGATACCCATTCCTTTTGGCTGTTTGCTTTCACTTGATGAATGATCTGACACGAAGAGAGGATAGGAGGAGGATTCTTCTCTCCTGTGATCTAGAAGTCAAAGAGGAAAGCCTTTCCAAGGTGGGTGGATTTAAGTACAGCACAGATAGTTTGATATGTCAAAGTTCTAACAGCCTTTATTTTACAGGCTTCGCTATGGAAAATAATACAATGCAACACAGACAAAGTAAAATTATTATGGTCCATTCTTCTTGGGAAGCTGGAAATTGGAGCCCAAACCCTCTAGTCTGTTGTGGCTAAAGGAGGTCTGTACAAGAGATGCTCTGAATGAATTGGGACTAGCAAATTCATTTCATAGAAAAACCCCTGTGGTAAGTAGACAGGCTAAGTGGTGTTCCCACTACCAGTTTTCATTAGGTTTAAAAGTCATGCATATGTGATAAAAGGGGGCGTGAAAGTGATGGTGCAGAATTGAGCTGCCTGGTTTTACTGAACTCTCCATGGGGCCATTATGGGCATTTCTTTACCATTTTGTCCCTCTTCTGCCTTGTGCTAACAGAACTCCTAGGTTTCTGGGAAAGCTTCAAACATGATCTACCTGGGGCTTTACTATTGGCTACATTTTGGAAATGTGTAGTTGTCTTTGTTTGGTCCTTCCTTGTCATTTAGAAACTGTGGAGTGATTTATACCAAATGGACTATAAATAATGATGCTTGTGACTACTTAGCCCTGCTGTTAACTACATATAGTAAAATGGACAGAACCATAATCATGGAAAAGTAAAATTTCCCAGCAAGTGGCAATATTTTAACTCAGGGCAGAGGGAAAAAGCAGATTGTGCTATTCTCTACAGGAAATTTAACCAAGAGAACTTAATGTTCTTTCTTGTCAGAGTCCACAAATAAAAGTTACCTAGAACAGACCATTGATATATGTGAATGAAACCCTCACTGCATTGTGCACAGAACTATTAAAGAGAGAAAATACCAAGTTAGGAACACGTGAAAACTTTCTGTAAACTCTTTTGTCTGCCACATTCAGACTGTCAAATTATAGCCATAGAAACTATTTATATCAAGTTTCATTGGTTTGTTCTGCTCTGTTTTAATAATGTGACCCAGAACACCTCTAGTTTCTATAATGCAGAAAGGCACTGCAAATATACCTGACCATGTGTCAAGTTCTTCAGCTGCCCTGGTCCCCAGAAACACTTGGAGCAGTCTGTTCTGTCCCAACAGCCCAACACCAGTATTGCAGAGATGCTGGCAGAGAGGTGGTGTTGAAGCTGACTGTAGGAACTGTGTCAGGGACCCTCTACCATACAAAATACAACTGCTGGTAAGTACAGTATGTCAGTTGCCCAGATGCTAATCCTGGATTAAATGGATGGATTAATTTTTGAGTAGGTGTAAACTTGGGCAAAGTTAATGTTACTATATTTTGGTCATGAGACATTCGAAACTGGTGTTCTACTATCACTTTTAACATGCACATGAATGCTTTGAGTGAATTAGGAAATTCATGCCCATAAGATGATAATTAATGATGTAATAATCTGTAAGCAACAGGCACTGAGTGCACCATTCCTGTGAGATGCAGAAATGTTATCCTTCTTTGAGGATGGGAAATGAGGCCTGCAAGTGCAAGAATTTGCCCCAGGACACACAAAGTGAGAGAGAGTTATTTAATAAAGGGTTCTTAAGATCACAGCACCAATCCCTTTGTTGGCTTTTAAAGTGATTCACTGTCTTAAATACACTTTTAGTATCTATCAAATTAATTTTATAATGAAATTGCTTGAGCAGTAGAGCTGAAGAAATGGGAAATGAGCATCGGTAGGTAATGTTTTCCAGTGGTTTAACTCCAGAAATAACCATTATGATCAATAATCTAGACAATGCTTATTGTAAATGTTAATGATGATACAGTAACTAATGGAATTGAGCATAATTAGGATATCACAGCTATCAAGAAAAAGTTAATAGCTTCATAATTTGTACTGGTCTGAATAGCAGGTATTTTGATACCTCCAAAAGAAAAGTAATGAATTTAGGTATAATGAATGGAGGTCATGCAGAAAGTTTGGAGCCAGGGCCCGGGAAAGCAGCAGCCACTCACTTTGCCAGGGCTGTCCCCCTGGGAGAGGAGCTGGAAGTCCTGCACGGGAGAATGATGTCACATTTTTCTCAGTTAGTAGAGACCAAAATGTAACTGTCTCATTTTGCCCAAGTCGGTTCTCTCAAGCAACTGAAGCAAAGACATCAGCAGTACATCCAGTGCACCTGTTGGAAATGTCACCCAGAGCAGGCCAGCATGGTGTGGTGGGATGATGCTTTGAGGGAACACCTCATCCATGACAATGGAAGCTTGGCTTTGAATTAAGACCCATAGCTGGCCCACCCCTGGACTCCGCTCCCTACCTTGCTTCTGGGCACCTTGCTTAAAAGTGCCCTGGAAGGGCTGCTGTGCACTGCCGCTTTAAGGCATGCAGGCACTGCCAGGCAGAGGTCCTCTCCAGGGCTGGAGCACCAAGCACAGACAGCACTCCTCTGCTCCGCAGGGCTCGCAGCCACTCGCTGCTCTCTGCTTAATAACATTTGGCTGCTTATGAGACATCTGACCGGCAAGCTAAAGGCTTCCTCGCAGCGCGGCAGAGTTCCACCTGGCGCAGGCAGCAGCTCCCACCATGGCAGCAGCTGCGGGCTCTGCTGCAGCCAGAACTCCCAAGTCCTGCAAGAAGTACCGGACGGTGAAGCGGCACGCGGGCATCTACACCTACCAGGAGCCGCCCCACAGGTAGGAGACCTGCTCCCTCCTCAAGTGCAAGTCTGCCTTAGCGAGCAGAGAAGTGGCATCTTGTCTTATCACTTTCATTTAGACAGAGTGTGGTAAAAAAAAGCAGCTTGAGAAAAAAAATCACTCTTCTCTATTTAAATGTATTTTCAGACTTCTTTGGGGGTTTTTATTTTCACAAAAGTAATTTTTCATACTGCAACATGAACGCTGTACGTAAACCAGTGTAACTCCAGTGAGTTCAGAGCATAGCAGGGGAACAAGTCTCCTTATACTTCTGTGGTGTAACTATATATTTCTCTTGAACGTCCCCTGTGACCGAAGGGACTGGACTGTGGATTATGATTCATTTCTATGTGATTAAAAGGTGTTGCTTTTTCAGCAAAATTGCAGGTAACTTTCCCAACGAGTATATAGCAATACAATTGGAAACCCTCCTAGCTGGTGGTTGTTGCAGTACTTCAGATCTCTTCATTTCGTTCAGGGAGAAACAGTTACCACAGGTTTTTAGACCTAAGCCTCTGTAAGAATGAATATTGCTGCTGTTTTATATATAATACCCTGTTTCAGTAGAGCAAATGTGTGACAGCATCAGAAAAGATGATTTAATAATCATCCACAGAAATCTGCATCAAAGCACATGAATCTTTTTACAAGGATGAATAATTCTTGGTGCGTGGGGTCCCACATTCCCATCCCCCTCAGCAGTGAACAGAAACAAAGTGCAAGAGTGATCTAAGCATCTCTTACCCCCGTTCTAAACAGAAAATATTTTATCATTATTACAATCAAAATAAAAGGCCAACACCATGTGGTGAATAAATAAATGTTAAGTACTCTTGCTGGAAATGTTTAGACAACACTTTGTTCCAGAAAAATATACAGAGTGTCTTGCTAGCCTGATGTAGAAGCTGTATGGCTGAAAACACTCAGAGAGGAAAGACCAGGATTTGTGGTGAGGAATGGGGATAATTTATGACTGAGCAGCAAGCAATAGTGAGGAAAAGAGGCACGTCCTGGAGATGAGAAAATTATCCAAATTATTCATCAACTTTAAAAGTTTATATAAAACTTTAATAAGATCATGTAAGTTCCCTACCTCACTGCTGTTACATTGCTCTAACAGGTTGGATCCTGTGCAAATCAAGTTTGCTGTCAGTCTGAAAGGGAATAATTTGTCTTGTTTTTCCTCTTGTGGGGTGTGTGTTGGGCTGCCAGCAACTCAGATGATGATATTGGTGAAGAAAAGGCTGAGAGCCATGACCCAGAGCAGATCTTTCAGAACATCCAGTACCAGAAGGAGATTATGTCCAACATCCGCTGCCGGCCGTGGCCGATGAGGCAGAAGCTGAGGGCGCTCAGGTAAAGGTGCTCGCATGAAAGCTTTCAGGCTCACTGACTGTGACAGGGCTTCCAGCCTCACAAGGTTTTTAGGGTAAGCTGGAAGAAATCATTTCTGCACGCACAGAAATGATTACGAGCTGGTAGGAAAGCATGCCCTGAGGATGCTCCGACAGGGTCTGAGAGCTGGCTGAAGGCATCAACCTTGGGGTGGAAAAGTCTGCAGGTGAAGTTGTCTCCTGTGTGTGACTGGCTCCCTTTAGACAGTCATTGTACAGAAGAGAGTAAGAAATCACGCCGTGGATATCAACTATTAAAACAATGTGTCAGTTATTCAGCGGTCTAAGGAAAGGCTGCTGGTAATGCTCAGTAATACATTTTCAAGCTAAATTGTTTCACTCTGTCCAAAAAAGGAAAACCACCTGCCATTTTCAAGGTAATTGCATGTGATGATGGCACAGTATGAGAACAGAAGCTGCTCATAATCTTCAGGTAATATATTGCAAATGGCAGTAAATACTGCACGCTCTTAGATTTAAAAGGTACATGCAGTGTAGTAATAACATGTTTCACATCTTAAGATTGCAATTATTATAATAATAATTCCAAATTTTCAATGAAAGAGTGGGTGCCTAACTTTTTGGGCCACCTGTTTAAATTGTGTCAGGGTTTTCACAGCATCATCTGTTTGGGGCTTGCTTTATTTTTCCTGTTCATCTGGCATCTTTCTCTCAAAACCCTGCATGATGCTAGGATGGTATTTTAGTCATGAGGAAACCCTACTAACAGTACAGCTCTTGTGTAATCTTGGAAGCAAAGAGAGATTTTTCTCTCTTAGGCAAAGTCTGTGACTTGCTGCCTTCCTGCTCCTGTTGATGAGATTTTGGTGGTCCCAACCCACCTTCTGCTGAGATCAGAGACTGTGTGTGACCAGATGAATATACACCTCTGTGCATCTCACCAGAGCACTACAGCAAATCTGCAGAAAAGATGTTCGTATCCACAAGAGATTAGTGAGACTGTAATGGGGATCTTCTTGTTTTACTCATTTAGATTGTGCCATTTTAAAAGAAAGACTTTGAATCAAAAGGACAGGGAAAAAAATTAGAGAAATAGAAAGCTCTCTCTGCAGTCAAAGTTTTAATTGCTGAGTTTTCTGAGACAAAATTCTCAGTGGTTTGAAAGTGTTAGTAAAAACCTCATTAAGAAAAGAAAACTGTTTGCCTGGATAAGGATTTTATAGTGGGACAGTCCATGATTGCATTTCAGAGCATTGAAAACTTTGCGAGCTGCTGTTTATGCAGAATAAGGGGCTCTGAGTAACGGGATCAACATAGAATGAACCTCCACCTTCTTGTGCAGACAGGCAAAGGAGATTGTGCTGAAGTATGAAGGGAGGCTCACTAGAACAAGAGGTTATCAAGCTGCTGGAGCAGAGGTATGGCTGCTTTTTCTTAAATTACAGCTTTTTAATATGCTAATAGTCATCTGCAGTTCTTGTTCTATGTTTGCTACGCAATCCTGATCTCCAATGCAGGAGCTCTGTAGAGGGAGGAAAAAGCAGTTAAAAGCTGCTTCTGATTTTTTTTTTCTTTTTTTTTTTTTTTTCTATTGTGAATTAATTAATTGCATTTTTACAAACTGATTTGATGTGTTGAGGGATGGGTGTTCTATTAAAGCAGTATAAGCTTTCTTCTCAAATAATCTACAAATATTGAGGCCTACTAGAGGGGGTGATGTGAATGGGATACCAACAACGTGATACCAGTATTCTCTGAAGAGCTATTTCACCAGACTCTGGGGCCACAGGTCAATAGTTTAGTATTGAAAAATGCACCTAGCTTTTAGTTTCATAGACAATCCTATTATAGGTTATGGTAAATATATTGTTAAAGAAGGTTTTTGTTTGCATAATACTCAAATAATTTGAATCTGACTATAGACCCTGGCTCTAATTTCTGAAATTAACATGTAGGAAATTGTTCCTAATATGCAACCAACAGAGGAGAGATCTTTAGTCATCTAAGCAGTCAAGAATATTTTTGCCATCATCGTGAGTAACTTAATTCAAAAAGGCAGGATTGTAACAGTAAAATAGAACACCATGTGTCTTATTCACATGAACAAGTGAAAGGCTGCATGTGTGTGTGTTGTTCTGTTGTGCTGGCCCACAGCAAGACTAACACTGTTACTTTCCAAGGTAGGAAAACCATTTAACTTTGTTCTGCCTTTCCATGGGTGGCAAATGCCATGGAAATAACAAATGCTTTTAAAATTAATACTGTTTTTTGCCTTTGAGTGGAATTAGGATGTTACCTAGAAAGAGAAGTGCTAAGACTCTGCAATACGTTTCAGGAAATCAGAGATTTGGCTCATTGTTCATATTCCCCTTCCTATAAAAAAGATGGAGGCTTTCACCTTGGAGTGCACAATGAATAAAAGTTTGTATCTAATCTAATTGCCTGTATTGTGTTTATTTGCTTGAAGATACTTAGCACGGGGATATAATTCAGCAGTTAATTAGCAGCACTTATTATGTGTAGGGGAACTGCATTCTTCTTTCCTAGCACAAATTAGGGGATATAGCCTTTACACCAGGGATAAATTCAGCAAATGCCACAGAACGAGCTGCTTGCTTTTTTTTTTTTGAAATTGGAAGAGCTTAATTTTAATGCGTTTTCTCAGAAAATAGCATGGTGACCAAGGAGACAAAAATTATAGCACAAGCAAAACAAGCACTACATCACCAAAATTAAGAACTCAGTGGCTGACCGTGAGCTGAAAAAGCTGTAAGTGCATATGGTTTTAAATAATTTTTTGAAAATTTGCAAAATACACACTGTTCATGATTGGACAATCCATTCATGCTATTATTTATGAAAACTGAAATTAAAGCAACTTTGACTGTTTTGACACTGAAATAATTTTTCCTTCTCCATTCAATTATTTTATATTTGTATTCTATATTTTTACACTTGCAATTAATGCCAGATACCCATACTCAATCCTTAGAGCATAAATTATCTATTCAGGTATGCAATGGGCAGGAAAAGAGGTGCTAGCTATCTAATTATAATTTTAACAAATAGTCCTCACACACAGACACTCTTGTATACTTCATAAATATGCAACTGGCACAAGCTGCTCGATTCCTTTCTCAGGCTTATGAAGCCCATTTTCAAATGAAAGTAGCAATCCCAGCAATTCCCATGCAATTCACAGCATCTACAATTTCTTTAATTAAAATACTTGTTGTTCATGCAATAAAATACCCATACCACCATAAAAATTAATTAACTTCGTCCAAAGAGATTGGTGATATATTCTGTAATTAAAATGTTATTTACTCCTCTTTGGTTTTAAGAGATTAGATTACACGACATAATATTGACACTGCTGCTGCCTAAAGTATGGGGGTTTTTTAATACCTAGCTGTACTAAAAATACCTTATAATGCATGATATACAAATAATGTTTTCCTGTTGATACTGCAAAGTTATAGCTCTAATTCAGCAAACCAAAGACTGGACTCCATTATGCAGATTTTGTTTCATCTCTCACATGCATATTCACACCCCGCTGTGTGCAGAAAGCTGCTTTCCTCTGACCAGGAAAAAAATGGAGGTTGAATAAAGACTCTACAAAATATAAGCACAGGTTTTCTGCTGGTGATTGCTGTAATATACAGAGCTGAGAATATAGTAGCTGAATTAGCTGCTGTTGAATACAAAAGCTTATTTTTATCCTAATAAAATTTCCTCCGAGGCATTATGCTTCTCTTAAATTTGAAGTTAGTTGTCTGTTCATTTGTTTGTCCTAGAAATCAAATTTATGATATGTAGTGCAGCAGGATTCCCTCATAAATCACACAGAGTCTAGGTGCCCCAGCACCTCCCAACCTGGATGGCTCCTGCTGCCTGGAGCCTCTGCCTGGCCCTTCTCTGCAGCTCCTCCCCTCCAGAGCCCCCAGCCACCGAGATGGTGACTGGGAATGGTGCCCATTGGCTTCCTTCTGTTGGTTCCTCATGGTCTTTATGTGTAGATTGGTGGCTCCTGACTGTGCCTTCAGAGGTGTCTAAAGGATGCTCTGGCTCATCTTTGGCGTTTGGCTGGTGAGCAGAGTCAATTATTTCTGTGCCCCCCACATTTTGTGTGCCTCTAAACCCCACCATGCTTTGCTTTACCCACCTTACCCACAGACATGCTCTAAGATCTTACTAATCAATGTTTGCAATATTTCTTGTGATACAGGATAAAAAAAGACATGAGCAAAATACTCTGCGTTTCAATTTTTACTTTTTTTACGTGCAGAAGTGTTATATTCTCATTTCTTGGCTTTTTTCTCAGCTTTGGAGGAAGTTTATTCGACTTGCATATAATTTTGTGGTAATCTTTATTCCTTGGGAAATGAGAATAAAGAAAATTGAGAGTAAGTATAAAGATTTAATGATATTGCACAGTAAAGCACTTTCTAAAATGTTGAGTCTTAGGGTCTATTTTTTAATTTAACAAATTAAATAATATTTAGGAGAAAGTTAAATGCAAACTTTCAGCAGTGATGTTTTCATTTAAAACTTTGGGTTTTCTTCTTTTCCTGGTGCCTTAGACACTGCACAGTTCTCATTTATGGTCTTAGTGACCATAAAGTAACTTTTAAAAAGTCAAATTTATCCCCTTGTGATTCGGAAAAATGCAGCAAGATTTGGTTATAGTTCCTCACAGTTCATGGGGCAGAATCCTCAGACCAACATCCCCAGGTCTGCCCAAGGCTCAGTGTGGTTGTAACCTGCATCACCAGCCCTTGAGTCTTTGAATTGAAGTGGCCCTTGACATGACATCAGCAGTCAGGTCATAGCTCTGTGCTTCAGTGATGAGGGAAAATGGATTCATGATGCCACCCAGCTTAGCAACCTCTGGAGTAAAAGCTGCTGGATATTATGAGATGACACCAATAGAGTTTGTTGGAATTATATTTTCCTCAGTGACATGTTAATATTTTCTCCACTTTGCTGCATTTCCAAGAAAGGTTTTTCTTCTGTTTCAGTATCCAAATAATACTTTATGAATAAATAATATGTGCTTTTATAGACTGTGTAGTTCAGATGAACTATTTTCTGTGGTTTAAGGTCATTTTGGGTCTGGAGTTGCCTCTTACTTCATCTTCTTGAGATGGCTATTTGGAATCAATATTGTACTCACTATAATGACAGGAGCATTTGTAGTCTTACCAGAGGTAAGAACATGCTGTTAATATTTACAGAAAAGTGCTTACTGCTGCACTTTCCCTTCTGAATTAAACAAATGCCACACTTAAAGGTATACATCAATTTGAAATATACCATTTAAAATGAATTATTTAAAATAAATTCCCCTATTAAGAAGGGCTTTTTTGCCAATGGATACGAGATTTTTGCTATTAGTGCTAGAGATGATATTTTCTCAACGTGGTACTAATGCTTTTACAGAATATGTTTGTATCCAATTACTAAAATGGAGAACCAAATCCTAAAAGCTGTTGTTGGTGTTGAGTACCCTCAAGCCCTGTTAGTGTCACTTACAGGGAGAAAAACATAACATCCCTCTCCAGACTCTGGATTATTGTCCATTAGAAATAATTTTCTAGAAGTTCTGAACAGTCACAACTTTCTTTAGTCCTTGCATGCAAATAAAGCTATCTGATAACTTTGTTAAATTATTCATAAATGTTATTTTGCATCACCTAACATATGTTGTAATAATGTTATCAGAAAACATGGGAATATCTGATTTTTCTTCTTGTTGGCTGAAGTAAAAAAAAAGTACCCCCAAACAAACAAAAAAGTAAACTGTGAAATAAAAAAGGTATTCTCTTTCATTGTTACTGTTTTAAGGAAAAGTAGATTTAATCGTAAAATACCATTTTAAGATCAATCACTGTCATATTTAATTTAAAAATGCTTAAAACAAACATCACTTTTAAAGCTATTTTGTTAATGGTTTCAGTTGGTCCCCCATTCTCAGCCATTTTGAAGATGTCTACAGAGCACTAAGTTTCCTCACAGGTAGAGCACAGACAGCAAAAACCCCGTCTGGTTTAGTGGAAAATGAATGCAGGATTTCTCAGGGAGTTTCTAGTTTAGGAGGAGGAATGACCCAATACTCACTATCCTGGCAGTGTTATCTGTGTGGGCAGCTCTTGGTGGGCTCTGCTGAGCAGCCCCAGGTCAGACGGGCTTGCACAGCTTCTGAGACCTCCTCTCTCTTTCCCAGCTACTGGCCGGAGCACCGTTTGGCAGCACAGTCAGCAAGACCATTCCCCAGGAACATATGAAATCTGCTCAAGACCTGGACACCATCTGGTCACTAGGGGCAAGGCTAAAACCACTCTTTATTGTTTCGCTATCGCTGTCCTGTTGTAACCATCAGTTACTGCTCTTACTTATGGGCTCTGGTCTTTGCAGGGCTACCTCCAGTACTCTGTGCTGTTTTATGGCTACTATGGCCGTGACAGGAAGATTGGGAAAGCTGGATACCGGCTGCCTCTTGCCTACTTCCTTGTTGGAATGGCAGTGTTTGCCTACAGCTTCATCATTCTCTTAAAAAAGTAAGGCTTCCCATTTATTGCTGGTCATAAGCTTGTGTGTTCAGACAATTGTTAATAGTGTATTTTATCCCATTTTCTCTGTATTTATTCTGCATCATCTGTTAATCCGTTCAAGCCTGGCAATACCAGGGAGGCACACTGACTTTAATTCTGGCTTGCTCTTTGTCTTGCTATCATTTGTCTTCACTCTCTCTTCAGTTCCTCAGTCTATAAAAGGAGGACAGGACACAACATGATCTGTGTGCTTTGTTTAAGACTCGACACTCATGGAAGTCCTTTCTATTTTCCTCTTTTCTAGTATAAATATTGCTATGACAGAAGTCTGTATTTTAAGTGTAATATTTTCAGTATTATAATTGCCATCTATTGAAACACAAATATAAAAATTTCATCCTAGCTGTAATATCATTTGCATTGTCTCAACCTGTACGTGGCATCCTGTTTGAATGTAAGCTTAATTTCTTTGCTGTTGAATTTCTTTGCTTTGTTGCTCCAGCAGTAGGAGTTTCTTAGCAGAGAGAGCATGACTGCTAGAGCTGGCCATAAATCCAGGAATGTGCAATGCTTGGAGAGGGGCAAGGTCACTCTATCCTGATGTGCTTTCCCTTCCCTTTTGGATACCTATTTGTCTGTCACAGTGCAGTCCAGAGACACTTTTAGCGCTGTCTGTAATAACTTCGTTTTGAAGCTGAACCTTCCCTTTTATTTTTATTCTACCTGCTGGTTTGTGCCAAGGGTCACTGATGTTTTGACACTGATCTACACATCTGCAGTTTCTGGCTATGATTAGCTCTTCTCCTTCTGACTTAGCTCACTGACTCTTTGCTTAGCTGCTCACAGTTCCTCTTTTAAAGTTGTCCTTTTTGGATGCCCTTTCTTTCACAAGCTATTAATCTTCGTTTCATTCCTTACACTTTGCAATATTCTGCCATCTTGCCAATCTGAGATGAGGAGATGAGGTTTTCTTTCTTTTTCCCAAGGTCTGTCAAATGGCACTGGGTTTCTGTTTGGCAATAACATTTATTCTGAGTGTGAAAACAAAACATAAACCAAACAGATCTTGTATGCGATCACTAGTTTTGCAAAACTAGCTTGTGATCTCAGTAATGGTGATCTTAGTGATGGTGTTTTCCACCTGGATTCTCCCTGGAGATCATAAAACTGAAATATGTTTAAGTCCACAGATCTAGTGAGATTTATTTGCTTTGTCATCTATAAAGAATGTAAATATCAAAATGTCTTTCCACAGTGAGTCAGTCCTGCACTAGAACAAAAGTGAAGTTCATGCTCTGAACCTCACCCTGGTTTATTTCTTTCAGAAAGATGCCAACAATGACAGTAATTGCTGCAAACTTTTTGTAGTTCTAGAGGTGTAGACATCTGAAAACTATAAACCAAAACAGTGATTTCCTTCACACATTAACAACAGTTGAATTTTAAATTTTATTTATTTATTTATTTATTTTTTACAGAATGGCAAAGAACTCCAGAATGAGTTTAGCAAGTGCCTCTGATGAAAATTACACTTTCTGTTGGAGACTATTCTGTGCTTGGGACTACTTAATAGGAAACCCTGAGGCTGCAGAGAGCAAAGCTGCTGCCATAATTAATAGCATCAGGGTGAGCAACCGACCTTCAAATTATTTAGAGTTGATTTGTTTGTTAATCTGTAAGCTATGTAAGTCTTTCCTCTCATTCTCTTGAATTTTCTGTTGGTTTTTGGTATTTGTCTACGGACCTGTTGGCCTAGGAGAGGGCTGGTATCACATCTCTGTGTGGTATCACACTCACATCATACTTGCTGACACTCTCCTGTCCCAGCAAGGCCTTTGCGTTCTTCAGAAGTGTTTTACTTAATGCCACTGTATGTGCAACAACAAGTTAGATAACTACAAGCAAGTTTGCTTGTGATGCAAATTCATTGAGTAATAGAATAAAATTCATGTCAGCAATGTGAAAACATGCCTTTATTTCAACTCTCCATAAAAAATGGACCAGGGACACCTTACAGCTCTCTAGAATATTGCTTTAAATACAGATGTTTTCCATTTGGAATTTAAGAACAGGTGTGGTTTTCATCAAGAGTAATTTATTTCCCAAATTTGGTGTATTGGTCACTAAGTCATTGAACAAAATTACTTCAAATTGTGTGGAGGATAAAATAATTATTGCAACGACTGAGGATAACTTTTGTCCGTTCTGTATTACATTACTGACACATGGATTCTATAGGAAAGTCCTGCACAAAGATCTGGTAGAGTAAACCTCTGGTTGTACCCCATTGGACATGCATGACTGAAAATGCATTTGATTACTGTGTATTTGTTTCTCAGAAATGGGCAGATTGGACTAGATGATCTTTCAAGGTCCCTTCCAATCCCTAACATTCTGTGATTCTGTGTAACATCCTGTGAAATCTCCTTCTCTATTTAAGCTCACTTACCATTCCTAAAAAGCTATGCAGGACAGAGGTATTTATCTGCTTGCACTTCCAAGATGTGAAGTTTTTTTATTAGTATAGTTGATACCTCCTGTGAAAGATATGTGCATCATTTTTGCTGAACACTATTAAAATGATAATGCTTTGTTTCTTTCAAGGAAGCTATATTGGAAGAGCAGGAAAAGAAGAAAAGCAAAAACTTGTATGTATATAAGATCAGAGATATTGTTCTAAGTGCTGTTTGAATGCAGATAGCAGAGCTAATCTGCTTGTCTTGTACTTCTAAAAACCATGTTAGAAAAGACCCCTGGTGTCATAAGACAACCTATTGTATTGACTGTGTGTTTTTATTTTTTCCCCAGGGCAGTGACTATAAGCTTAAGGATTATTGCAAACATCCTCGTGCTTCTCTCTCTTGCTGGAAGTATTTACATCATATACTTTGTTGTGGATCGATCCCAAAGGTTAGAGCGCACCAAAAAGGAATTGACTCTTTGGGAAAAAAATGAGGTACACTGTCTTTATGCCACCTCTGTGTTAGAAGCAGGATTACTGCCTTAGGGCTTTCTGTACCAATAGCGTGCACTGAGGTGCAAATCAGGAGCCAAGAGAAATGAGGAATGAGAGGGCAGAGGCTACATGGGTCTGTCTTCACACACTTCTGCTCTGCAGCAAGGCATTGGGAGAGCTGAAATGGGCAGGGGGATGCTGCAGGTCCTTGTTTCACAGAGACTGTAGTTCTATCTGGCCCCTGTTTTGTGAGGACAAAGTGTAAATTCTCCTGTCACTTACAAATCTACTTTTTCACCTGTTTGAGCTCAGTGAACACTGGGCTAATGGACTAGAAAGGAATTGGCCTTCACAACAGCTATTGATGTCAGCTGGGGGATACTGAATGTTCTGTGAATATTTCCCTTTAGAGAAATGAGTTGATACTGAAAGTAGGAAGTGAGTAGGCATGAAGAAGCTACTCATCCATTTCAGAGGAAGATGCTGGCTTCTATTTCCAACATGTTATGATTTATTTTAATTAATAAAGTTGTAACTTTACATCTGGAGTAAAGATTCCTGAGTGGTATTCCACTTCTATAATTCTGGATCATAACTACTGTTATTACTAATGACAATAATGACTTTTTAAAGCATCTCCTCCAAGAAAAGCAATTACCAAAGCATGTGCATCAGCAGTATTTCAGTCAGCACTCAAGGTACCACAGAAGATCTACATGAACAGCTACAAACATGCTACATCTTTCTGTTCTGTAGGTAAGCGTGGTTGTGTCACTGATCACAATGATTGCACCCTCTGCATTTGAACTTGTGGCAGCTCTGGAGATGTATCACCCAAGGACCACTCTTCGCTTCCAGCTTGCCAGGTATGGGCATCATGCAGTGTAAAAAATATGTGGGAAGAAAGGGAGGAAGAGGAGAGATGTGTTCTTGTCACGTTTTAGTCCAGCCAAACCAGAGAATGTATGAGAAGTCAATGGGATAACAATGCAAATAATCCGTATCTTACTCTTGTGGTTTTCAGGGTTCTTGTTCTATACCTGGGAAACCTCTACAGTTTAATCATCGCTCTCCTGGATAAAGTGGACAGCATGAGTGTCACTGTAAGTTTAATTTAGTATTTTCTGATATGTAAAGCTAGTAGACTTAATAAATAAAATTCCATTTATTGCAATACATAAGAAATCAGATGAAAATTTGATTAAAACATGTTACAGTTTGACAGGATTGTAAAGTTAAGTTTAGGTTGTAGTGTTCATTTACAACTGCTTGCCATTTTTTAGGATAACTTGATGCATTTGATTGCTGATGTAACACAATAAATAGATTTCTGTGCATGGCTTAACTATTAAAAAACCCAAAACAAACAAAACCATCACTTTAAGCCAAATATTTCCAGCTACCTAAAATTAGCTTTCAGTGCTGTCCTTACAAGTTCCATCTGACTTCATACATTGATAGCTATGTAAGTCACCTAACTGCTGCTTGAAAATATATGAAGAAATGCCTCTATGTGTGATGTTATAGAAGGTAAAGACATCTGCATTTATGTACAGTTGAAAAAGTAGCTTTCAGGACATTTATTATTTCAGGACTCTGACGTTAACAGCAATGCAAGCAATTCTACTGCCTTCCTAGCAACCAAAACCCTTTCTAAAGAAGACAATTTATCTACAACTCTTCCTGATGTTCAAATTCAGAGAAATGGCATTTTCACATTAGAAGACAGTCACCATCAAGGCTTGATGTTCTCTGACTCATTGGTTAACAAAACGGTTTCTTCAAACACCCAGAACCCACAGGATCAGTGCTGGGAGACATATGTTGGTCAAGTATGTCATTGTTTTGTTATCAACTTACTCCCAATTCACATTTGACAAAAAATTTAAATCATGTTGTGCTGTGTTCAATTTTAAAGCTTTTCCTTGCATAAGTTCTAGAATTTAATTAAGCATTGTGTAGAAAGAGCAAAGGCTACGCAAAGTGATGTGGCCACAAATACAAGCTTTGGTTTTTGTTTGGTATCTACAATGTGTTTAGTCTTGTACAAATGTTCTTTTGCCAGGCTTTGGTCTCTGTCTTCAGCTCTGCACAGGCAGATCTCTAGAGATGGGTGATACAGATCATAGAATCACAGAATGCATTGGGTTGGAAGGGACCTTTAAAGGTCATCTAGTCCAACTCCCCTGCAGTAAGCACTAAACAGATCTCTTAGGGCTTGATGATCCTACTGCCGTTGGGTTTTGGTTTTGTATGAATAATAAGCATTTCTCACTGTGAAGCACTTAGCAAGTATGTATTACAACAGCCAGTATCATAAAGGGTACACTAGAAAAACCAACCCCTTTCAGTTTATCTGGATAAATTTTTCAGAACAGATACTAAAAAGAAAGCTTGAAGCCATCATGGCCAGAGTTTTGTTGCTGCAAGCAACAGGAGGCACACTGGAAACTTGGTTATATTTGTTCTTGCTAGAACTAAGACAAAAGTCAAACAGGAAAAGCTTAAAAGGAAAGAATTTGTATATTCAAATATTTTGTCAGGATACTAAGCTAGAGCCAAAATACAAGTACAAATGCAAAAGAGCCATATGCAGTTCCTTTGCTTCCAGAATGACTCAGTATGTGTGAACACTATGTATTTCAGGAGATGCTAAAGCTTTCAATTATCGACATGATTTTCACAGTCGCAAGCATCCTGCTAATTGATTTCTTCCGTGGACTGTGTGTCCGATATTTAAGTGATTGCTGGTGCTGGGATCTAGAAAGCAAGTTTGTAAGTATAGTCTTTATTTTCTCAAGCTAAGATGCTCACGATGAGTAGGCTCCTTCCCCTTAGTGCTGAATGTCCTTAAAGCTTTTCTACAGATAACTAATTTCTTGGTAGTACACATCTATAAAAGCACAGCTCACGCTGAGTTTACATCGGAGGGCACAGGGTAACTGCTGAGACTGGAGGTTTTTCTCAAACCTAATCCCACGGATATGGTACAAAAATCTTTGTCTTTCCCAAAATGAGGTCCTGGAGCAGTCCCAGAGTCAAAGATAAGGCAGAGGGCATGGAGTTGCTCCCCACGTCCTCTTTCCTGTAGCTGTAACATCTATCCATAATGTAGACAGTGATCCAAGAAACAATAAACAAAAGCATATAGCTCTTTAAGAAAGTTACAGTAATATTTGGTTAGCAAGAAGCTGTTGACATGAAAGACTGAGGACTGCTCTTTGTCCTTCACTTCTTTAAGTGAAGTAAACTAGAGAGGAATTAGTTTATGTAATCCTCTGCTGCAGAGTTGGTTTTACTGTTCCCACTGCCTGCCAAAAGTTGGTAATTGATCTGGACATTTCAGACTATGTGCTGTCTGCAAACTGATTCAGTCAAATGCTTCTAATAAATTAACTGAAAAAAGATTAAGACAAGGTATTCATCCTACACTGTGTTTCTTGTAGCCAGAATATGGAGAATTCAAAATTGCAGAGAATGTATTGCATTTGGTCTACAATCAAGGAATGATCTGGTATGTATCCACAAGTGATTTTTCTTCTCCTGTGTTGGCTGATTACTAAGCCAATCTGATAATTTCCAATTAAACCTAGTCAAGTACAATATCGGTCTTTTATACTTTATCATAATAACAGATTGTTTGTTGATAGTAAGCTGCTGTTTACCTGCTTTTTTTCATATGTTTTTCTGCTATTAAAATTGCTTGTAGCAACACCAAGCACTGACATGGTATTATTTTTCCAGGATGGGAGCTTTCTTTTCACCTTGCTTACCAGCATTCAATGTTCTCAAGTTGATTGGACTCATGTACCTGAGGAGCTGGGCCGTGTTAACGTGTAATGTACCACATCAGCAGGTTTTCAGAGCATCTCGGTTAGTCAAAATAAGAACAAAATATAGAGAATAAATCAAATGCAGACAATGAAAATGTCGTCTGTACATAGAAACAAAATGATAAGAGATTTTAGCTCTGAAAGTTGACAATCAATTCTGACAGTAATACTGGTAGCAAAGGACTGTGAAAAAAAAAACAAAACAGTTCCTGAGAAACTGGAGGGTTTGTAAAGCGGGGTAGCTAAAGATATGCAAGAACTGAGAAACATGTCAGGTATTATTCTTTGACTGACATATGTGGCCTAACATAACTGCTTTATTCCCACACAAATTGAGCACAATAACCTACATGTATTAACTGTTCCAAGTCCTATTACCTGATGTTTCTTTCTTTGAAAGTTATGAATGATCTGCTTTTGTCTGTTGTATCACACAACAGATTTCCCCATTTTTCTTCCATCATGATGAATATCTTAATAGTTTACTCAAAATGGGAATAATTTAGGGCATCTTTAATTCTTAAGAACCAGTTATTTCTAGCATATTTTGAAGATGAATCAACTTCTGCCACTGTTCTTTTTCTCCCCCAACACAACCGGGCAGTAAGGTCAGTTTTTACAGACTGTTCTCTGTCTGCAGTGGTATCTGGAAAGCAGCACAAATAGGATTTTGATGATTAAAAGTCTGTTTAAACTGGCTCTGCTCAGACTGTCTATTCATAGCAGAATGATTTTGATCTTTCAGAAATGTAGATCTTGAACTTGTTAGGTGGATACAGACTTGCACCTTTTATGTTGTCTGTTTTTCTCTGGTGAGTATAATCTGAAACATGTTATGCCTTCTTGCAGATCCAATAATTTCTACTTGGCCATGTTGCTGTTCATGTTGTTCTTGTGCATGTTACCAACTATTTTTGCTATTGCCCGATATAAGCCATCTTTAAGCTGTGGTCCTTTCAGGTAAGTAATAATAGACTAATGAAAATGGCAAAGATTTTATTTCATCCTCTCACAATAAATTCATCAGGTTCAATAACACCCAAATTATTGTTTAAAAAAAAAAAGTTGCTAGGACAATGCTTTTGTGCTGCCAATGTTTTCTAGTTTAAGATTTAATTAGGTGAATAAGTCAATGTTTTGAGTGAGGCTCAACATTTTGCTTCATGCACATGGTTCAGTTATTTTACATTTCCACAGTGTAATTTGCCACCAAGCAACCTAGCACACAGCACTGTCTCATGTCTCAATTCAAGCACTTCCCAAGCCTGGCTAATGCTTTTGTGCTTTGGAAAAACTGTTAAAAAGCAAATAATGAACAAGTTGCACTTTTTTTTTTTTTTCATTATACTGTTCCAAAGCAATTTTGGATGAAATTCCTTGTTTATTCAGTGCAGCACTACTGAACAAATTGATGTACTTGGGATTTCTTACAACTTATATTACCTTTTATTTTTTTTATGCACTTCTTGTAGTGGACAAGAAAAAATTTATGATATTGTTTCTGAAACGATTCAAAATGACTTTCCTGCATGGTTCAACACAGTGATTACATACATCAGCAGTCCTGTGGTTGTTCTCCCTGCACTACTACTTTTATTGTAAGTACTTTGGTTTTTGCAGGCAGGTTAAATTGACTGTATTAATACTGGCCTTATCTCTGAGGAGTCAAGTGTTGATACTGAGAAACAAACATTGCAGTATTGTTCTTTTATCAAGTGTATCTGAAAAAAGCCCACGTTATTGAACACATGGTATATGGATCAGACAGAGATGTGAGTATGTTAAAAAGACTGTTGTCGTATTTTCAAAAGGAATTTCTTGTTCTGGAACACTGTGTTAGAGCAAGTTCTCCATATGGTGTCAAGGCTTGCAGTGCTGCTGCTTTCTTCTTCCCTCTCAAGAGCTCCTCAGAAATTAATTTTCCATTTCCTCGTGGTCATTAGTTCAGTTTATGACTGTAAACAGAGCTCAGTCTATCATTTAAAGCAGCTACTCAGTCATCCTGATTTCTGATAAGATAAGTAAATTATGAAGGTCTGCTCTGAAGTGTTAATGTAATAAAACTTGCTGCAGACTTTCCTATGGAAGTCCTTTCTTATTCTAGTTTCTAAATAATTGTTTGCAGCTGGGAATTAATATTTACTTTGAGCTGTTTGAAATTCACTTTGCTCTATGAAGTATCATTTGTCTTGCATGCATTTTTGTTTAATTTTTTTTCCCTGTAAACTGCAGACAAATGCAGAGTTTGTCCCACCTGTGGACTTTTCAGACAAATCAAAAAGACCAAAGAAATACTTCCTATTTGTAACTCTTTGCTCTGTGATCCCAGTCATGTAAATATGAGCATGTCTACAAATTAAAGCAAATCTATTGGCTGCTAGAGACTGATGGCTAAGCACACACGTAAATGTTTGTGGTATGAAGTCTAGCTATAAGTCTTTACTCCATCTGAAAAGCCAGTGTAAGCCGTTATTTCAGGCCAGATTTGAACTCAGCTGTGCCAGTGTAAACAAGGTGTTATTCCAGTGAGTCAACAAAATGACATTGGTATCAGTCTGCAAACTCAGCTGTAATTCTGGTGCCTCTGTTCCGCAACCTCGGACTGGGGAAAAAAAGATTAGAAAATATTTACTAATATTTTCATTTTGAGCGTGTTCACAATTTAAACAAAAAAGCTAGAAATGAACCCAGGGTTACATGCACAGTGAAAAGTCCTGCAGAAAACACAGACACAGTTAGAACTGATGTTAAATCTATTTTCAATGTCATTTCATTCTGTCATGTATGTTTGCTTGAAAGAAGACTGTGATCCATTATCACAGTATAAGGGAAATGCTACAAAGCAGCAACTGAACCTGTACATCATTTTGATGACCTATAAACCTTCAAAGAGAAAACTGTCAAGAATGTTTGAAGTGACTCAAAATCACCTCTTTCACTTCCAGCATGCTCATCTATTACCTACAAAGTATTGCAAGATCATTAAAGTTCACCAACAATCAACTGAGAATGAAGATCCAAACAGTAAGTACAGCACAAAACACTTTTACATGTAGTTTGGTGGGTCTTCAGTAAAGTGCCTGCCTAATTAAATCTAAAACTAATACTTTTCATCCTTACACAGCAGTGGATTTATCCTCTAATCCATAATTTCCCACTTCTCATTCTTCTGAGTGTATTTTAGGAAAGAACTGAAGATAAGAAGAAGGTGGTTCAGATGGCAGTAGGTAAGTTGGTGAGTTTTAGAAATACCACTATTAATAAAGCATTTGGATGCAAAACCATTATACTTTCTCATTCACATAGGGAAGCTCAACTACACATCAAAAAACCTGTATTTCCTGTAGAATTCTCCTTTTAGATAGTTTTTGAGCTCAGCTTGGCTTAATCTTCACAGCACTGAACTACAAGGTGTGTCATTTACACCTAAATGCTGCTGGGATCTTTGGACTGGGTGTTTTCCTGCTTTTACCACCAACAGAGCAGAACGAGAGGCATCTCTGATGATCTGAATCATGTCAGACCTTGCATAAAAATCAGAGGCTAGTAGGCAGAAGAGGAGGAAGTCTGTATTCTTTGACCTGAGATGTTTGAATATTTAGTCAGCAATGAAAAGATTTCAGTTTTGTCTACTGTATATGAGGGAATTTGAACCTGCACCTTCCACTTCTCAGATTTTAGCAATGAGAAACCACAGAAAGGATGACATCCTTCTGATACCTCTCAGTGAAAGGAACAAGTAAAAATCGGCCAAGCCAAAGAGAAAAGACATGATTGAGTAGATCTTAATGCTACTGTGACCCTCTTCTAGCTCTCCAGTGGACACATAAACGGTGAAACACCTCATGTATAGCAAAAGAGTGAGCAGGAATGACTACTAAGGACAATGAGGTGTGTGTCCTTGACACAGAAACCAAATTCAGCTTTTTGGCTCTGAACAGCACAGTCGCTGGAGCCAGTGTGCTGAATGTGGCCACCTTCACATTGGAAGTGGTGTACTTTGTGAACTAAAAAAGGGCTCTTGAAAAGAGACATTGGCTTACTGCCCATTTTGGAATCCTGCAGTGCAATGTCCAGTGTTCTTTCTGTGTTCCTCAGTACTAAATCTGCCAATCCACCCCTTTACCACCATGTCTCCCAGTGTGCCATCAGTTTCTCTTTTCTGAACACAGTGGGGTTCTGTTAGCACTGGATCCCCTGACTGAAGGTTGAATTTGAGCCACCGCATTTTCATTGCAGTTTTTAAATTTAGACACCTGGACAGTTCCTGTAATCACTTTTGTTTTCTAGCCAGAATCCAAAATCTTGATGGGAATGACAAGAGACCAGAACAAGAAAGTGATATTATCAGCCAGGAGTCTTCTGTTCGGTCCTCAACTCCTCGAAAGAATGGCAGTGTCTTGAACTTTGAATCTCCTGCGAGCAAAGGCACCAGAATACAAACCATTTCCCAGTCTGTGCCCCAAACTGTGCCCTCAACTGATGCTGCAAGACCTGTCAACGCAGCTCCTGCAACTTCAAGATCTTTAACACCAGCTCTCTCAGCATCCAGTGTACAGAAACCAAGAAATGATCATGTCACAAACAGGTGAGACTGCTTTGGTTTTGAAATGGCCTTTCTTCCAGCAGCTCCATGACACACTATGTTTATTTACCAAACAGCTGTGTATTGGGACTGTCTGGAGCAGTAAAACTGCCAAGGAGTCTTTTAAAAGCAGATTCATTCATGTGTAGTATTCAGCTTGCTGGTAACACCACCTCCTTAACTCCCCCTTAGTTGAGATGGGATTATAAAACCTTGGAAATGATGTAGTTGATGGATTTTACATACACCTTAAGGAAAGGTAGATACTAAGCTTCCCCTCAGGCATATAACTAAAGTAGTTTGTGCAGGATGCTGCTTCCAGGAACAAGACACACACAGTAGCAGTGAAGGAACTCTGGGCAGAATGCCTGTGCAGGTCTTGTTGTAGGGCAAATAGTTTTGGACATCAGCAGACTGATGCTTTAAGCTACCTGTTGGTTGTTTTAGAAGTGATCAGGTAAAGAACAGTTCTCAGAACAATAAGAAAACAGAATGGGAAGGTGACTTGAGAGGTCAATTATCTGCTGCCTTTTCCCAGGGAAGAACAAATATGTCTCCTAATTTCTAGGGTGTTTCTCAAACTGGTCCTAAAAATTTGGAACAATGGAGAATTCTGTAAGCTCCACCCACCTTGTGTTTGACTTCTGGAACAATTAATTTTTGATAAATTTTAATTACATTGATAGAAAGTGTGTATCTCAATATTTTCTTCCTTTGTTTTTTTCCTTTCTAAAGGTACCCAAGTGTTGTGCATGGGAGTGCAAGTGAGCTCTGTAAAACAAAGCCCTACACACCAATGACTTTCAAAAAGCACACTGAAGATGTTCACTCTGAACCTCTCTTCAGAAAAGGCATTCGGCAGGTAAACCCAGATGCCCTTGGGGCTGGGGCACCTGTTTTTGTGGGTCGTAGACCATATGCTACCAGGTATTTTCTGGTTAATGAAAATGAGTCCCGTAAAAAATCCCTCCGTTCTACCTCCCGCCTCCAAAGGCACCTCAGAAAGGACGAATCAGGAGACATTATTGAATTGTATCCACGCAATGTCAGAAGATACGTGGTTCAAACACCACACCAGATGTATTCCCCTCATCCCAGTGAAGATGAGGAGGATGAAGATGAACTTGTGAGAGAATTCATGAACAGATCCCACCGTCCTCGCTCACTGTCTGATCTTCGCCCAGCACCACGATTTTACATTGGGGAACGTGCTGACGGCCACATTCTTATGAGCAAGGATCTGGCCAGAGTGCATTACAAATCCTGGAATGACGGGTTTGAGCTAGACCTGGACAGGCCTCCATATGCTTACAGGAAAGTGCACCTGAACTACCCTGAGCCACGCACGAAACCAAAATCAAAACAAAAGCTGGAGCAATCTCTAACAGAATCCGATTCCATTTCCCTTGAATCCAGCAGCGATCCGCAGACCAGCAGCAATGACCAGTATATCCAGGTCATTCACAGCAAGGAAAAGTATCCAAAACCTGGGACAAAACTCAGCAAGAAGAAAACAAAAAACAGCGTTGATTTAAATATGTCTGAGCCTAATGAACTGGTATGCTCAAACGTCTGAGGAAGTGCCCCAGCCTTTTTGTGTTCTGAGCTGGTGTACGTGCATTTGTTGTACTTGCTGTTTGAGGCTTATCAGGGTAACTACGATGTGGTCCCTGCCACAGCGGTGCATGCAGCTGCTCGAGGTGGGCAAAGCATAGTTAGCCTTGTGGTTTACTGTTACCTGTACCTTGCTTTAATATCATAGCTGATGCAAAATCTGGAAAAGAAAATTATTCCAATTTATTACCTACTGTTATGCTGTTAAAAACAAAGCCTCCTCCTACTGGAAAAGCAAAAGCTGTGTACTTGAGGCACTTTAATTAAACCATATGTCAGGTGAGGCTCCCTTTGTCTCTTTGACACAGTCATAGCTAAAGCTGCTTCCATTGAATAAATTCAGCAGGACATCAGCTTCCTACAAATAGAGTTGCTATTTACAGTATAATTTATTATATCTTGACCTGCCTAGTTTGAGTATGGTGTAGCTGAGTTTCTTCAGAGTGTACTGCCAGGGCAATGGAGTTATCTGATCATAGCAACGCATGGGAGCCTTCCAGATGAGATCCTGGATTTTCTATTAGTTTTCAGGTGAGACTCCTCAGCCCAGCCTGCTAAGTTTCGCTGTGGAAAACCTGCTCCATTACTCTTAATTCTCTTCTGTTTTTAACACACCATTGTAACAGTTCACCTTTTTTTACATGCCGAAGATGTCTCTTTTTTTTCATGTCATTTGGATTACACTGGGATAAAGGAACCACTGGCCTTGAGCCAGAACTGCGCTGTCTCCTTCCAGTGGGTTCCACCCGGCCGTGCTGTGCCGTGTGGCCGGAGGATGGACACACCGCCGGGCTGCGCGGCCGCGGGTCCAGCCCCATCTTTCGGTAAGAGGGCAGCAGAGCCTCCCTGGCTCCCCGTCGGTCCTGATGGCCAGGAGCGATCCGAGTAACGCTTCCCCGGGGCTGCCTGTCGCCTCTTCTCCCCTCGGGCTTCCTCCCGGACGCTGCCGGGGGGAGCCCCGCCGCTGTCAGCTGTCCGGGAGAATCACCTGCAGCTCCAGGCTGCCCTGGATAGCTGACCCGGCCCCACCCTCGCCCTCTCCCCGTGACTCGGGCCAGGATCAGCTGAGTAGAGTCACCACCCCCGCACTGGGGGCGGGGCCGGGTCCGGGAGGCCGCAGCCCCTCAGGTGAGGGGGCGGTGCCACATCGGCCCACGGGGGCGGGCCGGAGCCCTCAGAGGAGGTGGTCGATCGGCGGCGGCGCCTGCCCGGCCATGGACTACGCGGGGCTCGCCGAGGCGGCGGCCGGGAAGATGGAGCTGTACCGGCAGGACCCCAGCGGCTGGCGCGGCTGCCGGCGCACGGTGAGCGGGCGGGGGCTGCGAAGGGGCGGGAGGCTGGCCTGGCGGGGCGGCTGAAAGCTTCCCCTCCCCGCAGAGCGAGGTTTCGGTTTCTTGGAGACCTTCCGCGGAGTTCGCTGGCAACGTGTGAGTACGGCCGGTGCTCCGCGTCCGTCCCTGCGGCGCTGGGTGCGGGATCGCCCCCGCGGGGTCTGTGGGGCCAGGCGGGGAGAGCAGCGGATTTTGGGTTTCGTTTCGTCCTGCCGCAGGTACAGGGGAGAAGGGATCCTGCCTGCCAGCCCCCAGGATGTCTGGGAGTGCATAAAGCCCGTGGCCGGCGGGCTGAGGACCAAGTGGGACCAAAACGTGAAGGACTTTGAGGTCATCGAAGCCATCAGCGACGTGAGTTCCTTAAAAACTGTTCTCGTGTGACTAATGCAGCGTTTATTCAGAGGCGTTGGGCTCTGCACAGGCATTCCTGGTGCAGTGCTTCATGAGACAGCCCGTGTTATGTGCAAGGAGGTAAAACGGTCTCAAGAAGTTGTAGAACCTCCCCTCTGGATCAGTCTGAGAGAAGCGGGGTTAAGAATCTTTGGGGGTTTGGTTTTTGGGTGTTGTTTGGCTTTTTCTTCTCTATGCATATATTCTCTTAATAACAGCTTATCTTTCTGAAAGGAAATACTAATACATTCTTGGTTAAATGCTGCATGCTTAAAATATGTTAAAGTATAGCATTAAAGATTCCTGCACTATCTTGTTAATGCTGCAAATCAAGCTAAGTGTCATTATTTTTAACAAGCTGTTTGTGAGGGAAGGGGAGGTTTGGAGCATACCCAGGCTCAGGGAGGCAGTGAAGCACTCATGTCATCGCCCGTTAATTCAGGCCCCGTCTCTCAGCATGGCAGCACATGATGCTCTGCTCCTGTCACACTCTGCCTTCACCTGGCTGGCTGACCTTGGGACCCAGCACTTTGCCTTAATGGCTCAGTCATTGAAATAGGGATGCTGCACGCTACAGGTGAAAAGGGATATCTGTGGGCAGTTGTTTCTGCTCCTGCAGTTGTACAGTCTAATTTCCAAATTGTTTTTATTTTATTTTTAAGTGTGTCAGAACTTTAAAAGAGCATTGGATGTAGATCCCCAAATCTGAAGTGGATGTAGGTGCTCAGAGGCAGCCAGGGTGCGAACACAACCAGTCCCGGAAATGTTCGTGGAAGTCCTGGGAAGATTATTTTTCTTGGAACCTTACAGGTGTTTAATTATAAACTTCAACTTCAGGAATGGTGCAACCTGCCACTTGAAATTCAGAGACTTCATCAGCTTGCCAGCACATACCAGTGTGGTAGAAACCTCTGCACTGGGGTGCCTACCACCACAGTCTCCACAGAAGGGGATGGTAGTCTTAAGGTTTCTGCAGTTATCGGGTTGTATTCCATGTGATATGATACAAAGAAGTTCTTTTTGTTAGCTTCCTGGAAAGGAGAAGCATTTTAACTATCCTGTGGGCATAGATGTGCCAGATTTGCTTTTCAGTATCCCCAGTGATACCTGTCCTTAAGCAACCTGGAAGCAATGTGTTATCACTCTGTTTTTCTTCATTTAACCGTCCAATAGCAACACACCATAGTTCTTTTTGACTGTGCTCATTCACCTTTTGTTCGCCAAAGGATGTAATAGAACTCCTTGATACAGTTTAGAAAGTGTAACTGTAGGAGTACCAGAAAGAACAGGGATCTTTCTGCTGTACTTCTGAAAACATCAAGTGACATAACTCTGTTTTGTGATCTCCAGACTATCTCTGTATGCAGAACCACAACTCCCTCAGCATGCATGAGGATTATTTCCCCAAGAGAATTTGTGGATGTGGTACTAATGAAGCAATATGAAGATGGGACGATGCTATCTGCTGGTAAGATGTCTGTGATCTCAACATGTTCACGTTATGTTAGGAGATAACCAGCAGCTCCCAGAAATAAATATAAAATGCTGTTTAGTAGTGGTCGATCTGATCTTGATCAGAATACAGAATACTAGTGGTCTCTCTATATTGTTGTTGTCAGAGTATATGTCATCTTAACATTCAGATGATTATATTATTGACCCGTGGTTTCTCCCCTTGCTGTGCTTTTGAGATAGAAGTATTTAATTTACCATTAAGTTCTGTGGATTTTTGGGTGTGTTTTTTTGTTGTTTTTTTAAGAACTTACAGAACTTTCTAAAAGAATCCCCTTTAGACTAAATCCTGTTTTAACATTTTCTGCACTGCCTCTAGATTTTGGGGAAGCCATTGAATACATTTACCAGTCCTGTATGTGGAAATAATTGTTGTTATGGAAGTAAATAGTGCTGATTTTTAAGAGGCTGCCACTTCATGGAAGCATGTTTCTTTGTTTTTTCACTTTCATCCTGTTGTTCACTTGTTAGAAGTCAGTGCTTTTATTGCCCCACTCTTCAGCTCTCCCATTTTCCCATCATGTTCAGGAATGCTTTGCCAGGAATTTGTGTACTGGGTAGAGCACAGAAGTCAAGTGGTGGAAGTAACTTGAATGGCTTCAAGAAAAGTAAAGCCCTCGCACAACATGGGTTCAGTGAAACTCCCTCAAAGTGTCTTGCTTGAAGCAACAATTGCTTCTAAATTCAACACTCCTTTGAATTTCCCATTCCATGTTCAGAGTGGTTCCTTTTAATGGTCTTTTCTGACTGCTTGTATGACACAGCCCTACACTGAAAAGGTTATACTGCTGTTCTTTAAGATTTTCTCTTTTAGTGTATTTGCTTCTCAAAGCTGGTGCTTTGAATACCAAGGACTCTTTCTGACCTTCTGTGAAAATTATAATATTCTTGAATGCTTTTTCTTGTAGCCACCAATGTGGAACACCCGCTGTGTCCTCCTCAACCAAATTTTGTGAGAGGTTTTAATTATCCCTGTGGCTGCTTCTGTATACCTCTTCCAGGGTAAGAAGTGATCTATTTGAACATTTTGTATTCTAAAGCTCTTCTTATCCATTGTGTGATGTGTTTATGTGCCTATGGCCTCATGTGATCTGTAGCCTCTTGGCAGTGGCACATTTTTGTTTTCCTTTGACTGGTGGTCATCACTAAGTGCCCTTTCTGTTATCTTTTTTGTGCAATGAACTAGTCTCTCTTCATTTCGTAGAGCAAAGTCTTTAATGTTTCAGAAACCACCATCCATCATGGTAGGATTCTCGCTGACCTCTTAAGCAGAGATTCAGCAGAACATATAAGTATGTTCTTAACTTCTGGTGAATGAGTATCTGGTTGTTTTATCCCATTGGCATAATTCATAAACAGAATAATCTACCTAATTAGGGCCTAGTTTAACTATAACTTGACTTGTGGGAATAGCCACATTCATTGAAATTTGGAATTAATGTCTGTTGTTTGTATTTAAAAAAAAAAAGGTACTTAGAAATATCTATTGTCAAACAATACGAATAAGTCATTGTAAAGTTCTTAATTCCTCTAAACTGCTGGCTATAACATCACTTGCATTGTCTTTGCAGGGAACCAGACAGGAGTCAACTCCTCAGTTTCTTTCAGACTGATCTTGGTGGCTATCTTCCCCAGACGGTGGTGGATTCCTTCTTTCCAGCCAGCATAGCTGGATTTTACAGTAACCTGACCAAAGCTGTTAAGACATTAAAAGCATGACAAGACCAATTGCTGACAGCATCAGCTGAGGGTGGAGAAATAAAGCTGGAGTCTTGAGGGTAGAAATAGGAAGTTGGCCTACAGGACTTTTCTACTGGTAAACAAACTTAGAAAAGTTCTAAGGGGAATAATGAATTGAGTAAATTTTTAAAATATATTTTTCTACCTGTCTCTATGCCAAGCAATGCATTCTTTTCGAATATGGTGTCCTTCATTTTCATAATTAGAGAAATATACCACTAGGGCTGGAAGAATCCTGGAGACAGCACTGGTGGCTGTCTGGGGGAAGAAGGTGAACACACTGGATCTGTTCCTGGCCACACTTTGTTAGTGCCTGTGAGGAGGAGCATTGCTAAAATCCACGTAGCGCTACAGCATTAGCCAGGTGCAGGTCAGCCCTCTTTTGTCTCTGAAGCTCCTGTAGACTCCTGTGGAACAATGTTCCCTCCCCAAAAGAAAAGGTAGCTCTTTTGCTGCCAGCACTCACAGAACTGCTAAGATACTTCAATGGGTCTGAGGCAGCAAATGGTAAAAGCCAGAACAAATTGGATTGTGTGGAGGAGCCCACTTGTTCCAGGAGACTTCAGTACTAATGCTAAGTAGGCCTGAAGTGCTTTTTTTCTGTATCAAGGTCTGGCAGTGCAAATCAATTCATAGGTCTGTGGCTTGGCTCTTCTTTTCTCCCCCTTCTGTGCCAAAACCATTGATTTCCATAATGTCATGAAACAAACTGCACTGATAGAGCGACAATAAAGAAAGAGGATTAAGCACTTGCTGGCTTTGAAACTGCACTTGAAATTACCATTTTTAACTGCACATTTTTTTGTCTCTTGTGGTGAGAGGTTTTAACGGGTAAATAATGTTTTTCTGTAGCTTTGACTTGACAGGCCATAAGGACTTTAGAAAATATTTATGGTGCTGGTTACTACAGGAATGTCAGACATTACTATGGATTATGTATAATTACAAAAGGAAAGCTATTTCTGAATTAGGAATTTAAATATAGGTTGTGATTTTAATGCTATAACTCGATTATTTAACAAAGTTAATATGCTCTGCTTTCTGTCCCTGTATTTGTTTTCTATTTAGTATAGGGCATGGACTTGCACACACGGTTTTCCACTGCAAATCTCACTCTATGGAATAGTTTTTTTAAGGAAACAGTTTTTAATCTAGTCTCCTTTGTGTACAAAGATGTGAAAACTTGTATGAGTGCAATGAAATAAATATTTTTCTGCTACATCTTACTTTTTTTCCTGGATCATCCTTTAAAATGGTTCCTCATGCAACTGCTTTACCATCAAGGAAACAGCCACTTAGACCTTCAGCATCTCTCTGAATTCAAGGTAACAAGAGACAGAAAAGCTTTTGCTCCATTTACACTCCTCACTAGCTGGGGATGAAGGTGTTTTGGTGAGAACCCTCCCAGGTTCTGTGCCCTTGGATGGTCCTTATTTCCAAGTGCTGCTTTCAGTAGTTACAAAGAGTAACAAATTCACTGAGAAGAGATTTGGGCCCTGATATTGCAGAGGATCATACCTATTTATCTAAATGTACTGAAGTTGTTAGGCATGAATTGCAATATCTCTGCAAGTCTTTGCAGGATTATGATTAATTTAATTAGCAAAGGAGCAGAGCTCAGGTCACCACTTGTTATTCCTGCGAGGAAACCTTTGGCAGACAATGAGTCTTTTTATTATGTGTTTAAATTATTATTGCTGAGAGCAATAAAGGTGCTAGGTGAGGCTCTTCCTCAGAATACTTTGTTTTCCTAGTGTTCAATGTGTTCTATCCAGGAGGAATTTAGAGCCCTTAAAGTTCACCCTTCTGCCCTGCCAAATTGGATATGGAAATATCTTGGCAAAGATCATCTTGTAAGATCTTGGAGGACTCTCCAGTGAGACAGGCTGCCTGTCACACAGCATGTTTTGACTTCTTTTGATTTTGTCAGAAGCCAGAAAATGCAGGGGCATGCAAAAATTGAAAAAAAATTAGAAGTGAAGTGAGAAGAGCACCTCTGGAAAAAACCAAGATCAAGCCTGTCTCGGTGGGTCTATATCAGCTCTTGAATTGATTAAATTAAATAGCTGCTTCAGGTGAGGACACCTCCAGCAGATAGCATTGAGGTGATTTTGTACCGTGGCTGTTGCTAGTCCAGTCTCTGTGGGTTAAGTTCTGCAGCTGACCAAAAAGCGTCTGTCTGTTACAGGGAATAGCTTTAACAGTGCTAAAGAGTTCAGGCTGCTTTTCTGTACAGAAATCACTCATGGGTTTCTGATATTGGCTATATGGGCAAGTGGTTGAAAAATCTTAGAATCTTTTATATGCACAGGCCTTTACTTAGACTTTTTTAAGCCTAAGACAATAATGCAGATTTAAGTTAAATACAAGAAATTATACAGAAAAAAAGCCAGACAATTTCATGTAGGTACCAGTTAAAAAATGTACAAAAAGATTCCCCTCATGTTTTTCTACTCTTTTGGTTGCTACCCAACTCATAGAAATTTTGTTTTAAAGATTGGTTGGTTTTTGGAAAAGGCAACTCATCTGGAAGGGGTTTGGAAGTGTGAGGGCAGATGGTTGATGTTGCATCTCTCCCTTTAGTGAAGTAGGTCAGAGAAGGCCAAATGGGTGCACAAGATCATCTTGCCATAGATACACGTGCTGCTGCTGGTAGAATTCCATCCAGTGCTTGGAAAGCACTGCCAAAGTGCTGATAGCAGTGTTTTGAAGCAGAGATTTGTCTCCAAGTTATTTATTCTGTTTCCAGAATAAACATTTGGATTCAGAACTTCTAATTCCCAAATACTCTCACTGGTACTTTCCTTTACAAAATTAACACAAAGATGTTTAAAAAAATGTGGGTTTTAGAAGGTAAGACTTGGTTCTAAATAGCCTGTTACTCTCCTGCTGTAGTTCTTTGAGACCTCTGGTCAGAGAAAGGTTGAGAAAACCTCTGCTATGTTACCCTCTGCTTGCTGCCTCACCCTTGCAATACCATGAGACACTCCTTTCCCTCCCACCCCATGTTTGCCTGCAGGAGTTGAGATGGCTCTGTCAACTGCTAGTAGAAAGTTGCCTTGAGAGGTTTTGGCTGTCCTGGATGTTCTGTGGTTTGAAAAGCTGGAGTTTTCCAGGGCACGTTGTCATTTTGACACACAAAGTTGCATCCCCCTTTCTCTACCCTCTACACATTCTCTAAGGCAGTGTTTAGCTGTAGGCTTGTAGATGTATTTCTTCCTCCTGGGAAGGCAAGGCAGGGAGCAAGACTCGTGAAGCAGGACTGAAAACTTTGCACAGAATGTTCTGATGGTTTGTTAAGTTAATGGCTTAAAATAGGAGCGTACTATAGCTGTCACATATTTTATTACAACCAGTATATTATTAAGAAAGTCATTATTTTATAATTCTATACTCTGTAACATCTGCTTCTGAATGTTGAGTAAGAATCATGCACGTTTTGTGCACATTTTGTTTCATCCCAGGCATCTTGCTCTGTAAGTGGCAATAAGATCATGTGTACCTTTCGTATGTGCTTTTGGATTATCTTGCTGTGCTAGCCAAATGGCTGCAAATAATACAATCCTGGTCTGTTTGAAATATTGGCAGTAGTCTAATTCCTCCTGTTACAAAGTTTCGGACTTGTTGGTAACAGAGCTCGGATTCTTCCTCTTGATGATTGCTGTGATGGGCCCATCCGGTAATGCCTTGATTATATTCCAAGCTTCAAAACGAGTGAGTCCTTGCATGGCAGTTGTGTGTACTTGTAGGAGCTCATCACCAGGCTGAACAGGGCTGCTTTGTTCTAATGCAGTCCCTGGAGAAAGAAAATTGAGGTTCTTTAAATTCTTTGTGTGGTCGAGACTTTAATGTCTCTTTCACTTACTAAGGATCACCAGCATGTTTGATATAAACCACCTGGTCTCAGCAGGCAACAAATTACTGGTGCTGCATAGGATAATACTGCATTTACAAAAAATACCATTTTCAGGGGTATAAATTAGCAGTCAGATATGAACTGCACGTTTGCCTCAGCTAAGAACCTGCCATGTACGCACTTAAGTGTGTTTACCTTTAAATATCCTGTTGATGATGATGGGTTTGTCTCCATGAATGGAGCCTTTCCCTCCTTCCAGGCTGAATCCCAAACCAGCAGGTGTTTTTTCTAGAGTTAGAGTGCAGATTGTATCTTCAGTTGCTGGAAACAAGTGGAAAGTTAGCAGATGGGGGCACCATGTAGTCTGAAAAGCTAAAACATCTGTTATAAAAAATGGATTTCTCTTTTATTTGCAAAGTCACCATAAACTGACAAATGAAAGAGAAAACTGTAACTTTTAATTCCTCTTTTTGTCATTGTAAGGCCCTGTGAGAACCTGGAGAGAGAAAGTTGCGTTTGAATTCATGGCAGAATGAAAATACGAAGATGAAGCTGGTGTCATTTACTAGAATTAGAAAAGTCTGCTCAATGAACAAAATTTAAGGTAAATATATTTGGCTTGATGTTAGTTATGAAATTGTTATCAACTACAAAGCTGCTCATGCTTGTCTGCAGTATGTAAATAAAGCTACATATCTCCAGGTAATGCTTTAGAAAACAATCAAAAATAATGTGAAAGGTTCTGCAAAAATCTGACCTTGCTCTGTTTCAGATGTAGCCACCTGTTCTATCAAACAATAGCACATTGTTCAAACAGAAATTCTCTGTCACAGAGAAAGTCTTGTAAATGAGAATCTAATAATATTGGAATAAAGAATCACTATTCACCAAGTTGTCATTATACCTTCAATTAGATGTGTTACTACAGGAATAATATTTGTATGTCTACCAAAATTCATACAAAGGACACATTTGGTTTATTTCAGAGGGTTCAATGTAGAAAGCCATTAATTCTTTCCCTTTCCAACAAAATTATTCCAAATGCCTGGTTCAGGAATGTTTTATTAACCTTGCTGTCTTTAGTCATAGTTCACAGACTTACAAGGCTGAGCTGCTTTATGAACACTCAGATTTCAGGTGATGGGTAAACACTTAGCACATGGAAGCTGCAAGAAAATGCCACTAGACTTACTCACCAGGTTCTTGTGAGGCATCGCTTGCTACTGAAGATCTACTAGAATTGATTGAAACATTGAGATGTTTGTCTCCATCTTTAGCTTTTCTAGTGACAACAACAGCTTGTCTGGGTTGCCGAGCCTGTCGCAGGATTGCTGAGGCATCGTTGTGAGTTGCACCTTTAAGAGACTTTCCATTAATGGATAGTACTTCATCTCCTTTCTGAATAGTTCCTTCCTGAGATGCTAGTCCATTGGGAAACACTTTGTGAACCTATTGAAGAGCCCAGTCACCACACATGCACACAAGGAAAGAGGAAAAAAAAAAAGACAAATTACTAAATCACTTGGTTAATACTTTTCACCACGTGTGTTTTCCATTCTTTGCCAGGAACAAGTTGCCTTTAGCATGTTCCAGGTCTGAGGATTGAATGAATTTGTACAGGCAAGTTCTTCTGTGCACAGCCCTCCTCAGGCAGCTAGGTAATCTGTTTAGCCTTGGTATCAGATGGCCAAAGCCTTGCCTTGATGGTACCTACCTTGCCTGTGCTATTTCCTGACCCTCTCACTGCTCTGCTTGTGGGAGGAAGAAAGCTTGAAGCTAGTCTGTAGCTTCCAAACCCTGTACATGTCTACAGACTCACCACATTCCTCCTGACCACCCTACATGGTCTTCTATAACTATGTGAATATGGTGTTGGTTACCTCCTGCTGAGGGCTGTGTGTTGTTCTGCCTTGGCTTTCAGAGCTGCTGGGGAGCCCAGTGCCCAAGGAAACAGGACACCACTGCCAGTCACCTGGAGAGGGCAGCTCTGTACAGAAGGATCCTGTTCTCACCCATTAAGACCATAATTCTTCTGACTCTATCGGTACGAATACCTACTTTGATTAAGCCACCCTCTGTAGTAGAAAACCAGTATGTTGTAGATTTTTATATAGAGTAGGAGTTTTTTGGACTATTTTTAAAGAAAAATGCTACTTACTGTTACCACTTTGTTTTCTAGATCAATGCCCCCTGCCAGGCTAAATCCAAGCCCAGCATCTTCTTCTTTATGCAAAATTGTAACATGAATATCATCAAATTCCTAGGCAGAGAGAGAAATAAAGTCAAGATATGTGAAGATTGTTGGAAAATCAGCATGTTTCCTTTGTCTATTGAGCATTTGATAATGAGAGGTAGTGGCATAAGCATAATACTGAGATATGTTTAATATTTGGTTTTGAGGAAATTTACTTATCAATTACTTATTTTATAAAATGCTACTCTGTGTCTAAGATTGTTCTGGTTTGGTAAAGAGGTTATCAGTTGGATCTGGACCATAAATTGAATTATATTCAAGAGTATAGAAATCATGTACTGTAGAAACAGAAAATATTGCTGAATCATGTTGGAGGAATTTTTCATTGAAAAAGTGGAAAAGGAATTTGGCATACAACTCATATGGATGCAATTGTCACAGCTTAAGAATTGTTTCTCATTCTTATTTTTATTTTTTAACAATGTTCTACTAACAGGTAGAGTAAGCTGTCTCTGCATTATCCCAAAGATGAGTTTAAGGTACGACTCCTGTTTAACCTGGTTCCCTAAGGAAACAAGACTTTCTTGACCATAATTTCACAATCATGTTCAGTATGTGAGCAACTGCAGTTGCATCTTTTGCTATTGTCTTGTTTCCTTCCACAGTTGAATCTACTGGCCAGCTGCAACCAGGCAGAGGGTACGTGCTGCTCAGAGATTGTCCTGAATATTCCATGAAAACAGACAACCTGATATGAGAGGCTAATGTCCCATTGAGGGTAACATTGCAACATATCTTTTACTGCTAATTGAACCGAAAATATCAACGTGGCATGTTGACGGGAAACACAAATTGAAGCAAAACTTGGCTTTCACAAATTCTGCTTGTCAAACTGCTTTTTGATTGCAACACAAGCAGCAAAGTTTGGTGTAGCCAGTAAGAATTTGTCTCTGATATGAGAATAGCACTCTGACAGGCAGATGTGAATCACTGCCCATGCTCTGTGCAAAACGAGCCAGGACTACCCTGGGAGATGTGCCACTGCCGTTAGCTAAGAGAGAAAAACTTCACTAGCTTGGGCTCACTGGTGCAGCACTGCAGTTATGCTGCTTTTGCACAGCTTGGTGTGTCTTAACACAGCAAGCACGTGGCTGCCAGCAAAAGCTGAACTGTTTCCACATTTTATCTGCTTTTGAGTGTGAGCAGTCTTCAAAACTCTTTACAGTTCTGCAACGCTCATGTTTAATCTTGATTTTGACTTATTCTGAGCTTTATCATAATTCTAGATGAATCCAGTGAGAATAAAGGTTGCTCAGTATCCTGAAAACGAGACATTGGGTTTCTCAGACTGGCAAACTAAATAAAAAGAAAGGCCTCAAAATATCAGTGCCTACGTCTGAAATCATTGACCCTACTTGCTGAATGACTGTTATCCCAGTATTACTCTTGCTTTGTTATCTTTGAAGACTTCCTCAAGATTTTTGATCAAAATGTCAAAACATTACTACTGTTACATATTGAGATGACTGTTTTATTTGTTGTAATATCAAGTTGCAAAGACTAACCAGGCACATTCACTCCACAGCTTTCTGAAAACCATGCATAAAAAGAACAAGTGGATTTACCTTTAAGGTTGCTTCATCTAGTGATTTGACTTCCTCTATGAGCTTTTCTAACTCTTCAGGGGAAAGCAGAGAGATGACAGACTGCCCTGACACACCGGATCCTTGAGGTGAGCCATGTTGCCGTTTCTCTTCCTCCTTCTCGTTGTCTGCTAGGTTCACGGTATATTCTCTCAACTCGGAGAGGCTGTCCCATTGTGGCAAGAATAAAAAAGAAGTATTGAGTTATGAGAGAACATACCCACAAAAGCACAGCACAATTTTGGAGCAGTCATCTTTTGATCTTATTAGCATGTAATTGGAGTGATAGTTCCTGTAAGTGTTGTAAAAACATACAAATGTAAATTTATCGTGTTCGCCTAACAGAAGTAGAACTCATCTCATAAAAGAATAGGAATAATCTCTTGGCACCAGGCAAAAACAGACTTACATTTTCTTTGTCATGGAGATGTTAGAAATATTCCTCCTTAAGGAGGAGGAAGTTTTAAATATACATGTGCTTATATAGCACAAATTAAAAGCAAGTGTAATGGTCATGTGAGTCATTCAACCTCTGAAGGAAAGAGGATTAACTTAGTCTGTGCTTTACTGTTGTGTGCTACTGCCTTAGAAAGTTAATCTGTCAGTGGGTCAGCCCAGATGCTGACCTCTAAATCTAATTTTTAAATATAGTATCTTACTTTAGTGAAAACCCAGTGTCCGAGTGATGGTTCTCACTTGCAGGTGAGAGAGAAGTCCCATCCTCCTCCGCAGAGGACTGAGACAAAGTGTCCAGAGATTCCCATGCACTGTTTCCAGAAGATGCTGGAGACTGAGGAAGGCAAAGCAAAGATTTCATTAAAGCAGATGACACCTGGTTACTGATGGAGTAGATTTTGCTACACTTTTCATCATAAAGCTTCATCATCTCACAGGACTGGGTAGCAGTAAGTGGGAAGCTTCGTGATCTTAGGCTGTGTGCTTTCACTACTGATACAAGAGGGGAAGTTGCAACGACTTCTGTAGTTAAGAGACCCGAGGAATTTTCAGTATTGGCACTGTTGATTTTCTCTGAACTAGCCACAAGGACCTCCCTGGGAGAGGAAGCTCTATCTAGGCTCTTTGTACCCATGGCCACAGGTGACCGTTGTTGGCCACTTTCACCATGTTGGAAGGCTTGGTTTAAATGGGCTGGAGCAGCTTCTGACCCTCTTGCAGTGGGAGATTGTTCTTTCTGGGCTGATGGCTTCAGGCTAAACCTTCGGTGTATCTTTTCAGGTGACTGCGGAGCACTCAGGGATTCAAATGAACTTATTCTTTGTTTTATTGATGATCCCCTAGGAGAGACACGGGATAAGCTGGATTGCAGTTCTTTGCTGGAAATGTCCTGAAGATCAGGAGGACTTTGATCTGCCTGTGTTTTTAGACCTGAATTTGCTTTCCTCAATCCTTTCAGACTTTGGCGAAACCAGGCTGGCTTAGGTGCAACAGGAGGACCCTTTTTCACACTGTCATTTTCATCTGATTTTAGCACTTTTGAACTGACTATTTCTGATTCCGATTTCTTCAGAACTGTCTCTGAGTTGCTTCGATTTTGACTCTCTTTGTTGGTGTTGATGCCATGTTGCAAGTCTAAGTGAACGTTGTGCTCGCTCATGGTAGGACTAAATAAGCTTTTTATGCAGTCAGAAATTTTAACCCAAGGGTCTTCTGTTGTTGTGTCAAGACTATAGTCTACTCGTGCTTGTCTTTTAAGTATAGGCCTTTGTATTGATGAAAGTGGATTCCCTGTATTAGAGAAACATTGATTAGAAACAATCCCCCTTCTACTTCTCCATCCCTTACCTATGCGTTGTTATTAATTCATTATATTCTAATTTAATTCAAGCCTCTAACAGCTATTTTTTAACTTTATAATATAAACTTTTATAAAATTCACAACTCTTGATCTACAAGTCCCAATTCCTGACACTGAAGTTAACTGAAAAACAAGGCTCTCCTGTGCTTATATACAACATCCCTTTTCCAAAGGGTCTGCAACTTCTAAAGGTAATCTGAAATTCTGGGGTGCTGAAGTCATGATATTGGCTATAACAGTTAAAATAGAAGGCTAAAATTGCAATGTTGTTTGCAGCCTAGTGAAAAAGCTGATGCTTCAGTAATTTTTCTTTTTAATCATAAAAATATTTCCTATATTTATAATTATAAATTGATTAATATTTATGCTTCCTTAGATTTGTGCAGGCATTTCTAGTTGTATTTTTCTAGAGAGTAAAAACTAAATTCTAACGTAGGAATATTTTAAAATCACAGACAGATTAAGCATTTTAATGTTAGACATGGTAGAGCTGAATGGCAGCAAACTTTTGTTTTTGCAGTTTCCCAGTTACTGTTATCTTCATTAGTGTAAATTTTTATTTTTTTTTTTTTTTTAAAGGCATCATTATTTTTTTAAATGACCTGAGCCAGAAGTTACAGAATTACATACTGGTTTAGATTGCAAGAGACTTCTTGAGATTGTCTAGTTTCCTTAGCACTAAGTTTCCTTAATTCTAACTAGCACAACAAAATACTAAGTTATTATTAGGGGTTTGTACCATTGCTACACTCAAGCCTTGAAACTATGTATTTTGAAAATGTCCTTAGAAATGCTAAAAGTGACCTTTAATATAAAATTTTCAATAATAATAAGTTTCATCTGAAGAAATACAGCAATAGTGTACTGGTCCATAAATACTTTTCTACAATAGATCATCCATTATGCTTCTTTTGATATAGTTTCCTTTCTCCAAAGATTAATCAATAATTTGAAATTTCATCTGTTCCCCCCAGATATATTTACAGATATGGGTTGAAGTTTCCATTTGAAGAGAAAAGTGAAGTCAGCTTGATACCCATTTTGAAATCCAATCTAAATGCTACATTTAGCTGCAAAAAAAAAGAAAGTTCATGGAATTAAACATACCTAAGTTTGCTTTTCTTCCTTGATCTCTGCCTGCTGGAACAGCAGCTGTGTGTTCAGTATCATATGCTGTAGGAGAAGTGGTAAAGACACTGTGGGTTACATCAGTTTGATGTCCCTCCAGCACTGGTTCTCCGACTTCCTGCTGAACAAACAGGAAGCAGAAGTGTGTCACATGTAATTATACAAACCACACTATATATGAATATTAAAAACCCTATATTTTCATTGTTTTTAATCTGAAAAGAAATATTGAATAGAAATCAGGCTTTCACTTTTGCTTGGGATATAATCCTACTGGGACTTAATTCATTCTAGATTTCAAGAGTGCTGGCATGATGTTTCATGGTTGTACTCACAAACAGACTGTGAAAACATGTAATTAACATCTCAAAAATGTAGTAGTAAACTTCATAATAAATTCCCATAGTAAAAAGACTGCCTACTTTAATTTTCAATTTTTGTAAAATCAGTCATTCAGTAGACTTTAACAAACTAGGAAATTTTCTCTAACTTCATATTAAACTCTCCATGCTGCTGAAGCCTTTTGCCCTTAAGCACAAGCTAGACAAGCTAAACCATTACTGCAGTTTCAGAGCTCTCCTTTTCTTGTTTTTGGCTGGAAACAGGGTGAGAGGATTAGTTTTACTCTTTATGCATGGCAGTTATACCTTTTTATCTCTACCTTTTTACTGATGCAGTTTAAAGCAGAGTTGAAAATATCAATTAAGCATTCTTGGTTAGGAAACAGCAACCTTACAGTCCACAGAACCTCCATATAAAACTATCGTTTGCAGGCCTTAAACTGACCAATACAAAATGTTTGGAGAATAAAAGTTTAAAAAAAATAATAAAAAGCAATAATAAAACCTTCTCTTAATGATCTGAAACACATTCTGACAAGAAACCCTCTCTCCTGGGGACTTAAAGGAGCTATTGCCCTGAGATACGCAGACTGTCTTGCTAGAGGAAGTTATCCTCATTAACAGAGTTTGACTTTTCATGGACTTTATTGATCTTAAGATTTATTTTTTTCTCCTTAGTATTTAGAAGAACTGAGTACTGAAGAAGAAGTAATTGCATGCAGTAGTAAGTTCAACAAGTACTTATTTTCCTGAATTTTACTTCTGAAAGGTGATTTTCCAGAAGCTGTTGATGAATACTTTTCTACTGCTCTCTTCTTAGGGGATGGTAAAAGTGTGACCTCACATGAGGTGCTGAATTGAAACTTTCTTGGATATTAGCTTTACACATGGACTTCAGTCTGAGCTGTATCATTTCATTTTGATCTCTGCAGATTGGGAGCTGATTTGGTGGGTTTTGTTTTTTGGGGTTTGGGGAGGATTGCATAGCATTGAGATTTGTTCATTTCTACTGGCATATTACTAAACCCAGGGGAAAGAGGTTTCATTTTAAACAAACCACAACTTTGTTTCAACATGCAGATCTCACAGTCTCTCATGCTCATGAAAGTATGAAACACAGTCTTTCTGCTCTATCTCAGATAAGAGGGAACTGAAATTTAGTAATGTACAAAGATACACCCAGTTTTCAAATACTGTAGCTCATCAAAAAATATGTACTTGCCTTGCAATCTAAATGAGTTTGTTTAGTACCTCCTGGTCTCAAGAAGTGCACATGAGCCCAAGATTACCTGCTGGACATGTTGTTAGTACTTTCTTCCAATAAAAATCCCCTATTGAAACAAAGAATTTTTTTCACGACTTCTCTAGTCCATAATTGATTTAGCTCTGTGACGTGAGGATCACCCCTACCAAGCTGACATCAAAGGCTGTGCAAACTCCTTCAGTCCCAGCCCAGGACACATCACTGTTCAGTCACACTGGAACCAGAGTGCTCAATACCACCAGTGGCACATGGTCATGAGGAGTGACAGTGAGGGACTCAAATTCATTCTCACTGCTAAACTGGCTTTGCTAAGATAAACATGTTCTTTTCAAAACAGAAGAGCCTCATCCCCTTCCCCCTGTCCTCACCTGCATATACACACTTTTTCTTCCCTGTCCTTCTTCCTGCCGCCATACAAAGTCACTTTGTATTCCTGCTTCCCCGCCTCACAAAAATGCAAACACAAGAAAATCGTGAAGATTTTGCTTTACCCGAACACTTGCAGAAGGTGGTGCAGACACTTCTGATACAAGCTTTTCTTCTCTGTCTGCACTGCGCTGGTCATTACACGTACAGTCCTGCTTAAAGTATTTCCTTGGTGGAGGTTTGGGCTTAGAGGATTTGGGTTTTCTAACAAGGATCTCTGATGATTTATTGGTGTTTTGCAAGGGTCGACTCCCCTCACTGCAAGTAGGAGGGGAGTTTCTCTCTGAGTTATTACCGGACAGTGAGTACAGCAGGCCAGGTTGTCTGGTGATTGGTACATCAATGCTATGCACTCTTGCTTTCAAGTCAGTCAGCTGGTATGCAACACCATTACTACATGAGGACCTAGGGTTGTAGCTGCTGTCACTGCTGGAGCGGGTCATTAGTTTCTGTGTCCTGTGGTTGCCATGAGCAGAACTCCTTTCAATATGTTTTTCACATGGGTGTCTTCCATGCCAGCTCGTTTCTAGTTTCTTAACACCTGTATCAGGAACATGTTCAAAATGTCCATTCAGATACATGCAAAGTGTTTGCTTCTAAGATTCAGCTGATAAATTTGCAGCTAAATCACCATCAGTTGATGAAAAGGTATGATTTATGTGATAAAGGCTCCTGGATCAACGAGTCAACAGCTACATTCTTGGACAGCAAAATAATGTTATATTTTCCCTGAGAGGAAAAAGCCTCAAGTTGTGCCGGGGGATGGTTTAGATTGGATATTAGGAAAAATTTCTTCACTGAAAGGGTTGTTAAGCGCTGGAACAGGCTGCCCAGGGAAGTGGTTGAGTCGCCATCCCTGGAGGTATTTAAAAGACACGTAGGTGTTTAGTCACAAGGTTTAGTGGTAGACTTGGTTAACAGCTGGCTGGGTTAACAGTTGGTGTCAATGATCTTAAAGGTCATTTCCAACCCAAACAATTCTATGATTCTATTTATCAGCAGTATACTTTCACTGCTGAAAATTTTACCTTTGGTCCTTTAGAATAAATGAGGGCACTAAAAGTAGTATCATTTCAAGATGTTACTGTGGGCAAATAGCTCTAACTGTGACTGCATATGCCTTACAAGGGTGCTTACAAGCTCTTTGTCCCTAGGACAGCAACTGCATTGTGTGGTTCTTTGCTATTGTTGTCCTGTCACCTACTAACAGTTGTCTGAGAAGGTTTAAGTAGAGGTTATGAATTGGAAAGGATGAGCAACAGCGAGAGGAAATTTACACAAAAACTTTTGCTGGCAATCAGACAGATATGGTCTTATCACTGTGGTAATGTATCTTGGGTGGTATGTTAGGAGTATTGCCTTGTGAGGCTTCCTTCTCCTCCTTTCTGCTCTGGGTTACTTGACTGGGTTGCTGACAGCCTGTACTCATCCTATATCTTTCAAGTCAAAGTTACCATGTCTCAGTGAATGCGCTTATTCCCTTACCTTCAGTACTCCATTGGTGTCTTTCCTTTCCAAACCTGTTGTTTTCCACAGCTTGTGCAACAGCTTCTTTTAGCTGTTGCTCAGACACCTAGGAAATATCATGGCATTATACTCTCATGAGATTGCAGTGGGGTGGTGAATAACATTTAAACATTTATTCCTTTCACAAAGATTTCCAAGTCCTGCAGTTTCTCTAATGAACATGAATAAAGCTAAGAATATCATACATCAGTTAATTTTAAAGCTGAGCAAGTGCACACCATTGTATTTGTCTGTTTTCCAGTATAGGTGAAGTATTTCTATGGATGTGCTGTTTCTATTGGTGATTTAGATGAAAGGGGATCTTTAATGTTAAATGTTCTTTTGCGTATTTTGCTAGAAGTGGAGGTCTAGATTTACCAGTATAAAATAATTTAATGTCATGGTTTTATGATAATTTATGTAATAATTTAAAATTAATAATCATTTATACAGTATTTTGTGTTAGGAAGCATTTTGTAGAAAAATCTTGCAATAATAAAATATTTTGCTTTAATATTAACTTCATTATAAATATTGGCTGGTCAAGACCTGAATTTTAATTACTGAAAGATGGGTATATAAACATTTTTTTCTTTTTGGGGGGTATATTCCCTCTTTCAAATTATTTTCTTATTATTGGTAATTCTTTCTTGCACAAGAAAGATATTTTTATTTATTTATTAAATGTTATCTCTGTAGTTTCCTTATTCTCAGCACAGAAACTTCAAATAGTGATCTTTGAATCATACGTGATTACATTTAAGATAGTTCATATCTTGGGTTTGCTTGTGTGCAGTGATGCTTATAAAGAAATCAGCATCTTTATCAACATTTTTCCACCTGTTTTAGATTAACAACTGCACCCTCAGTCTTAGTTCTCAGTATGTGCTTTATTGAAAGTCAGAGAGAACACAGAGCATGCTACCTGTGGTTCAGGGTGTCTGCTAATAATAATCTGCACCGCACCAGGACTGCAATGGCTTAGGACAGCATAAACTTCATTAAGAGTCATATTTTCTACTGAAGCTTCATTAATTTCAATAATTTCATCTCCACACCTACAGAGATATTAAAAAAAAAAACGGTGAGGATATAAATGAAACAGATTTTCTCCTAACCTTGTCTCACCCATGTGAAAGTACACAAAACGCAAACTCATATGGTTGATTTCTAATTTAATCACAGATTAAATCATTATGTCTCTCTGTTCCTGTTACAAACAATGCAATGGGAATGAGTTGGATGTCAAGGGTTTTTTTGATCTAACTGCCTTACAACCTTTGCATGCAACCTTTGAGCTTTCCTCACGTTCAGCTATGCACGCTTTGTGCCTGTGGTATTTCTGCTGTACGCAGCTCAGCTGCTGCTCCACCTACATCTTCCTTCCTTTCAAGCTTACACTTCACTTTTCACGTCTTTATAGCCTACTAGTATTATTTAAGGTCAGAAAGGATGTTGTGTTTCTGCTGCATATGAATAACTTCTTAATAGAAAAATTCTAATGGCAAACTATTGTAATTCTGCTCACTGCTAGGCTGAATCTTTCTAGATGAAATCTGAATTTGGCCCAAATGGAAACAAACTGCCTATCTCTGCCCTACTGCAAACACCCTCAGACGTTAAGAGTCTGAACAAAGGCACTAATTTGTATCATACAAATTTTCAAATAGTTTAAGACCACAGTTCTTTTAGCTAAAGTCTTAGACATGTAGAGAGGAGAGTTACAGACTACCTGAAGTTAAATCAAAAAGCCTCTACTGAAAATGTTGTGTTCTGTTCAATTCTAAATATGTTCAACATTACTAATTGGTCATGAATCTTACAAAGTTAATTTCTACATTCCCACTAAAGCTCATTTCAACAAATCTGTATTTCTATTGAGTGAGAAGGGATAGTGTTTGAGGAGCTTGTATCAGGAAAGTCTAGTGCTCAAACTAGTCAGATTATGCCATACGTTTGGGGTTTTTTCTGGATATTTTCTCATTTGGAAATCTCCTCCAGGAGGAATGCTGTATGTTTGCCTAAGATATTCAAAGCTAGCCCAGCCTGCACAAGAGGCAATAATTTCCCTGGGTTGCTATATATCTGGAAATCCCCCGTGTCCTAAATACGCGTGCTCCACAAGACAGACACTCTTTCTCATCCTACCTGAGTCTCCCATCCATATGTGCCACAGAGCCTGGTGAAAGGGTGTGAATAAAAATCCCTGAAATACACTGGAAATAAGGGATGCTACACAACCCAATTCCAAGGCCAACACCTGGCTCTGAAAGAATTAATAAAAAAAGGCATAAGCAGTCAAAACAAACCATTGGAGAGACCTTTTCTAAAACTGTCCTCAATTTAATTATTTTTTTTAATACGAGCCAGAACCAATGTCTTGTGTTAATGAATGTTTCACATTCGATATTAGCTTCTGCTTTTTTCTTTTTTTTGTTTCTTTCCATTTTTTTTTTCCCCTCATGATTAAAGTGAGTGCATACCAATATTGCTTACAGGGTTCCAAGATCTGGTTTTGCAATTCGTTACTGGTGTGTCACAGATGCAATGCAGATTTATTTGGTAAAATATCTGTCATTACAGAAGAATTCAAATAACTTTACAAGCAGACAGAATAGAAAAACAAAACCAAAACCCAACAAAAATTAAGGAGGAACAAAGAAATAAAATTGAAGGATTTTTTTCCTTTATTACCTCAATCCCCTTTCTGTTTTATAGAACACAGCTTAAAAATTTTGTGAATTTACCTTCTTTGCTCTGGACAATCACTCTGATGCCAGATCCCATACTGTGTGTTTGGTAAGTCATACTGTTACCTCATTGAGACTTTGCTTGTTGCTTTGATGTTCCCATATTTAAGTTTATTTCATTTTGCTACTGGATGTTATAAATAGAAGATTATGACAGTTGGACAGGAGGTGAAAGAACTACGAGAAGATATAGATGTCTGTTATTTGTTTTTAAGCATTTTCAAGAATGAAATTAAGTGATTGCATAATTATGGGTAGGAGTTGCGTAATCTACTTAATAATTGGTAGATGTTGCCAAGAGGTTTGCTTTTTCACATGAAGGATATGAATGTGACTCTAATGCTCAAGTGAAAAAAAAAAAAAATATTGGCTCTTGAGGACAGATGGTGCTCAAAATCCTGTTGTTGATAGACATCAAGATCTAATTTAGTGTATTAAAAAAACAGAGTTCAGGAAAAGAATCAGGTTAGTGAGGAAAGGCATTCAGAGAGCAAATGAACAGTGTTTTGTCAATCAGTGCCTTGTTTGTCAGTGCTCAGTTAATTTTAGCACTTACCTTTGTTTAGGGTAACTTCCATGATGACCCTGTCATTGGGCTTTGTAGCATTTAATGAGAATGCTGCACTTTCTGAACTGAAAGAGCTGCTTTCTTTGGTTATGCAGGTACTAGAGCTCAGTGACTGACACAAGTGGGGTGAGAGACAGCTGGAAGCAGAATGAGGCGTGCTGAAGCTTGTCCTGACTGTAAGTGTCAGAAGCCCCTTTTTGGCCTGCTAGAAAGAAAAGACAGTGAATGAATGGGTTGAGCTCACATGCACATTGCATGTAAAGGCAGAAATTGCTCTAGAAGGAGAGTACTTAACCTTGAATTTTTGTAAAGCATCATAATGTGTTAATCCATGCATGGATTCTCCATTCAGTTCCAGGATTTCATCACCTGTTTTTTTAAGAGAAAAATTGTGCTATGTTACTATTACTATATCGTTCAATAAGTTACATGATACTCAAAGAAGGTCTTAAAAATGCCATAATGGATGCAGGTCTAAAAGTCACTTATGGCTCATTTCAGCTTCACTTCCATTTGCCTTTAGGTATCATTCTTTGGGAATCTGGCATGGGAAAAGGCAGAAAAGGGATTTCCCACCTTCTTGTAGCCTTCCATCAGCAGCAGCAGCTCCACCAGGAAAGATGGTTTTGACATAGATGCCTATTGGTCCATAAATGCTGTCTTTCCCTCCAACAATACTGAAGCCCAAACCCTAATTTATGGAAGAAAACCAATGTGTGAGAGCCTATGTTCAGTTACCATAATAGTTCATTTGCAGTTTCTTCTGCATTACCTACATAGGCAGCACTAGTCAACAGGGTAATATAATCCGTGAAGAAATAGTCAACCCCATGCCAGTAGGAAAAGCAAATGGAAATTTCAATGGAATACTCTCATGAATTGCTTTTTGTTTGTTGCAATCAATTGAGTCTCTATTATAAACACACAGGAAAGTGCCTAAATTATTTCTTTTTGGTCCTTGAACCAATAAGCAGCCTTGAGAGATTAATTTATCTGTTTTCCTTAATTTCCTCTCCCATAAATGAGATTGACAAAAAACACCATATAAGATCTTGATATTACCACTAATTTCAGACACACAGATGGAGATCTTGTGGAAATACCTCTAGTAACACTCTACTTAACAGAATTAATGCATGATCTAAGTTTAAGCAACACCTTTAATAGACCTTCATAGGTAGATACTTCCTATCTAATTATCCTTTGCCTTTCCTCCCCTTATATAAAAGTCAAACATTACCTGCTACCTTTAGAAGAATGTTACAAGACTAATTCATACCTCTGAAGCCATTTAATATCCCTCAAATGAAAAATGAAAGTACTGTGCTGATGACATACAGGCTCCCAAAATACAGAAACAAATTATTATTTTGTAAGTGATGTTCATCATACATTATGGAATGATTTCTGAGAGTCATTTCACAGCTTAAATAGTTACAAATAAAATATTAACTATTATAACTTAAAAGGTTATTGATGAACAGATTCAGAACCTTATTCATCAAGTTCAACAGCTATGTGTTTAAGTTCATGGCTTCTGTATTCTCTTTTTAAGCATCTCCAGTGACATTACTTTTGTAGACACAACTATATTCTGTCTCTCCAGACTTTATTGTGTTTTTTGCAAATGTTGTTGTGGGTTGTGTTGGGGTTTTTTTGAGGTACTGTGTGTTCTTGGTATCTCTTGTTTTCCTTCTCAACAGAACTGTCTTTATGGCTTAACTCTGACTTGAAGGAAGCTCTAAGGTTGCTGTGCTAGTGCAATTTATGATGACGCAAAGTCTGTGATTTCAAGGCTACCTTCATCTGCCAAAAAGGGTAACAGTGGATGTCAGTGTTGGTGTTGCTAGCTTGGTGTGGGTGTGTTACTAGAACCTGGAGACCGAAGAGATATTTCAGAAGGTTGAGAAGCAAGTGAATGATAAATTGCTCCTAGCAAAGCCTGGATATGAATTGGCAACCCCAAAGTAGCAACCTTGATACCTGAAGTTACTTCCCTGCACTTTCAGATTACGTTTGTGAAATGAAGTAAAACTCTACGGTAAGTGAACAGAGCCAGTCTCACCTTCCCTTGTCCTTTCATCAGTACGATGTTTGAGATGACTGAAGCCTGTGAGCCACAGGGTGTGTGCACCAGCTGTGCTGAACTTAGTGATCTAGATGGCCTCGAAATTGCCTGTGAACATAACAAAAAATTTAAAAAATCATACGTTTTAATGCAGAACCAGACATCATAGACAGCTTGGTTATTTCAAATTTTCCTTCTTATAACTGATAGTATCAAGATTTTTCTGGTTTTAAGTCAATTCTCTCCAATTTTTACAAGTCACTTGTCATTTAGACAGTCACTGCTCACCGAAATTGTCCTACAATGACTAATCTAGAGCAAAACTAGATTGTTGGCCCTTGAAGTGGTGCAATTGTTTAGAAACATATATTTGTGTTCCCACTTGATTCTCCATGCCAGAATCCCACTTGTGGCCATTAAAGGACCTAAACAAGTATTATCATATTTGCCTCTAAGAAATGAACTAACAAACAAGAAATTCTAATTCCTTCCCTCATCTTGTGACTAAATAACTTTAACTTTGGAAAAATAGAGCCTGTTTTCAGCATTTCCCCCAAAATACGAATTAGTGCTCACAAAAGTTCTTCAAACAGTGAACTACCCTGCACCACCTCTGTTAAGCTACCACATGGGCTTCTTTCTCCTGCTAAAAGAGGTGAAGCACATCCTTTTTGCTTGATAAGCAAGGTAAGCAATTTCTCTGTGCTCTTCCTCCCACCATTCCACAGAGTGGATTTCTTAACTGCAGCCCCTGAGATTTGATCCATTTTAATGAACCTTTAATGAAATATTTAATGAAAACCTTCTATTTGAATATGGAATTGGGTATTACAAACCAATTTAAGCACTGACAAAAGTAATTACCTAAAGCTAACTATGCATGATGTTCAGTACAACCAGAGTTAATTGCACTCATTACAAGTCCAAGAGTTCAACACTTTTTAAATGCAGCAAAGTGAAACTAACAGGTGTTGAAGTATGCGGAACATCAGCCAACATTTCAGCTTCTGCATATCTGAGAAAGTACATCTGCACTTTGATGTGAAAACAAGATGATTTATTCAGCATGGGATTGGGAACACGATTAAGAGGGAAATGCTGTGCAGTACTAAAAGCACACTCTCCAAAAGGTATACCTCTACCAGAGCGGTGTTATTGCTTATTCTGTTGTGGGTCTTCCGAATCTGAAATTGGGAGTTTTCAAATTTCTTTTGCTTCTCTGTGAGAGGGTGCATCTTGCATTTCTGTGTGGTGGGTAATGATACCCAAAACATGTCTGCTGCCAAAGAGCCTCTGCCAACGGGCAGCATCCGGCCATGAAGGACCTTCAAGCAGCAGGAAGCCCAGCAAATCACTGAAGGTTGGTCTGTCTGCACAGGTGTTGTTTTGTTGGGGTTTGTGCTCCAATTTATCACTTCCTCACCCCCATTTAATCCCCTGTGGTGCCCCAGGGTGAGGGACTGACCAAGAAAAGGCAGGGGAGCAGCAGCAAGCCCCTCAGGCAGGGTGGGAGGTGACAACTGAGTGTGAGGAGCTTTACCTCCATCTCCCCACTCCAGGCTTGAGCCTGGGGAACTTTGGCCATATATACCCACACCCTCTCTACCCTGCCCAGCCTCTGCTCTCCCAGCCTGTGGTGAATTGCTTGGCATCCATCTGGAGAGCAAGACACCATCAGTCTCTAGCCTACATTAATGGGTTCATTTAAATGTTTGATTCACTGCAGGGCAGAACGGGGATGCCTCACACAGCCAAGCGGCCGAGGGCAGCAATTCCCAGCCATGAGGTGAGTCCATACCTGCTTGTGGCCATGGCTGGGCCAACGGAGGTGGCTCGGGAGGCTCGCGGCGGCGGGGCCCAAAGCTCAGGCTGGGGTTTTATCGGCCACGTGCACAGAGCATCTCCACGGCCAGCGGCGGGGAGACGCCCGGGAAGGGCCTCTTCAGCGGTGAGCTCCGGGTGGCTACCAAGGTGGTGCAAACCACACTGGGGGATTTACACACACTGTAAAACCTGCTGGGGCAACGGGAGGGAGAAGCTGCTGAAGAAATGGGGTTTTGCTGGCACAGAGCCTTTCCCGCTCTCCTACTCCTCGCAGAGGAGGGGTGGGGTTAAAAAGTGGAGGGAGCAGGCGTGTGCCATCTTCCCTGGCAGGGGCTGCAAGGAAGGTGGGCTTTGGCAGGACACGTGGCTGCCAAGGTCATTGAGAGCTGCTTTGTGGAGACAGTTTTGTCTGTTTTTCAGGTGGTTTGCTGTAGCACTTACTGGGGTTCTCCCTCCAGAGCAGTCCAGCTGTTGGGAAAGGGATTTACGGCTGGTGTGGAGAGCGTGGGGCTGCCGGTCTCTGAGGGGCAGGGCTCTCCGGGGTGCCATGCAGTCCACCTCCCCTGCCCAGTACGAGTTGATGCCTGTCGGATGGGCAGAGAGGCTGGGTTATTCACCAAACACTGGACATTTCTGCACATTCCTTTTGTCAGGTAAATGTTACTTAGAAATGTTTTTTCTCTTGTAAATCTCTCTGTGAAAGGAGTGATCATTTCAAGCATCACTGTGGGAAGCCATTCATGTTAAATATGGTAAAAAGTAAACATTCCCTACCAAAAGAGGCCTATTTAGAATATCCCTTAAAAATCATAAAATGGAATGCTTAGTACACAGAACTCCTGACTGTAGGATACTGTGAATATAAAATCATCATGATGCTTTCATGCATCAGCAATTCTTAGCTGAGGACCCCAGGCTAAATTTGGACACCAGCTGTAGTTTCTTTCAACCCTGCAGGTACCATCACACAAAGTGCTGGGCTCTGCACTCCCTGAATATTGCAAGGGAAAAGATCAGGTCTTTGCCACTCACTGGTTGAGTTACTGCGAGTCCGTTGACACGCAGCTTTATTGTGCAGAAAACCATTTTGTATTTCCAAAGGTCTTTCCTTGCAGGTTGGTGTTTCCTAAAAGAAAAATAAATAAATCTATGCAAGAAATATTCAAAAGTGATCTAAACTTAAACTTTCTCCTAATTTGGCTTGTACAAATTTCAGTGTGAATCAAAACATATGGAGCAGAATTAAGTAATTTAAATAGGTTGATAAAGGACGATACAGCTCAAAGCTTTGCTATAAACGTGATTATAACTTGCTAAAGTAATAACATAGAAATAGCCTGGTCTTTAGTCTAAATGGACAGTAAATTAATTGGACATCCCCAGTTGGTTCAGAGTGACTAATATTTTTATATAATTTCTGAATAGAATTGGTGCTTTTGGGTACTCAGTTTCCATCACCTTAGAGAAGGTTTAGAAAGGAAAACTTTTAGGCCCAGCTTCGCACTGGTGGACAAGTGTCTAACTTCTGATTTCAGAGGGATGTTTTTTAGTCAAAACATGATCTGGATCTTTAAATACCTCTAAGGACTAGGCTTCAATGTTTTCCAACATATCAGCCCCTTCTACTTGGAAACTTTTAGTTTATTTGAAAATACGGAATTTAAAAACTTGTACATGAAACAGGTTTCTGAATGTAGGTTTTTAGAACAGTTTGAAAATAAATAAATGATCACATCTGAATAACAATTGATATTAGGAATAATATCTGGATGTCTATGGTTTCTGAAAGTCCTGATTTTGTTGTGATCTGGGGAATGCCATTGATCCTGAGGGAATCATAGTTAAAGGAAGAACATATCTAAACACAGGCAGCACATGGAAACTGACTGAAATGCAGTAAAACTCCAAATATAAAAGGGTTTTGTTCAGTGATATTCTGCAGGTGCTAAGGAGGCCAGAAGAACAGCATCAGCACAGGATCTATATGTTCTAATCTGTCTGGAGCCAAGACACTTTATTCCAGAAGCCTGATTTTAGTAGTGCTGTTTGAAGACACCTGAAGAAATAATGAATTATAATTTTCCTTTTCAACAGCAGGTGGAGGCATTGCCAAATAGTAAAATCCCACTAGGGTTTTCCAGTCTCATTCCCTTAGGGAAATCTTTTAGAATAAGAAATGCAGGGAAGATCCTTAAACAGGCATTTTGAAAATGATTTTGCAGGGTGTCTTTTACCAAGCTAGCTAGAATGAAAAGCCTAATTAACCCTTAATTAATTTGATACAGGCATTCTTTAAATGCATAGCTCACCTGGCTTGTGAGGTACTATGCTACAGAAGTTTCATTCCTTTACTCTCTGGCCACTTGGGCATTTAAAGGAGAGAAAACAAACAAAAATCTTGTCAGAATGCAGCAGACATCTGAGTGAGACAGTTCACTGCTGTCCTAGAAAGAGGCACACTCTGCTCAGACCTGACAGCAGCTCCAGTCAGGGGTGTTTTCTCAGTCTAGGATTATATCAGAGTTTTCCCTGTGATTTTATTGCAGGTAACAAGCAGAAAGTGCCTTTTTTTCCTTGAATATCAAGATCTGAAGTCTACAACAAATCTCTGGCTGAGCTCTATTGTCTTCCATGTGGTAAATGGGGACTAACTGTCCATTCACCATCCTTGGGTTTCCTTCAGAATTTGCAAATGAAAAGACTTGGTGTCATCTAGTTTGGGGTGGGGATTAGAGGATGAGAAGCCTAAAATGAAATGTGTCTATTCCAATGAAATGGATTCTGTAAAATAAAATTCAAAAGGCTTTTCCACTTAAAGATTTGGTGATAATCCAGGGTTGCTGACCTGTTAATGCTGCTGTTCCCCTCTCTCTGCAGCAGACTCCAGTAAAATTCACCTTGAGAATTTCCTAGCTATAGATCCTAGACCCACAAAACTACTTCAGTGCAGGGCCTGCCCTCTGGCTTCTTGATTCATGGGTCTTCCCTTAAATCCACTGCTGCCTTTGCTCAACTTCCAAATGGAAAATTAACATTGGCAAGTTATGTGTTTCTAAAAGGAGGGGTTGTACAGCCCTTGCTAGAGTTTCCCAGGGCCTTGGCCTCCCCATAGCCTCTGTTTATCTGGGAAAAAGCTGTGCTGAAAGTCACCAGAGTCTGACCACAAGAAGTCTGGGGTTTTGTCAGGAAGAGCAAAATCATGTTCTTCAAATGTCTGATGCATAAATTCCTCTTCTTGCTCAAGTAAATGTTGTCAGATCACCCCACCGTTGTGGGAGGGAACCACAGCTTTCATGCTTACTTTGCTAGCCATCATGATGTTCATCAGCCGTGTTGTTGGGTGGAGGAGAGATTCAGCCTCCTTACTGGACAGATCTTTAAGTGATTGTCCATTTAGCATAAACAGTTCATCCCTTGTGCTCAGATGACNAAAAAAAAAAAAAAAGGAACATGCTTGTATATCATTTTACAAAGAAAAATATGGCACTATGGTGCTACATGTCTCACTGACTGAGGAGAATCAGCTGCAATCTTCCCTTTACCTTGAGCAGAGCTGCCATGAGATGTCTTGATGTTATGCACAATCTTTCATTCTTCCAGGTTTTATTTTGTAATGTAATTGAGAAGCATTAGATCCCTGAACAGCCACAGTTTTATTTCCCTAGAATCTTGACCTGTCTCTCCAACTGGAAGTATTGTAAGAAATGAGTCCCAAACATCACTGCCTTTCTCTGAAACTCAGCTTCAAGGCATATCTTGTCACAGAAAGCTGGTCCTGCAAACCCCATGCAGACAAATGGCTCCCTAATGAGCTTGCTGGCTCCACATGTACTGTACCTGTTTGCTGCACCTCCAGCAGGCACATGGCAGCCTGTGAACCCTTTCCAGAGAGATGCACATTTCGGACTCCTAGAAAGCTTGATTCTGGAGCTGCTGTTCCCAGTGGTTGTACACAGCCTGCAGATGCAGCTGTCCTGATTCAGAAGATGAAAGGTTGCATGAAAGAAAATGTACCAAGGATGTTAGAAGTTATTTAGAGTTACCTTGAGCCTTTTTAAGAAATATAGAAAATGTTCTCATCATAGAACCAGATTGCCTCCAGGTAGAATTGGAACAGGCTTTTTACGCTCTATAGTTGTAAAAGAATTGTATTATAGTGAGTATTTTAAAAAAAAGTTGTTTTCCTTAGGACTTCAGTGGCTTCTGCCTACAAGAGGGAAGCATTAAAATAGAGTGCCCCTTTCCATAGAGGGGAAAAGAATGGATAATAGACTTTTTACAGTAAGTGGATAAATTTTGCCTATGCTATTACAAGAAAAGACAGGGAGGAAAATAAACATATGCCAGAAAAGGAAACGATCTGGAAAACAGAAGAGGTCTGAATGGAAAATAAGTGTATACAAAACACTAGAAGCTCCACCCCTGCTGCTGACTTGTGAAGTGGGGGCAGGGGAGCAGAGAGGATTGCAACAGTGGAAGATTCTTTGTCCACTCCAGTCTGGTTCAGGTTGCTGTAGTCTGTGTTGCATCTGGAGGGCTAATTGTAAGCACATTTTTAACACGGTTATGAATCATTCCCATATGGCAATACAGAAAGAGAAATAGTGTCTTAAATCAAATGACTAAGTAAAGCAAAGAATAGATTGACTAAGCCCATGAAAGACAACACACTTGTCTAGGAGATATACTCCTGCAGCACAAATGCATGAGAACACTTAAAAATTCTAAAGAAACAAGGAAAGCTGGAAAATTAGCACACAATTTCTTTTCAATTTGTTCAGGAAATCTCCTAATTCAGGTATTCATTCTGCTCCCAGCTGGACCCACCTCGTCAGCCATACTCCACAAAGTGAAGAGGGCTCTCTGTTTCCTGGATCCAGGCTTGTTCCCAAGAGATTTGTGTAACTGAGGTATAGACTTCTGAAGGGGAGGCAAATTCCATATGTTAGGACAGGCCACAAAATATAGCAGTGGTCAGCTGTCTGTGTTGCTCCCAGGTCCCCTGGTCAGACTGGCATGAATTATTTCCAGTAATCTGTAGTCTGACAGCCAAGGAGAAAGCTGTGTAACCACCTTCTTCACCAGTAGGGCTTCATTTCTGCCCTAAGCAGACTTCATCCAGCCCTGAGAGTTAGGATTGTTATGCCCTTTCACAACAAATCAATAGTGATCATATTGTAACAGACGGACAGCACAAACTTCAAATTGACAGCGATGTCAATAAAGGTCATTATCTTCCAGGCTGACTGTCGGAGTCTGGCTCCCATTCTCAAACCTGCCAGAGTAAATCTAAGGCTGTGAATGAATGAAGTATTTAACTTGGTGCTCTAGGCTCACTGCAGGCTGAATTCAGTAGGTAATGGATGAGAGCTATGCTTGTATTGACTGACTTGTTAGCTCTGTGGGTTTGCTTGCATTCCAGATTGTCTGCCATTAATGAGAAGCGTCTGAATTTTACGAAGCCTCTTTTGTTCGTGAAGAGTGCTTCTAGTGAGTAACAGGTAAGAGTATAAGCATGAACAGAATTCTATTTTAAACCAATTTGTTTCAACTCTAATATTAGTTTTGGAGCTCCTATGTATACTTTTCGCCCAAGGTAAATACATACTTGGGAAATACATACTTGAAATCAGGACTACATCATGTTTATCATATGGCAGTGCTTTGAAGTCTTTGGCATGGTAACAAAATGAAGATTATAATTCTGATGCCTTAAAATTTCAGTTCTTGAGTAGCAAAAAATGTGAGCTACCTTTTCTGTTTGTTTGCATTGGTCCTTTGTTTTAGGTATCAGTAAGAAGTTACAGGCCAGATTCTGCAAACATGAATAATCCATTAAACTCACAGGGTTTTCAGGTTGAGGTTGTTGTGAAAGAATAATTGTATTATAGAGTCAGTGTTTAAAACAAGTTGTTTCCCTTTTTTTCTGTGATCAGAATGCAAGTTTGGACTCATCAGCTCCTCTTTTTAGGGGTCCTTACTCTTGTGTACTGCTCCCTTGAAATATCTATATATCCCCTCACAGATACTGGTCAGGTGCACGCATAAGTCTTTGCATAGCTGTTCTCCAAGCTTCATTTTGTTATGGATTTTAACTTAGTGGTTGGCCTTTTCAGACTGTCTCCAACCCATCTCTGTTAAGAGTACAGTCATGCTTATGCCCTCCCTATAACTTGTTCATAGCGTTCAGCTGCTGTGCTAACGGTGTTATAAAATCCTCATAATTAGTGGTCCAAAAGTTACTTGGCTCTCATCAGTTCACAGGACATCACAAAGTACAGTGAGTTTGGCTCTGAGGTTTTTCATTGCACCATTAAATCCTTTGGGGAAGATGATGTACTTTATACAATGGGACACATGCCAGGCTGGAATTTCTGGGTTGTATTGGGACATACATGTGAAATGACACCAAGTAAAAACTGGTAAGTATATTCTTTCCAAGATCAATAAGTTGCATGCACTTAGTCAGAAGGAAAGGAGAGGTTAAATCAAGTGTACATTGCATAAAAATCTTGAGAACAATTTCTGTTTAAATCTGTAGTCATCTTACTGAGTTGGGCTACGTTTCTAATAAGCTCTGTGTGTCAATTGTTTCTGCAATTCATTTATGTCAATTACTTTAAAAAAAATGTTTATTGGGCTTTAGGGACATGTGGCAAAATATCTGTATGTTGTCAGCATCTGCACTTTTTTGGGTCCTGGATATAGATCACTATATTCACATCCAAGTTATTGCAACATGACAGAAAATTAATAAAAGCTGTTCTTTAGAAAAATAAACATTTGACCAATTCATGTGCCAGCAGACAATTTGCTTTGGGCTTTGGTCTTTAATATCGTTTATTTCCTGTCTCACTTATTATTTTATGCACAGAAATACTGCTGATGGCTCCAAGAGTAATGAGAGTATTTATTTTGCATCCTCCTCCTTTTTAATGTGTCCTGTTTGTTTTGAAAGGTGATTGATAGCTCTGAATGTAGCGAGTGCTGAAAACTGGCTAAAAAAAGGTTGGCAGGTTTGGTATGTGGGCAGGTGGATTCTAGGTCAACCTTGCCTATTCATTATTAAAACATATGTTTAAATGCTTATTGGCTGCCAGTGAATAAAATCTCTCTGCACTTCCAGACTCTGGGGAAGCTTCTATCTGTGCTACAATGTCCACTCATCACTGTGAAAACAAAATGAAGGAAGTCTGTGGGAGTGCATTATAGCAAAATTTGTGTTTAAACTGAATCTGCTTGGCTGAAAGATAAAAATCAAAGGTGGAGTTCAAGAGCCTTCTTGAATGCATTTTTGTTACAGGTGACAGCAGGTTAATTTTTCATGTATTTTGTTCTGGAAAAGTAATTTGCACATCCAGGCCAACTCTCTCCTCCTGCTCCCCTTTTTTTGTCATGTAAAATGCAAGGTTTCTGAGGATGTCTTCCTATCTGCCATTTAAAAGATTTCTTTTTCCTTCATGCTTTCCTTAGACATTTCTAGCTCAGAGTCTCATCTCAAAATACCTCGTTCCAGATGTTGTTTAGAAGTAAGGGTAACCATGGCATCTGTGGAAAACTGAAAAACTTTTGTGCACTCTTAAGACACAGTAGTTAGATTGTCTGAAATGAAGTGTCATACATGGCTGGTTCAAGTAAGGTCTTTGACTCAGTTAACCGAGCATATGACAATGAACTGATTGATGGCTGTTTTTTTTTAAAAAAAAGAAAAAAAAAATCTAACAACAGTACAATAATGAATTTAAATATTTAGCTTTTCTGGCCTCCTGACTGTAAAATGGCTGGGATTTCCAAGTGGAAGATTAAGAAAATACAGTCTTTAGGGATTTTCTTCAAGAAGCATTTTTTTTTTTTATCAGTTCTAACACAGAAAGGGCCAGAGTCCTTCTGGCATAAGCTGATGTGACTCCACCGATTCTGACGTACCCTAGCCAATGCCATGGTCTTTTCAAAATATTTATTGTAGATGTAATTCATTTTCCCAGCAGCATATTCCCTTTGCAATTAGTAAAATGGCAGAAGCTAGAAAGCCTTTGGATGGTGCAAGAAAGCAGGGCATGGGATTAAGGTTCTGCTGTAGATGGACGACTCAGCACATCAGATGTTACAGAGAGACCTTTCCATCCATCATCTGGCCTTTGCTTTGTTTTTCTGGGACCATTTGCCTTGGCCCATGTTTTGCAGCACACACTGACTTAATATAACAGCCTCTTTTCCCAACTTACTCTGGGGATAACATGGCCCTGATGTCACAAAAGCAGAAGGCCAGGAAGACAGAAAGAAAGAACAAGCAGGAAAAGGGAGAAGACATAAATGTCTAAGGAAATACAGTCTTCTTTCCTGGCTTTGTTTTTCCACCCTGCCCATAGGCTCATGTTTGAGACATTACAGTCTGTTGCCATAACATTTGTCCTGGTACCAAAGGGCCAGATAACTGGTGTTTGCATAAGGCGAGTTAATAAAAATATATTCTGGTGATGACCAAGGGAGGAAGATGGCCCTTTTCTCTTTTCTCCTTGTGAAGCAGAGGGTCAGGGAACAAAGGAAGCAAGAAAAGAGAATTTTCTCAACCGAGTGAAGCCATGCAGTCAGATCAGCTTGGATCCAATACTTGCATAGAGTCAGTTCTTCCCTGTTATATTTTATTCTAGATGCTATTTCAACCCTGCTACTAGTCCCTTTGGCTGGTAACTTTAGGTACTTCCCAGAGTGTTGGTGGTGCAGAGAAGAGGTAATGGAATGCTTCTTGAAGCATCTCACAAACCCACCAAAGACTGCTCTTCTTTGAAGAACAGGAGTTGATATTATCTAGTCCTGTCTATTCTCCCTACAACTGGCATAGTTTCAGGCTTTCTAAAGACCCGAGCAGGCAAGGCCACCTTCCACAGTGTTTGCTGCATCAGTGCACAAGGTGTCAGACACCATTTAAATTTTTTTTTTTTTTTTTCCTTTCCCTTCAGGCCACCTGGAAATTGCTGGTTTTGTGAGAAGCAAACTATAAAGGAGATCTGTTTGTCTCTACACTGACAAGCTGGTTTTCCAGCTCTGCCCATACCAGACCAAGCACACCTCATCTTGGAAGTTAAGTGGCCCAGGAGCTGCCTGCACAGATGACACCCAGGGAGTCAATATGAGTGAGTATTGGAACACAGAAATCAAATTAATTAAAAGACTGTTCATCTGCTCTCATCATTGCTGACAGTACATTAGAGAAGAGAAAAACAAGTCTTTGTCATTTAGAATATATAATGAAAAGAGATACTTTGAAGAGGATGGAGACATTAATGGATCAGACTGAGGAGTTCTTTCCTAGGTGCTGTCTCACACAGCATAAGTTGTTATGTGCCAGAAAATTTTGATACAGCTTTTCTTTGCCCAGATGTGCATGGTGATGTATTATTTGCTTCTACTGCTTTCCTATACAATCAGCTAGGCAGAAGGAGAGAGATGGCTGGGAAGTTTATGAAATTATAGTCTTTAATGGGAACATCTCTACTTGCCTTTCTGTTGAGCATCATGTAGATGAATGAAGCTGCTGTTGCAACTCAGAAACCATATTAAGTACCCAGAGAAGAAAAGGAAGGATGTGGTATTTGATAGGAAGTGGGGAGCAGTTAAGCGATCCACTTTGCTGCAGATAGGATTCTTTCACTGTTCCCAACGGTGGCTTTCTTCTCCTCCCACTTCATTTGCTTTAAAGTATTTAATGGTCAATTGTTTCCTCTTTTCTTGTCTTTGTAGTTCCATACTGTCTCTTCCCTCTCCATTTCCCTTTTCCCAGATTATCTGCTATTTCCTTCCATTCTCTGTATATCATGCAGCAGCTTTTCCGATATATATTTTCTGACCAAAAAATGACTGGAAATAGGACTCCAGCAGCAAATGAGATATCTGTGGAAGTAGGGCAGGCTGAGGTCAAAGAAGGACATAACTTCTAAGGACTGTTACGTATGGACCTATGTGACACACAGTGGCCATGTCTTGGCAGGATGTGAATGACCATCTGGTCATCCAAATGTCTGAGGTAACTGCATAGTTCCCATAGATGTAGCACTGACTGAGGTTTTTGCTCTGAATATAATGAACCACTGAATAGTTGTTGATGGGCTCCTATTTAAGTCTTGTCTCATCCTTATTTCATTCCGTCTGCTATAACATCTATACATAAAAGGTCAATCCTTGCAGCTTTACATGTTGCCCGTGCCACCATGTCACACACTGTTGGATAAAAGTTGCCTAAAAAATGCAGTTAAGAGCTGAAACCCCTACCACCTGATGCTGCCCACATATCATCACAGTAAAAGCAGTAAGCAGCATAGCAGTTAATTAATGCCCATCCTCTGCCCTTTTGGTGCACTAGTGGTGTAAATGCAACTTGCAGTCCCACTCCAATCAGCATAGTACCAAAACCTGGGCATATTTTGTTGAAAAGAAGAACGAACTAAACCTGATGTCATCAGACTTTCACCCTTTTGAAATTCTCTGGTGTATAATAAGATCTGAGTTCCAGCTCAAAGTCATTTCTACAAGTAGTGTAAAAAGAACAAAATGTTTCTGTGGGGTTCTCTACAGTCTAATACAGGTTGTGTTCATTCTGCAGTGCTTCCCTCAGTGACCACAGCAAAATTTCTATTGAAGACTGAAGTGAAAGGAATCGATGTTATGATGCACAGATGTACTGTCTTCCAAAATCTTCCTCTTCCCTCTCATTTCCTTATTTTAAGTAGCACCTAGTTTCTCAGACCATTAGTAATGGTGCATAGGACTATTCTTTGGGATCCTAAAGATTTTGGAATCAGAAAAACATGCCTCTGATAAAATTCAGAAGTCCTAAAACAGTTTGATTTGATCATGGTTTATTACTTATGGTGAATGCCGTACAACTGGCAGAGTATGTCTCAGAGAGATACTTAAATTTTTGAGAAGAAAGGATCTAGTATTTGGAACACTGATGTTCCAGGTTCCCCCTTAGCTCTGAAGAAGAAATGCATAAGGAGCATTAAGTCATATAGCACTTTTAAACATTTTTCTCTCCTTCCAATGTGACAGCAAAAATTAGGTTATTCAGTTCTGTGGGAGTTGTTATCACCTTCAGAGTCATGCTTAGGGCTGCAGGCACTGGGAAGCAGAAGAATAGTGGAATATCCTCAGTAACACCACAGCAAGAATGGAATTAATTTTCTTGAACAAAGACAAGGATCCTTCAGCTCTGAGTCACACATCGTGAATTTCTGAAGCGTCACATGGAGATGGAAAGACTGAGTGTTATGCTGGGACTTGAAAAATACATGTCTCCTTTCTTAAAGAGTGAGGTTTTAAGCTTAAGCTCTCTAAGACACATGCTACAGGAAGATTGTTCTGGCAAGCTTGTGTCGTGTGGAAGATAGAGATCACTGCTTTCGTGATGTAGGGCAAAGCCTCAGCAAGAGTAGTGCAGGATAAGGTCAGTGTAGCTGTTACCAAAGTTCATCATGGCTAATTTGTCACCATCCTGTCCAGTGACACTAACACTCCAGCCTAAGAGTGGATTTACACCCATATTTTATCTGTGCAATGGCATTAATTCTGAGACTTACTCTATTCCCTAGATCCTTATTTGAGCTGCTTGACAGCTGTAAAAGCAAATGGTCTGAACTTAGTCTGGAATAAGATACTGAATAGTTTCATATGGGTATGGATCACAACAGTTATTGGAGATACATGTATTTTGAAGGTTTACAAGCAAGTAGACTGTGGCACCTGACATGCACCTAAGAAAGTATTTCAGCTTTGTTAAAGGAGAAGAGGGGGGAGTCCACAGAGGCCAGCTCCTTCACTCACAGGAGAAAATCAGCAGAGTGCATGTGGACTGTTTCCAATAGGGAGGAGATGCTGGTTTTGCAGGTGAGTGAGTGACTCTATTTTGGGACTTGGGTCAGTCTCACCTATTTACATTTATTGTCAATGTAATAGTTGGCTTGTTTTTGTCCTCATGCTGGGACTTTGCCAGGGGCTGAAACACCTCACATCCAGAACTCTGCCCTGCTGCAGTCTTTGCGAGATTTGACTTCATGCTGTGATCTTTAGCAAGAAACTCCTGGAATGGAGATTCTGATTTTCAGTACCACTGTGCCACTGTATGTTTAGACGTAGAGATCTAGATTTAAACAATTTCTATTGAAGGCATGTAAAACAAAATAGAATATATAAGAAAGAAATATTTTAGGTGAAAGGATCTGTTCTTTCATATAAGCCACTATTTGCACAGGTAAAAGGCATATATTAGGGGAGGTACCAGGAGGACACAGACTGTATTAAAAGACATGTCATACTTTCTGTGTGGTCCCTTTTACACATCACACCAACAGGTAGAAAGTGGAAAAATTAGTTCTTTTCACTGAAAAGATACTTTCTAGAGGCATCTAAAATGTATTTTTAGGGATAGCATAGTTACTTCTTGATTCAAGAATAATGTTGTAATATGAGGCTGTTAAGACTTTTTACATCTTTAGGAAAAAGTGACATCTCTGGTGGGTTTAGAGCCATCACTACCTCCTTCCTGAATCAGAGAGAAAGAACATCTGCCTGGTGAATCTCCTGTATCTTTCATAGTATTAGTACAATTCATACTTGCATAGCTTGTGAGATCTCATGGTATCACACTTTACTATAGTAATGGTTTTATATTTTGAGCTGAATACTATATTGCAGGTAGAAAGCACCAGCTGTGCTAGTCTGAAGACACTGAGAATGGCCTAACAGTCACTAATTTCAGCAGAACATCAGTCAGGAGAGTCCAACATCACAGCAGGGAAGCTAATGCATTTTCATGCTGTGTATACAGAGCAGGAACACTGCAGGCTCACAGGCTCTGAAAAAGCTAAGTAGAATCCTGTATTCCTGAGAAATATGAATTAATCTACTTAGGAACTACTGCAGTGGGAAACATTACAATATACTACACCGAGTTGCCTACCTTGGTGAGTAATTTTCTCCTCGTGTTGTTGCAGTTCTCATTTGCTGCAACTTTGGACTGGACCATGCTGGTGATGACACGTGGAGGATCAGGTGGGCTATCTTCTGTCTCTGGTGTGCACGGCAGTGGTGGTCTAGAACAGCAGTCAAAATCCTCTTGACCCCAGCTGGTAGAGAACTCAAAGGGATCAGGGCATTTCTCATCAGGACTTGAGCCATCGTCACTGTTTTTGGCATTGCAAAGTATAAGTGATCTCGAAATGGAGCGAAACTTTCTTGACTTCCTGTTCCCAGCATTGCTCTTTCGATCCATCTTCAGAGAGCTGGTGGTGCTGCTCTTTTTCCTATCATTCTCCCATTTATGTGGCATGATACTTTCAATAACTTTCTCTGCTTCTCTGGTGCTAAATATCCTCCAGGAAAGGAAATATAAAAAGTAAGTTGTAATATACCCCACTTTCTCCCACTTAATAACCTACACTACTGAAAAGCCCTAATGAATAAATCGAATCAAGAGAGCCTTTCAGTCTGCTAACAGCCACGTGATACCTCATGACTTGCTAATTCTGTTTCTGTGCAGTGCTCTACTAAATTCGCCCTCACCTTTTCGTTCTCTCCCCTTACTCCCCGAGCACAAAGGAGTGCTTTTAATAAATGTTTTTGATGCTTCTATTGTGCTCCTTCCTTTAGACTTCTGCTGAATTTGCATGTTGAAATCTCAAATTGAAAAGGAAGATACTTTAAAAGCATTATTCTATCCTCCTAACATTATTTGGAAAGAGGAAGCTCCTTCTGAAGTTTGATTCATGAAACCACTATAGTTCAAAGAAGATTAATCAAATTGTTGAGGTTAAGTTCTCTGTCTGGCACATTTGACTTGTAAGTGGTTTAGCAAAAGTAGATCTTAGCCATGAGAGTGAGGATGTCAGGCTGCTATACAACTCCTACCCTTGCAGACCAGAACTCACTTAAGCCCGTGCATTTAAGAGTAACAGAGAGATCCAGTGAAGCACTTAAGATGTGAATATCTGATTAGGAATTGAACTATATAACAGAATACAGCTCCAATACATCAATCAAAAAGAATCCCATTACAGAAATGGTTTGTTTCAGCATATGATTCAGCATTAAAAAAATAAGAGAAAATGGAAGAAATGTTATACAATCAAAATGAGACAGAAGTTGGAGCTTTTGTAAAATGACTAATGAGCACATTAAGGTAACAAAGGGGAGCTTTGTTAAACTGTTTCCTTTTTCCCTCAGAAAAAGTTTTCTAGAAATATTTTGGTAGGTATGTGTCCAGGCTGAAAATTCAACAAGAAGTCTGAATTAATTACTTTGACTTTCTCATTTCATTTTTATTATCATATTTGCTAGACAAACTTTTCTCTTCACAGTACCTAACTGGTGCTGTATGCTGCCATTCTAGACAAAATACCCGTTGAAACCAAAGGATTTGCATAAATCAAAGATGCTGTAGGTGTTATAAACAAAACTGAAATCAATGTAATTTGAAAAGCACTTCTCAAGTATATTATTGAAAGAAAAATTTTGTATATTGTACTCTAAACAAGGTTGTTGTGTTTGGTTTTGTTTTTTTCCCCTGCTTCTATGCAGAATTAGGTAGGTACGTAGCCACATTGTACCTGAAATGTCATGATATAGAAATAGAAGAAGACTCCTTACAGCCACAACAATAAACATAGGTCTGCAAGTTCTGACCAAGCCAAAAATTATAAAATAAATCCAAGCCAGCCCTATAATAAATCTGCAAAATTGTGTTTCTTTTTTTTTTCCTCTCATATAAAACAACAGGAAACACAAAAGCAGATGATAAACCTATACTATTGAGTGCCTGTCTAAAGGAGCTATATGGCATTGCTGGAGAAACACACAATTCAGCAGGAATCTGAATTTGTTTGGATTTGTAGAAGAAGAAAAAAAAAATGCATATAGCTTTTTAAGGAGCAGCAAAGAAGACTTCATCTCCCAAGGAGGAGGATGTTTATTTGTGCAGTCCTTTCTGGCATTTTTGGTAGGTAATGCTCCTACAGCCTTCCATCATAACTTACTTTCCATCATACCAGTCCTAATATTGCTCTGCTCCCTGATGTCTCTTTTCCCAAACAAAACCCCTAACACTTGAGAAACTCATGCCCTGAGAATTGGAATTGTCAGATTTCTTAGCAGGATGCTATTCCAGGGCAAAGTTTGTTTGAAAGTATCCTGAGAACATGTCAAGTTCCACAAAGCTGGTGGGTTTTCTGCCCCTCTCCGGTCCTCTCTGCTCCTGTGGGAGTCTGACCCCACTTGGACAGAGCATCAGAACCAAAGTCACTGGGCTCCCAGTCTCCCCCACACTGGCATGAGAGATCCTTTCAGGACCAAAGTGAACTAGCATATGTTCTCCGTTCCCTTCAGCGCACAGAATCTTCTGCTTTTTTTTCTTTTTTTCAGAGTAGCCCCTCTTCTTATAAATAACAAGATTTGCAACCATGGCTGCTTGCAACCCTGGTGGATGGGGGACTGCCCAACAGCACAGCCACGCTCCCTCTCTGTGATGCAGAGTACGTGCTGAACTAAAGGACATCTGAGCCTGTATGTGAGGACACAGAGGCCAGAGTGGATGCAGGAAGGTAGGGCATAGATGGAGCTCAGCTTTGACACATGGACTTGGTGGCTGACGTGGGGTTTTACTTCTCTAGGGTTAATCTCCCCTCCTGCACTACTTTTCAGAGCCTCTATGCAGTAATTTATTTTGAAGTACAGAGGTGAAAAGTGCTGTGAATTATACTAGAACAATCATTTTGAGAACTGAAGTAGTTTTTGGTGGTGTAATTCAGCATCACAAATATGCAATTTTTTGTATGCGTTTTTGTTGGTTAGTTAAAAGCTGACTGACACTTACCCCTACTAATAGGTAAAGACTTTCAAGGTTTGGAGATTTTGTTTGTTTGTTTCTTTTAAAAAAGGTGCTTTTTAGTGTTTTGGTAAGACTAAAGCTTTACTCTACCATAATAAGTACATACCTAATTGCAAGTTTTGAGTTGGAAAATCCCTGTTAGCGTCCCTAGTGTATTGGGAAATTAATCTTGTGAAGCTCAATGTTTTTCCTGTATGTCTGAAGGTAGGTAAAAAATGCAGTCTGGCCCATTAGACCAGAATGTTGAGCTGAAAAAGCAATAGGATGGCTAGGATGAGGGGAACTTCTGCAAGTACCTCCTCTCAGTACCTGGGTAGGAAGCAACAGAGCTGCTTGCTGCAGATGTGTGGAGTGCACTTGAAAGTCTGCAGCAGAGCTTGGTGCTCCTTCTATGATTCTGGCAATTACTATTAGACACTAGCAATAACAATGTCAGAAGTGAGCCCGAGTTGCACATTCAGACCTAAACAACCATGCCTATGGGGGAAAATCAAAAGAAATAGTACTTTTCATTCAGGGATTTCAATGTTACACAAACAAAGGAAAGAATTAAAAAAGAGCTATTAAAAGCACATGGCTAAGCAGAGGACTTGATAGCTTAATGGTCAAAATACAGCTCTCTGGAGACTGGCATGCTAGAATGAAGGCTGGAGAGATGCAGGAGCTTTTTCTTGCTCTGCCTGAAGCTGCTGAGCATAAGAAGAGAGCACTGCCATGAGCACTAAATGCTCCAGGAGGTGCCTCTCTGACCATGCGAAGCACCTGGGATGCAGAGAGCACATAAAAGCACCTGCTGAAACAGTGAAGGAAGCATTGCTCTAAGTGCATTCTGTTATCCCACTCCTCTGCAATGCTCCTGAAGAATTTTACATTATGCAGAGAGAACATCTCTTTTGCCCTGCTGCATCAGCCGTTTCCTCCTCCCCCACCACTATCAGAGCTCCATCAGCTCAAACACCAAGTTTAACCCTGAATAACTTACCTAATATCTCAAAGTAAGCCAGTGGCTGAGGTGAAAATAAACCCAGCAGACTTGAAGACTTCCAGTTAAATACTTGCTCTTTCTCTAAGTATTAGATCACAGCCCAAGTCTTAACTAAGGCAATATCCTTTCCAGAGCTGCTGATTCAGGGTTGCATAAGTGACAGAAATATAGGAGGTATCAAAAACATAGTCTATAAGTTTTCCAATAAAAATCTCCAGAAATGTTATTTTACACAGAAAACAATATCACAAGTGCCAGAGAAGCTTTATGATTCACCGCCATATTCCACCAGATTTAATTCAAGGTATTGGTAGCATGGACAATTACTTCAAAGTCAATTCTCCAAACCATTCATCTTTTCCTCCAGTGCACTCACTGCTTGTCATTTTCTCTTGCCATTCTTATACCTTCAGCACGCCTGATGGAAGTTGTCTGTGGTTTGTAATGCAAACCAAATGTTCCTTCTCTGTTTCTCTTTTTTTTTTCCCCAAGCTTTATTTTTCCAGCTTTAAGTCTAAAAAGCCCTAACTTGGTCTGTCTTCTGCAAACAAAATACATTATTTGAGCTGTGCCCATTTGGTTCAAATTTTTGGTTGGATATTAAACCGAGCATTTACAAGACGCAAATAATTTGGTGTAGCTCCCAGATTGAATGCGAATGCTCTGCTGTTAAGCAGACAGTAGGAAAGATAGAACTTTTCTTTGCTAGCAAGAACAAGATGAGTTTTACATTACCAAGTGCTAGCAGCATGATATCTTACATCCTATTTTAATCTAGATCTTGTGATCTTTGTCAGAGTCGTTACTGAGCAGTACTATTAGCACTGAGCTATTGCAGATGTCTAGGATTTCCAGGCAGTAGGAAGAGCTAGAGATCTGGAAGCATTCTAATAAGGAGTAAGAAACTCTTGGAGAGTCGAATTTACTTTTTAAAAAATTTTTAAAAATTTTAAAATACCTAATTGTAAAATAAAAATTCAAAAGGAGGAACTTACAACAGCGAGGCAGACAAACCTGACTCCTGCAGAAGGCTGTTCCTCTTCATAGGCCTGGCAAAAAAAGACAGAGTGAATAATTGAAAACACACTCTCACGGTGTCACGTGACTGGTTTCAGTAATTCTGCTCAGTACATTGGAACGGAGCTATTGTTTCCTAATTGAAGAAAATGTCAGCAAGGATAGATAAACAAAAGCAATGGGATGCAGCACTGGGGAAACTGTTTCCAGCAGGCTCCCAGCTACTCAGGGAGGGCAAAACCATTTAAGGAGTTTGTGCCATTTGTTTTTACCCATCGCCCTCTGGTCCTAGAATTGATGGGGTTCAGGCATGTTAAACCTACTTGGGAGGAGGTGGGGGGGGGGGCAGCCAGAATCTGTGTTAATCAAGTGCAGGATTTCCTGCTGGAGGCTGAGATGGCAAGCATGTTTCTCGTAATTTTTAGCAGATATTTTAAATGTTAAGTTAGTAAGAATTTCATAGACCACTTCTGCTCCAGAAGCAAAACATAATAGGAGCCACTTTTGAATGCCAAGCCCTTGTATTATTCACCATGAGGTGGAACGGTCCCTTTAATCTACCGGTTCTTAAATACTCTCCCCTTTGCGGGCTAGGCTGCAACTTCGTGATCCAACCTAACCAAGGATTTAGAAAATTGTTGCTTTTTCTGTAGAGCATCCAGGAAAGGAGAACTATACCATGAATTCCAGATTGCTTCAATTACACCTTTCATTTGCTGTGAAGTAAATGGTTCACAGTCTATTCTACTATTGTAGTGACGCCCTCCACGAAACACTCCTTGAGTTGCATCTACCATCAATTGTAGGAGGCAGCCACCTTTCTGCCATGTCCCTAGGCACCCTTAGCTGTTTTTCATTGATTGCACAGATCAGTGTGTCAGTCCCCATCTGTCAATCCTCAGTTCCACTCACACTGACAAATATGCTTGCTACAGAAACCGAATTTCTCTCAATGTTTTTGTGATATGTTCATGGGGAGTCTGTAGATTAAAAAAAAAAGAAAGAGTTGTCTCTGAAACAGTTAATGTTAGTTTATTGAAATAGTGAGGCTTTTTGGAATGTTATAAAAAACTATAAATCCTATACATTTCGGTAAAATGGAAACAGAAATCTCAATTTTACAACTCTCCCTGTCTGGTTGTGGAAATGGTGAACAAGAGAGTGCTCAGACACCTGCTGTCCTCTGTGTTCTGTGGCTTTTGAAGGTCCTGGTTTTATTGGTCTGTCACTGCCCTTGTGTTTTGGGAGAGTTCGTCCTTCGAATAGGGAGGGCAGTGGCCTCATACATAAAATGAGGTTTTATAGTGCTAGTACTCTAAAAGTGAAATATCAATGAGGAAGCAAAGCCACGTACTGCTTACCACTTAACTGTCTTACACTGTAACACACGTTTTTGTTTAGCAATAGAAGACTCATTCACACAAAATCTCAACAGCCTCTGAGTTTAGGTCCACACTGATTGAGCTGGAAGCTCAAAAGCATTGTAAAGCTTTTATTATTTCTTCCCATTGTCACATGCTATTGCATTTCCTGACTATGGGCTGAATACTGTAGTCCCTAAGCCACTGAGAGTTTTGTTCATTCAGAATCTGGACTTCTGCCAGGGCCAGCAGCAGAAACATAAATATCACAAGGAGGGGTTGTTTTTTCGTGTTCTTTCACTCTAACCTTTTGCAGTTTTTTCCATCTTCTCTGTACAGTAATTGTTCAGTGCCCAGTGGTGAACAGAAAAGTAAGTTTTTAGAAACCATAAGGAAAAGGAGAGGGACAAACCCCTCCGCTGCGCCTGCCATGTTGCACTAATGGTATGCTTTTGATATTGGATACTGTGGTCAATCTTCATTACTTAGCTCAAAGGTATTGTACCAGGAAAAGGGCAATGAACACTGATCAGAGGCTGGAATTTTGTATTAAAAGATTGAGATTATGTGGACCCTCCTTTGCAGAAAGGAGCTGTATTCATAAAGGTTTATGAGATAATAGGTACTATAAGGAAAATCAGCTGGGTTTCTTTATTGCCTTCTCATGTGAAGGACAGGAAAAGAACAATGCCATAAAATGAAGAGAGTTCAAACAAATAAAAGGAAATACTTGAAACTGAAAGCATAATGTGTGGAACAAGAAGATAGTAGAAATTATGAGCACTTTGAAGTCAGCTGCTTTGCCTTTGATTTCAGTGGGACAGAGATTTCACCTCAAGAGGCAAGTTGATGAAAATAGTATCTATAGTTAAAAGGGAATGGCACACAGAAGGGGCAGCAGCTCTTGCTTCAGAATAAAAGTCAAACAGTACAATTCACAGGTAAAGTGATGCTCTTGCCATGAGATGATAGGCTCCTGGTTACTATAAAATGGAGTAAGTTTTCTGATGTCTGGAGTTAGTGTCTATTGGAGTTTGGAAAAGGAAATAGAGGAGCCATTGAATTTATTTTTATGACAGTTCTTCTCTTTTGCCTGACTAAAACCAGGTTGTGTCTGGAATCAAAGCAGATACAGGAGCTGATCCCTCTTTTCCCCAAATTGTTTTCCATATCCAAAGGTTTGGATTCTAGAGGACAGATATGCAGACTATTCAGTACTAAATATTTTGCCTGTTGCTACTGGTGATAACCTTTTCCAAAAAGGACCATATAAATTTAAACTGAACATTAGTACTGGGCAAAGCAAATCTAAGTAATGATGGAACAGCCTCAGTCCTGATCTCCACCCAACTCCAAATACTGCTTGTGTTAATAGGAAAGACAGCCAATAATCTGAAGTGTTCTAGTTTTTATCCTATCCTTACATTTCTCAGCAAACGGAGGAATTATTTTTGCCTTAATTACAGTCACAATTTTCACATTTTGCTGTATTCCAGACAACAGTTCTGTTGCGCAGGACAATCAATGCCCACGTTGCTGCTAAGCCAGGACTGGATTAGTCATCTCTGTCTTGGGTTTCGCAACCTTCACTCTGCCCTTCCATCCACCAAAACATAGCAACATGGCACGTTGAGTCACCCCATAAACACAGTTAATCCAGCATCCTTCTCCATCAATGACTAATAGCAATAGATTCAAAGGGAATACCTTTAAAAAGAAAAAGAATCAAGAGAGAACTTGCTTTCAGGAAGAGTTTCTGATGAGCACCTTCTTGGTAAGAGTAGGCTAGCACTCTGAGGTTTTGTATGTATTCCAAAATTGTTGGAGCTTTTTACATTATGATTGAATAGTCTTGTTTTAGCAGAAGCTACAGCTGCTCCATAATGGATAAGTATTGCATTATGTCAAATTAGGTAAATCTCTTTCTAATTCCTTTCGTCACTTAGTGCCTAACTTCTGCCAGGAAGCACAACAATTTTATTTTTTTTTCCTTCTACAGATTAAATGAATCCTGTGTAATGCAACTGTAATTTATCCATTTTTGGCTCCCAGTAAGCTTTTGATTTCGAGAGTATCCAGAGGCAATGAGTTTCATGTGTTACATAAAAACGTACTTCCGTGTAATTGTTTTAAGTTCACTGCCTCTAAGATTTGCTCAGTTCTTGTACTAGGGAAAATATCCTGATCTTCAAGTCTCCATTGAATTCTTTTTTCATTGATCTCTGTACTGATGTCATCCTTTATCTTCTTTTCTTCTTCTACCCTTCCTTTCTCTGAGCTTCATGCTGCTTTCATATGTTTGGATCTCCGCCTCTTTCTTCAGATCCTTTTTTAAAATCCACTCCCTTTTGTGAACTTTATTGCCTGCCTTTTTCATAATGGCATGTGCAGCCTCCTAGACCGTTTTCCAGTGGATTGCCTTCCTATGAGTTAATAAAAGTTTCTAGGCCTTGTCTTCCCAAATGTTGCGTGACATGCACTCATGCTCTGCACGATTACAGACTTTATTCTGGTGTCCTTACTTGTTGCAGTGCTTTAGAGATAAGCTGTAAGATATTACTTACATAGTTCTGTGGAAGAGGATGTTAATACTGAGTGTACACCCATCAAAAAGTATTTTTATCTCATCTTGAGAACATATTCTGGAACTTTATTAAGAATATATTACTGTATACATACAAAGCTCTGTTTACAGAAAAAGTAGCCCATGTCATCTCCATAAGCATTGTGTCAAGGGTGTGTGATTGAAAAATGACAGTACTGCCAGTGTGAAGAGCATTGACTGTAGCCAAGGCGTGGTACGAGGCATGGCAAGAATGGTGCTCTTTTAACAAAGTGGTGTGAGTCGTGTTTGTTATTTCAATATTTTTGGGTATATAGACTATGTGTAAGACATTATGTTGGGCTTAGAGAAACACAACAGAATATTTGTGTCAGCTATGAAGCTGGTAAATATCTGGTACTGAAGAAAAGTTTCACCAGTTTTTTTAAAGCCATTGACCAATACACAGTTTATAACTTACTGCAGCACTAGAGTAGTAAAAACATTATGTGAGCTCCCCTGTATGGTCTCGTTATAATTTAAAACAAATATTTAAAGTTATGACTTTACCTCTTCTTTCCACATTTCCAGTCACATAATGTTCGTTTTTCATCTGACTTTGCATTCCTTTTGATTTATATTCCCCTGAACTGTAGGCTGACATAAGGGGCCCTTTAGGTTGAATGAAAGGAGAATTATCAATTGCCAAAACTATGATTTATCAGTAAAAAAAGTAAGAGGCAGAAGTAAAATGAACTTACTCTACATACAAAACTAATATGAAAATTTTCTCTGTATTTTTCATGAGTGCAGTACTAAAGCTGCGTTTAGACCTGTCTGGTTTTACATTTTATTGTGAGTCCATCTTGGATTCTGTCATATTTGTTGCTATTGCTTTTTCCTTTACTCCTTGAATAGCCAGATATGAATCAATGGAAGTACTGAAAAGGTGAATATATTTAGTCCATCTAAGTACCAGTGACAGAATTTGCTCCGTATTTTACACTGGTACCAGCAGCACTTTCTACAGCAGCCTGATCTCAGTCTCACTGAAGTCAGGGACTTGTTGTCCTTCAGCATTTCACAGATAGCTTGCATGGTCCTGTCTTGGTTGCTTCATTTGTTGCTTTCAGCTGTTTAGGTTTGGTTGGGTTTTTTTAAAGGGGTGTGTTTTGGAGGGTTTTCGCTTGTTCATTTGGGTTTGTTTGTTGTTTTGTTATTTTTTAATTAGCTTTGTCAGTGGTTGAGGAATCATTCTATTTCTTTTCTTGGATATCTGTGCCTGAATAAGATGACTTTACCACTTTTATAAGTACAGTTGTCATTTCAACTGAGAGGTTTTAGCAGTAACTACTTTGAGTATTTGTCATTCCCGGTGCCTGGCAGAGGCAAAGCTACTTAATACAGGCTGCTGCTTAATTCTACACTAAACAAGTCTTGAGGACCCTTCACATTTCTGCTGCTTTACTTTAAGGCTGTGCTAATCAGAGTGAAGCTGAGTGGATGGTTATTTCTGGCGTTGAAGATAGGAGTATAAGATTCTAATGCAGTACTGGAGCTTTTGACACTAACTGCAGTTGTAATGCACACCACGTATGTCACTCATTGGCGTTATTGCTGACAGCAAGATGAAACTAGACTATTTTACAGGTTTCTCATGAGTGAAACAGTATAACCTGGCACATAAATAGCTCCCTGGTAAGACAAAACCACAATGCTTCTGATGCTTCAGCAGATCTGATGGCACCCTGCTCATAGGTGTGATAGATGGTGCTGGAGTCAACTGTAGCCTCCTAAACAGCCTAGAATCCTGGGGTTTTGGGAGATGACTTCAGCTATGTTTTGGAATCGGCCTAGACATTCAGAGCAGTATCTAATGTTAAATAGCTCAGAGCTAGTGACTGAGAGATCTCAGCTGAGGTTTCCTGATCTTGGGTTTTGTTTACTCCAGAATCACAGGTTTCAAGCCCAGAAGTTGTTCTAATTAGCTAGTGTAATTTATCCCATCAAAGAGAATAATTTAGCCTGTAATTCCTGCACTGATGTAAATTCTGCTCCAGCTAAAGCATATCTTTTAAAATAAGCACCAAATCTGAACGTAAAGACACTATTCCATCCATATAACTTGCTATAAATAATGCATCTATATAACTAGCAATAAATTCACAGTCCCAAGTAATTGCCCAAAATCATGTTCCGAGACAACTATACAACCACTAACATAACCCAGGATTTCCATGCTGATTCTTTCCTTTTTCTTCAACATCTTTTAAAATGATTATACATTTTGTGTTTTTATTCATAGAGTGAATGTTAAGACTTGACTCAAATAAACATTCATGAGGTAAGAATACCCAGACCTCTGGGGGTTGCATGCAAGAACAGGAGTTTTAAAGGTTTTGGGTTTTTCCTATTTCTGACTAAAACAAAAGACCTTACATGCATAAAATGAATAGAGGAAAAATGTTAAGATTTTGACAATATCAGTTTAGGCTCAGCATTAATCTTAGGCAAAGGTGTACACTACCTATAACTGAATACTACCAACCACAACTAATACACGCCACTCACTATAAAGCAGTAACAAGCTCATTTTTTGACAGAACCCTGTATTGGGTTTGGAGAACTCCTTCCAGCTCTGGTAATGACCTGCTGCTTTGACCTTAGATAGGTTTACTTTCCCTCACTTTGGAATCCTTGTCCTCATCAATGATAATGGCTTGTGGCTGTCACCTTCTTTCTTCTATGTGTGGTGGGAATTTCTCTGATGTAATGCACTATAAGATAATTAAATGTGGGGGTTTCTAATGAGACAACAAAATGATTATCAACTGCTCTTAGAAAACAGTAAGAATTTGCTAGTGTCAAGAAATGATATCCTATACCAACCTGTTTCATATTATGCAGAATCTAATCCATAAAAAGTTTTTATTCCACACAACAAAGTATGCAAGTTATTTTACAGTGTACTGTATGTGTCATACTGTAATAGAGACAAAATAAATATTATGTTATAGCAGCATTAGGTGAATCACATGACTGGTGTTTTCTAATACCAAAGAGCTGTAGGAGTGATGAAGAAGCTATCGTCTGTCGGGTCAGTCCTTCAGCATAATTTAAAGCAGTTTGACAGACCCACAGCTCTCTGTCATCCTTTCACAGCCACAGGCTGGTACAGTGGGGGTTTGGTCCCCACCTCAACAGCAGTCCCCCCACAGAGGAGCAGCAAGGGGTGCTCCAGGAGCCTCTGAGCTGGTTGCATCTCCCAAGGGGCTGCTCACAGGAGGTGTGTGCTCAGCTCAGAGCATACCAGCTCCACAACAAGTGAGGTTACACGGGCGCTATGGATGATATATCATCAATATGTGTGTGCTCTAATAGCCTGCATGTTTCTTCTATGGGCTCATACTGTATGAATCAGTTACTAATGAGGCTCATAATAAAGGATACTATTAAGTGAACACTGCATTAATAATGCTGGCAAGGTTTCAAGTCGACAGATGTTATTTATAGTATATGACTAAACAAATACGTCTCCACTTTGAGGCTGAGACTGGAGCAATTTACTGATTTCCTGTATAGGCTAGCTCATACAGAGATCCAAGTAAATAGTGCATTTGGATGTCTTGCTTGGAACTATGCTCTGAAACTGTATTAGATAATCATATTAATGTTTAATTTTAAAATGGTTTGGAAGTGTGTATGTGTTTTCAGAGGATTAGATACTACCTCTATCTAGTTCTCATGGAGAAATGCATTTTTCTGCATTGCTTCTTTAAAGAAAAACTAAATATTTGAAGAATATAGTCTACAGTAACACAGCAGAGTTAAAATGAGTAGGAAAGTTAGAAACAATTCTGGAAAAAAATGGACTAAGAAAAAGCTAGAAAAAAAAATATAGAAATCCCATATCCTCTCCTTTTCATCTGGTTATATAATTCATTCATTTCTCTTATTTATGAAGATTATTTGCCAGTGAGAGAGATTTTGTAGATTTAGAATGTTTCTGAGTAATTAATAATTTGATTTGTGATTTTGTTTCTATTCTGTCTCTTATAATATTGCAAGTTTGGAGAGGCCTTCAAAACTGAAGCAAGCTATGAACTCACAAAAGTCTCTGGTCCACTCTGCTGGCTTTTATATGTATCAGGAGAAAGAGGAGAAATATTTTACAGCAAACAAAAAGTGTTCTAAATTAAGGTACTTCCATTTAGAGCATCTGTTTTTAAGTCATAATGCTGATTATTGAACAACAGTAATTTACTTCAAATTTCTGATATCATTTAAAAACATACAGCTGTGACAATGAATAGACAGACAAAAACAGTTTATGAAAAACCTCTGGCTTACCTCTTATTTGTTTACTCTTCTCCTTTAAATTCTCAGAACAGTAGAAAAATATACATACTGACAAGTAAAAAGAGCTGACTGTATAATGCCAAAATAATTTGTTATAAAAATATCACTTACCATTGCCAAGTATCTTCTTATTTAAGCTCACTATTATCATGCCTTCTTGGATATGAAATGCGCAGCAGAGTCAATTCCCAGTGTGTTAAATACTTGACAAAATAATAAATGCAGTGTAAGTCCACAGTGTTTGGATATTTGACTGTAGCTCCTAAGCATTCAAAGTGACTACTCAGTATAACAACTTTTCCTCTGCAGAAAATGCCTTGCTATTTGCCAGCAAATCTTTAATGCTTTAGATTGGGTATTTCCAACTACCGCCCTACTTGCTAGGCAGATGTGTATAAAAGAGATGTTATTTCACTGAATCAACCACTGAGATCGTAACCCTTTTCCTGTGCCACAAACAGAAATGTAAAACCTCAGACTTTCCTTTTGGACTTTTACTGACTTGTGGCTGTTGTAAGAAAGCAAAACACAACTAGTCCAAGGGCTAATATATGGAAAATGTGTTAAAATGTTTTAGATCATCTCGTTGCTTCTCGTTCCTGCAATTCATTGGTTAACTGGCTCCTTCTGTGTTTATGTAGTTGCATGGTACAAATACAACACCTAAACTTCTCGCCCAAAGTTGAAATGATTCATTTATTACTTTTTACCCAAACCACCGCCACCCCCCCAAAAAAAAAAAAAACAAAAAAAAAAAAAAAAAAAAAAGAAGAAAGAAAACACACAGTGCTCATTTAACCCAAGTGAGTGAAAACGCCTTTCATAAGGTCTGCAAAGGCTTTGGGAGGTTTTTCTTTGGTGAATAAAGTCTGTGTAGTAGAGGGAAGACTTTTGTCTGAGGATGGCAGAAATCAAGCTAAAGCAAACAGACACAAACTAGGATCCTTTTGCTGTGCAAAAGTAAAATAATAGTAAAAAAGATGCAAATGTTACTCAGATCACTTGGGAGGGATTCATTGTTTTGGGGGAGTGAGTGGAGGCAGGAGGAGGGAGCAGGTATTTTCGTGAGGGTTTATAGGGCTCTGCTTAGTGCTTTGCTTTCTAGAATTACATCATTAGTCAATATTTATGTCTTTTGAGGAGGTAATTATCTTAAATAGATAATATGTAGTCTTTCCATCTTCTGGGTGCTTATAAATATTAGTTAATTAAATGTTATAGCCACAGTGGGGAAAGCACAAGCAAAATCATGAATGATGGCCATACCAAGAAGTGGAAAACAGGACTGAGACATTTCCTCTGCTCCTTTGTCTATACCTATAGGCTATGTGATAAGTCACTATTCCATAGGATGTAGCACCCTGATTTCTGATACTGGCTGTGGATCCAGTCACTGTAAGAATGAGGAGATTACAATGGGTAACCCTAGTGCTCCTGCCTCTGTCCCATAATGTGAGTACCTGTAGCACAGCTCTGATGGGACAGTTTTATTCTGCCTTCGTGCATCATCCTCTCCAGATGGTTATTAGACTTAATCAAATTCTAGTCCTAACAGCTTGTTTCAGGACCACAGCTGGAATCAGCATGTCTAGACTACCACTGATTTATTCCTGGCTCTCAGACCTATGTGCATGCTACTATTCCATATGCTTCCTGTTAGAGAGACAATAATGCCATTTCACAGCATAACTCTAATTTTTCTTTTTTCCTCCCCTTTTTATTGTAATTAGAATTTATTTTACTTATATGGGAAAATGTCCTGCCCCTGCTTTGGACAAGACTACTGCCAGTTCTGCTGGAACAGAGCAAACTTCCAGACAAACAAAATAAAGGTCACAAAGGAAACAGTTAAATTTTCTGACTGCCTTCACTGTCACAGAAAATGCTAAACACATTTATAAGTTATATAAAACTGCATCAGTTCATATTTTCCCCTCCTGGTTTCACAGCCCAGAACATCAAAAAGACCTTGTGACATCTCTAGGCTCTCAAGAGTTTAGTAATAAAAATAAGAATCCTCAGCAGAAAACAACACTCCACACCCTCCTACTGCTGGGCAAATGAGTGTCTCGTTTTCCTTACTTATTCTCAGACTAAACAATGTTAAGTTTGCAAATCTAACATCTATTTATAGGAAGCACTCGACCCTAGGAACCACAGAGGTTGGTGTATATCATTGTCCATAATTCACAGGACAGCTTTCAACCTGGCATGTCACGTAGTTGGGAGAGAAACCTCCTGCTTTAATACCTAAGCAATATAAGCACTGAGGAATGCTATAGCCCTAAGCTGGGTGATGTGCATGTGTGGGGGAGTGTTCCTCTGCTGTAAATTAACTCCTCATTTTAGTTTTTCTCATTTACCATGAATAGTAATTGATAGCGTCAACAGCATCATGCGCTTCTCTCAGCTGTCTGCAGAGCATGGGGAAGTCAGCTGCTGTGTAGGTACTGCAGGGGAGGCAAATTAATGGATGTTCCACAGCACTGATAATCCTCACAGCATACACTGGAGGAACAAAGCTGGTGACCTGTGCCTGCTGTGAGGCAAAAGCAGGCTAAAAGCCCCTGTGGGGAGCAGTGGGATAACTGGTGTGAGACTGGAAGCTGCAGAAGGTGGTTCAGATATGTAAGTGCAGGGCAGGAGGGGAAGGGAAGGATTGGAGGTGGAAAGGTCTCAAATTAGAGTGCTAGGCTGGATTTGAGGAAGTGAGTATTGGATGTGACTGAATAGTGCTGGGTATTGGCTTCAGCTGAGCCTAAGCTGGATAAGATGTGGTGCTTGACTGGACCCTGCACACTGATCTTTGCAGAGGTTTGGTGAGGAACTGACCCTTTCCCTTGTTCTCTGGAGCAGCAGGGAAATGACGTTCGGGCCTTGTGCTGGAAAGAAGCTCATCCACACTCTGCCACTTTTCATCCATTCATCTCAGTAGATGTTACAAGGTCGGTGGCTCCTACTACTGTTGTTTACAAACTGTTGATCTGAGGAGCAAATAAGTTGTTAAAGAAAAAAAGGCCTTAATTTGAAGGATGTCACAATTCTGACACCCTTTTAAAATCTTTTACTTTATAAAAGTTTATCTATGCCCCTAAATCCCTTTTAATTCCCTTTTCCAGATGATTCCTATTTCTTTCCAGATAATGAAAAGAAAATAAGCTAATCTTAAAATGAAGAATGCTTTACTGATGTATTTTATGGTATTGTTATTATTGCCAGTATTATTCTCCAATCCATCTCTAATATAGCCTGACATCTTGTTTGCTTTTTTGACCACTACTGTGCGCTGAGTAGAAGTTTCCATTAAGCTGTCCACAGTAACGCCTAGAGCTTTTTCTTGAGTGATTTTGCAAATCATCAGCATATATGAATAGTTCAGGTTGTTCTTTTCGATACACATTACCTCACACCTGCCTACACTACATTTCAGCTGCCATCTCACCCAGCCCCTTCCTTTGGGGTTGGTTGTTCTTTTTAAAGTTGTGGCTTTTCTAAACTTGATGATCTTCCAATCACGTGTAATTTCCTGATTATGCTGTCTTTGCTATTGCATGCTTGCTTTCCAGATGAGTAGTAAAATATTAAATTAACCCCAATTTTGGTGTAGGTCTTGGGATCTCAACTTCTTAATATTCTTTCTAGCTGAAAATAAACATTAACCTTTATTTTTCATTCAGTCTTCGCTACTTTCTTGGTCACAGTATTTTTTTCCTTTATTTTTTTACCTCTAAAATTATACTTTTATCCATTATTCTAATGCCTTTTAAAGAATTTAATGCCAATTGGCTGTTACAGACAGTTTATGGACTCTGCGTGGACAAGTGCAGCCAGAGTAGCTATAGGGAAGACTAGCATTTACCTAGAGCAGCAAAATGGTGGGAGAAAGAAACTCGTAATCTCACTACCCTAGAAAGTCTCTTCTAATCTCCCAAGAGCAGCATGGAATAATTCACTAGCAGCTGAATTCAGTAAAGCAGCTCCCAGGTGTTCTTGGCTTAACTAGTGAGCCTAACCAAGCATGTTCTTTTGTGCATCCAATCTCACTTCTCCCTCTTCCCCTCTCTGCTTCCTTGGCTCTGGGAGAACAGCTTGTGCTGGTCTCAGACTGCTCCAGCAACGAGAAATGAGAACAGGAGAGGGGGCCAGAGGATGCAACACTTCTCTCCAGCTAGCCCCAGGCCACCCACCCTCACCATGGCCTTGGATGCAGCCTTCAAAATGGATGCATGTGCCAAAAAGCACCCAGGAGGAGCATCCTTATTACTGAATAAAGCATTAGATGATCCACTCTACATCCAATTCTGGCATCCACTCTTTTTAGCACAGATGTTGGCAAGGTGGGAAAACTTCAGAAAGCAATTAAAAGAAGTCTGAGGAGCACGTTTTGCAGTAAGAGGCAAAAGAATTTGTTTTATTTTCTTCCAGCAGATTGTTGCAACATGATGTCTTTGCTGTCTGTGTACATACCTTCATGAGACAGAATTCAGAGGACTGGGATGTGAAGGCAGATGCACTTGAATCAGAAATATGGGCAAATCAAAGTTCATTGTTAAGGTAATTGGAACTTCCTGGAATGTTTATTCTGCTCTATGCAATTTACCCCAGCAGCAGTGTACTGCGTGGGGCGTAGTGGCTAATCTCATTTCAACAGTTAATACTCATATAACCTATTTTGGGAGCTAAGTTTCTGTTTAGTTGTTTTTTTCAAAAGCCTGCCTAGCCATTCATATTTTGCACTAATGTTCTTCTGTATTGAAAGAATGTAATGTAGTAATTGGCAAAATCAGGTAAAACAGTTTCGTTTAACTAATGGTTTGTTTCCTTTACTTAAGTGAAGCTATTAATTACAGCTTCTAAGGTGTTGCCCTGATTGTACTCAACATACAAACATTACATCCATCAATGAATTCTGACATGTAAGCCCAATATACTTTTTATTCCATAACCAGTGGCTGTTTTTAACTGTGGCAAAGGTTTTTATTTTTTTATTTCTAAAACATTTTTTCAAGTGAACTTTTTAAACTTTGAGCAACAGGAGAGAAAAGCATCAACACAAAATTTCATAGACTTATTGAAGACTAGAGCTATAGCTATGCATGACTACTGAATTGTAAAGATGATCATTGTTTATTTCTGCAGGGAAAATAAGCTATGTTCATCTGCAGAAGCTGAATATCATATTGAATTTTCACCAGGGACAGATAGCTTTGCAAGTTTAAACATATTTTGACCAGCTTGAGTTTGTATTCTTCTTTTTCCCCATAGTTTTGTTTTCATGGATGTGTCTTCCAAACTCTAAGAACTCATTTCATTGTCCATCAGTTCAATTTCAAATTCATTGCCCACCCCCTCAAGAAGCTTGTTTTAGCCAACTGTGTTGCCATGTTGCAGGCACAAGAACTCTAGGTGATGAATACTCTTCATAACACTTACACAGGAGGATAATGCCCACCTAATTGCACTGTCCATTTGTAAAAATTGCTGCCTTTCTCCAGCACGTTAGTAAGTTCTCTTTCTCAGAATAACTTCAAGTATGTTTGGAAAATCATTATTGTGCATTATTGTGTCATTTATACCAATTCTGACAGCATCTTTCTTTACAATATGAACTTCGTGTTATTGCAGAAAACCTAAAATTGCTAAAGGTTACATGGGCTGACCAAAAATGCTTCACCACTTGTAGGCTTATATGTAACACTTAACTTCTAAAACGAAACAGCTACTGGCTGTGTTGTGTAACGGGCCAAATATGTGGTATAAATCAACTTTGCCTCAATTCTTTCTGTGATGAATGAACGTTCTGTTCTCAGAAATAATTGCTTAGATGAAAAGGTTGCACACATCAACCATATAGTGCAAATGGTTACTCCCCAAATCCTTGTTAAGCTAATTTCATAGGAAGCAGGAATTTGTGTTGGTGTTTCTGAATGCTGTATAAAGCCTAGTGCAGAGTAGAAACCATTCACTAGTCCTAGAGTGTGATACTGTTTAAAATCAGTTAGCACTTCAGGACAAAATTCCATAACCGCCTAACATGGTACAATCAGTTGATATACAGCTAGGTATTAATTAGCATGGGATAGAGGAAAATGTCAAATTACAAGTCCTTGTGGAAGCATCAAGATTTTCAATGTGCAGTGAGAACAATAGGTTGTGTTATATCGAAGGTCATACGTTGTGATTATTGAGAGAGCTACTTGGACCTCTTTTAAACAAGTTGTCATTCCTGTCTGGAAAAGGAGAACCTGAGGTCAGCTGGATTTGAGGACACAATTGTGCAGCAAGCAGAAAGAGGAGTGATGATGCATAAGAAAAAAGGGGGCATGGTGAAGCAGTAAGTGGAGCTAGAGAGTTATTCTGGATTACCGTGTAATGCCTTGGAGCCACTTATAATCAGATCAGAATATGAAAGAACTACTTAGTTTAGGTAGTTTTAAAAGAAACCAATTAATATTTTCAGATGAAGAAGATTTGGTTTCCTGCATATGTTGAACTATGTGTTATTTCTGTGTCAGCATTAAAGTACCCAGTCTGTGTTTATGTATGTAGTGCAAATTCATTTTTATTTCTCTATATATGTATATTTATATGGCAAAATATGGCTCTTTTCATGGACAGTTAAATTCACTGGTTATTTGCAAAACTATAATACATCTTGGGTGTTCTGGCTAAAGTGATGCTGCCAAAATCGTCAGCAAAAAGACCGGAAAAGCTGATGAACCTTAAACTTTTCCCCAAACAACTGCTCAGTTGTTTCTTCAGGATATAGAAGAGGCAGAAGCCCAAGCAAGAGGAGTGGTAGGAAACCAGGGGGGAAGGATAGAAATTGCTGTCTGATGTGGATTTCACAAACTGCTGTGTTTAATCTTTCAGAGATCCTATAACAATAATCCATGCTAATTAGCATTTGAGGAGTTTGAAGAGGTTTTGCCCATAAAGGAAAGACAGCATAGCCTTTAATGCATTGCTTTGCTTATTTGCTAGTTTCTTGCTTTCATTTTGCTTAGGGATTTAATGTTTTTGTAAATTCTACAGGTTGTAAATGCCATTTTTGAAAATTATCTTCTCAGCCAAATTAAGTTCTCCAAAGGTATGCACAACCTAATTCCTGACAGCTTTAACATGAACAAGCTACGGAAACAGCTCTTCAGTTTCTCAGGACTGGTGGCACTTTTGCAAATGGGACTTGTGCTAAGAGTTGGTTAGGTATTTTTAACTAGTATGCCATATAATTAAATAACTAAATATATAGATATAAAAATAAATACTCCCATGTGTAATTCTTATTCCCCTCTGTGGGTTTGTCAGACCCACAGGGACAGCACCGTGGTTTGTGGGCTCTTCTCCTAGCAACTCCTATTAACGTCAGAATTACTTGGGCAGCTGCATCTTTATACCCCACACTAAGAGTTTACTATTTGGCGCTGGTTTATGTGTAGATTTCATATGCCTGTATCTCTGGTTATTTGCACCAGGTCTACTTCAATTCCTTGTCATCTTACAACCACTTTTATTAAAAGTTTTATGCTGTTACTTACTGAACTTCTCCCTGTAGTTGTTCGTATTTGGAAAGAAAGATATGGTCTCTGCCCCAAGGAGCCTATAATTAAAACAAGACCAGCGTTATAGAAACATATATACTAGCTGGCCTGTAACTGGATGGTCTGTTTAGTTTTGTTTTGACGTACTGTATGAAGCAGAGCCTAGCAGATGTTGGGAAATTAGCTCTCTGAGCTTCTCATATAAACATAGAGCAGAGACGCATGTGTATGAAATAATTTCATCACTGAATGTGGGTGTTAATGTCAGCAGGCATTTTTAAATGTTTGTGCCTATTCTACTGTACTTTGAATCCTCCTTGCCAAAAAGTACAGAAACTTCTAGAGAGAAAGCTAAGTGGCTGTTTTAGCAATGCTTCCTAGTGCTGCACTGATGATTCTCTTCTCTTGCTTAAAAGATGTTGCTTTGCACATGCCCAGCAGTAGGGAAAAAAAAAAGTGTCAATTTTTTCATTATATACCCTCTATACAAAGTCTTGACCAAGGAAAAACCCCATAGAACCAAATTGGGAGGAGTATCCCTTGGTCTTTATGGCAAGTTAAGGTTTTTATTATAAGTAATGCTAACCTATCATGCAGATGTCGTTGACAGTATTATGGCTGCTCATATCCCTGCTGAAATAGCACACATCCAGCAAGGTGGCATTCCTCCTCTTACCTGAGGGGATGCAGTAATTGAGGATTAGATTCCCTTTTACAGCTTTCAGGATTAAATCAAACCAGCATGAAGCAGGGAGCTAGCAAGCTGCAGCTTGCCCCTCTCTATACTGTATTACAGGCAAGGAAGTAAGGCAGAGAATGGAGACAAGACCTGAGGCAGAGTCTAAACCAGAACAGAATTAGAAGGGAAGTGTAGCTGACAAAATTACTTAGAGGTTTCTGAATTTATGCTTGTATTTAATGTATTTTGCATTTCTCATCTGCATTTTTATTTTATGGCCCCCTTAGTTTAGTATTCATGCATTAAAAAGTCTTATGTGTTTCTAAAGCAACAGGTATGGTTTTAAAAGAACATTTCATCCCCTTTAAATTACAACAAATGTGCAATATTCATTTAGGGTGAATGGGCACAGATGTTATCAAAATCACCCTCTAACCTGCCAACTCCACCAAATTTTCCAGTGCCTGGATATTTTCTTCCACTGCTGTGTGGAATTTCTTATTGTAATATTCTCTGTGCTTTTTTTTTCTCCAATGTTTTATCCAGTTACTAAACCTGCATATGGCCTTCTCTTCTGATCAGCTGTGTGAGCTAAAACAATACTTCATCAATCACTGAAAAGAGAAGCAGCCTCTGAAGATATTGATGTGATCAGGGTAAAGGGCCAGAGCTTGTGCTGAGCGCTAGAACACTTTACAAGCACATTGAATCAGTGAGTTTGGACTAGGTGACATGGCAAAGGATAAGTGATGTTATGTGATGTGAAATGCAAGTTGGGGAAGCATGCAATAGAGAGGGAAGTGAGAAGGCAGATTTAAAACTGGGTTTTCATTTTCTAGTGTTACCAGTGTGTGAGTTAACTAGTTAACTAGTTAGCTTTTCTTTTCTGACTCTTTGAATTCTCCATACCTCTTCTTTACTTCACTATTGTGCTGCTAACACACGCCTGCACAACAAAACATGTGCAAGTGTGAGTTCTTCCCATGCCCCAGGCCTATGAAAAGCTATATTAGCACAGCTTTAAATCTGAACTAATGCACCCTGTTCCTCAGCAAGGACTAATAGCTCAGGATCAGCTTCATGCTAACAGCTTTTGAGCTGCCTGGGATGGAGGCAAAGTGAGGTTTATCTTCCCACAAAGTACTTTGTAGAGCTATCCATATTGGGTCTAATTTGGAAGAAGCATTAAAAGCTTTCTCAATACACAATTTTCCTTTTCATTGGTATACAGCAAAGTGCTTTGCAAATGGGGCAAGCATCACTCTCCATATTTCATGATATGAGATATTAGGACAAGCAAAATTCAGCACCTGCCTTTAGCTACACAGTGGTCAGGTTTGGAGGATGGTTCAGATCTCCTACACCATATATTCAGATCCGCTCCAACTTATTGTGCCTGTAACTGGCTGTTGCAGGATTGTTCAGATTCTGCACTAATATTCAATCCCATAATTTTTTACATTAAATGACGTGTTTATCAATAAATGTCCACAATGGTCAAATTAGAAACACTGCAGTGTATTCTACGCAGCCCAATATTTTTTTCTAGTCTAATACCTATAAAATCAAAGCAGAATTACGTTAATCTGCTGTGAAAATGTGCAGAATTTTAATCTCTGTAAATTGGAGTAATACCCATGCTCCTTTAAAGACATGCATTGGTTGTCACACATCAGGTTTTTTATCTTTACGTAGAAAGTGAAAGAAAAAGCTCCTAAAGATAAATTCCTCTGAGTATGTTTTTGTTACAAGTTACTTAATGTTCCAGTTACATTTAAGAAGTTGATTGTATGCAATACAGAGAGTTCTACATTCTTCTATCTACCTTTTGTCACTTAACTAAATTTTCCAAAAGCATGGTAGAACAGTAACAGCACCTCCTAGCCCAGAATTCAAGCCTGATTTAACTTAGCTAGCTGCTGTGGCATTGCGTCAGGGACTCATTTGGATTTAAACATTTCAGGTTGTTTGACATATGCAGCAATAATTGTGCTGTTTAGAAAAATGTGGTGCCATCGTGTGGACAGTATTAAGAATTGTGAAAAAGTTTTCAAAAGAAAAACTAGGTAATGGATTAATATCTATATTTGATATCACAAGTCAGATGAATTATAAATCTGTATTATATAAGAAGCTATGCACAGATCTGTGGTTTTAAAACTGTATTAGGTAAGAATAAAAACTGATAATGGAATCGGGAATTGTTAATTCAATCCTGTTTATTTTCCAACAGCTCGGGAAGTCCTTTCCCATGAGCACAGCCTGATCAAAACACACAAAAGTCTCCAAGCCACATTGGGTTAGCACCTAATTCCAACATTACCTATTTCTGTATTTGTTTTTCTCTTTGGTTTTCCTCTAAGCCTTTACAAACCTTGTTTTTGTAGAGCCTGCATTGCTTCTCTTCCACACAAAAGCACCCGCTCACACAAACACTCCTATCCATAACGTTTGCTGGCCAAGGCACTCTGCCCACACAGTTCTCATTCCTGCATGAGATCACACGAAGCTTTGTTTCAGCAATGGTTTTGGTTTAAGGCCTCTTCTTGTTTCTAACATTTAACCCAGAGGAAAGATTTTGCCAGACTAGCAATAGCTATTCCTAATACAAACAAATGTCCACAACGGTCCACTACAGTGCACTTACATGGCCTAAGTTTTTCTAGTTTAATACCTACAAAGTCAAAGCAGAATTACGTCAATCTGTTGTGAAAATGTGCAGAATTTTAATCTCTGTGAGTTGGAGTAGCAACAGTGCATCTATAAAAACGTGCATCATTTGCCACACATCAGGTTTCATATCTTTAGGTAGAAAGTGTAAGAAAAAGTTCCTAATGCTGATTTCCTTTCTAATACTCTCTGTATGACAGACCTTTTTGCTCATGTGGTTCTAAAACTGTCCTTTGCAATACATTCCCCCAAAGCAAACCCATGTGTCACAGAACCATAATGTCTCCTGCTCCCAGCCCTGCGTGCCAAGTGCTAGTTAGCCACGTCTGCAGCCTGCTGATTTAACTTACATTGGATAAAAGCAAGAAATCCTAAAGCCTTGCCAGTGGGTTTGAAACACGTAGTCTGTCTGGGATACAGCTTCATGATGTGTTTGGATCAGTCCTTTCTTTTGTGAAAATTTACTGCATTTGTTTTGATAAAACTTAAGTTTTATTTGACCTTTATGTGCATTGGAGATCTTTGGAATCCCTTTTGAGAATGGAGATTTATGTAGTATTTTACTCAGAATTTCACTCAGTTTGTGCAGAAAGAGCCCTCTCTTGTGGTACAGAAAGAAATGGAATATCTATACATGTGGCTTTACTACATGGATATAGTGGAATGTCATACATTAAGATGATCCTCTGTGGTGCTTTTTCAGCTTCCATATGAAGACAGAGGTAACTCCACAAAGTAATGACATCTGGTTTCCATGTCTTTGCATCTCATACTTAGTTGATTTTGTTGTTAAAGAGAATGTGAGTTCCAGATGAAATTTTTACTATTCTTGGGCCATTTTTTTCATGTGGGTTCTCTGGTGTCTAATCAGGTAGGAACCTAGATTACAATCTTTTTCTTACTGGGTAAATTTACAGCGTCTCTTGTTCTTTTTCTACTTTGGCATTTGTTCTAATGAAACTTGTAGGGGCTTAATTTGCTTTAACAACTTTATCTTGCTGTCAAATTTGGTAGAAATGATTATGGATTGAAACATTTTATGGATAGGAGGCAATTGGAACATGATGATGCATGGAAAAAGCTGTCAGAAGTCTATAGTCTGTATTGCTGTGCTCAAGTTCTTGATTACTTGGCATTTAAAAATTTAGAATTCACAGACAGAAAAACTTTAAAAACTCAGTTTATACCTTTTTAAATTAATTCCCATAAATTGGAAGCCAATTTTGAGATAAAGAGACCTCACTTGTGATTTTCTAATAACATTGTGCTAAACAGAACATGGAACAAACTCAACAAACAACTTACTTTCAGATGAACTTTAAATGTCAAAGTATCCCACGATAGCTTACTTGACTTTGGCTTTTAGTGTTTTGGAAACTACACTTATGCTTTTATAAAGTGTGACACTGGTTTGGTTTTGGAAGAATTGCTTAAATACACTCTGAAAGCCAGTAGTTCAGTCAAAATATATTGGATTTCCTAATTCTGATATCTTTTGCCATCAGTGATGGTGAAAATGGGAAAATGAACCCTTTTTGAGCCATGAATTTTTGATGATGTGCATGGTTCCTCAAATTTTATTAGTTTTTGCCCATATCTATGTGTATATATCTCTTGATGAGATTGTGCAATATTACTAATGGTAGACTTTCATTTCAATTTTTAAAACAAACATCCCTAAAACCAAAATCTGAAACAAGAATCAGAATCTCATCAACTTCTGTCAGCTGTAGTCTGGGATTTTTATATTCTATGTCTCTTCACCTAACTCGCCCTTTCTGATCTCACTTGGGCAAGGCTTGGGTCTATCAATCGCTGTACCGTCCTTATCACTGGGATTTGCTGTAACTATTTCCCAGTAATTCTTATCTTCTTCAGCTTTATGAGGGTCTAGGTAAGTGTGACAAATTACTTCATATTCTCTTCCAAAATAAGACCTGCAAAGTAAAAGAAGAGGGGATGGTCAGGGGGAATGAATATACACACAAATTCAGCAAATCCGCATTATCTGTGAATTGTTCAAGGTTTTCTTGTAATTCTCTTGCCTTATTCAGAAATATCAGCGTGCACTTTCAAATATCAGTCCCTTACAAGAAACACAATAGCCCACTTTGTTTCCTATGAATAATTTGGGAATTTGAAATCAAAGGGAAATGCCACCTTTCTAGGTCTGGAGCTAAAGCAGCCCTATCAGTGTAAGGCACTGAGACACCAACTCATCACCATTCACACCATCAGTTCTCTCTGGCTACTTAATAACTATTTCAGCCTCAAAATTTCAGACCTCGTTTCATCCTCAGAAACCTCATACAAATCCTCAGTCAGATCTTGCTCAGAATGTATTGGGAAACAATTGGTGTACTCCTAAACAATGCTTAATCAATATTAATTTAATGCATACATATTAACTTAAATTGTTGGATTAACTGCAATTTGTTGAGAGATTGATTTATATTGACATAAGCAATATACAGTGCAATGTGGTTTTATTTAGTTCCCTTACTCCTTACACTTCTTAGTACACCTTTTATTTTTTTCTTTAAAAAACCCAAACCCCAAATTACTGTAATTGCTCAAGATATTCAAAGAGAGAACCAGCAGGAAACTAGAGAAGGTTAGAAGCATGTCATCATATGAATTTTAAAAAAATTATTAAACAAACGAACAAAACCCACAACAAATAAGACTGAGCTGTCTGTCTGCAGCACCACAGTCACACACATTACAAGTCAGAAATAAAAGAATGGAAAAGAGAATGTGCATTCTGCATTCTTCTCCATTTCCTCAAAGCACTCCTCCAGTACTTATCTTGCTGATTACTGTAATTTTTGATGTTGGCGCATCGTTGTGCACATCCCTGCCAGTTACAAATTATTCTTACCTTGTCCAAAAGTTCCTTGGAACAGCTAAGCTCCGATTAGTATGGCAATGAGTAATAATTATTTTAGAATTTGCCTGGAAAAAAAAAATCAACAATGGAAGGCACTTGGCAGACATTTTACACTAATTTTAACCGTTCTTATTCAAGCTATGTTTTTAGTTGCTGCTTAGTGTAAGCCTGCATTGCTCTGTCACCCTGAGACCACTGTATATGTATAGTGAGATATTTTAGACCCTATTTATTCTCAATACAACTGTCTTAACAGCTCAGACCAGCCAAATGCTTAGACAGCAGGTCAGACAGGTCTCCTGTCCAATACATTCCATACCACTCCCTTGTGCTGAGCATTTTAAAAAAAACCAAACAAAGTCAAGCAAGTAGTAGAGAGTCATTCCAGTGACCTGTGCCATTGGGATAATTCCTTTTACAATTGGTATTTGCTATATGAGAGATCCAGATGGTTTGAGGACACAGCCTAGAAATGGACCTTTACATTTTACTAATTGTCAAGTTTTTATCTATAGCAGAATTAATTTTTAGGTATGCCCATTTACCACTACTGTGAATAAAAAATGTTGTCTTTGACAATTACATAATTTTAACCATGTTTGTTAGTGAGCTGATTCCTGTAAATGAGTCACAGTTCAAGGCTGTAGAGGAACTGTTATATTGGTGGTATTTTGCTATATACCCAGCACTTCAGTAATACCAGCAGTTATGTGGAACAGGAAAATACTGCTTAATGTATTTATGAAAGGTTAAAAACCCCCACATTTGGAGAAGCATCCACTTTACAGATGCCTTGGGGTCTTTTTTAATACTTTTCCTCTACAGGAGTCCTTAACTGATCACAGCTCCTAATATTGAAAATGGAATGCAGTGCTCAGAAGTTCAGAAAAGCAGATTCCAAGTACTACATCCTCACACCATGGTAATGTCAACCTTTAAAAGACTCTGGTGAGTAAAACTGAGCAAGTCAATCTAAAAATGAACACCAGAACCTAGCAGTTGTTTATGTAGAGTCCCTGGTTAAAGAGATTGCTCCTTCTCTCTCCCCCTTCCTAAAATTACAGGTCAGAACTTACGCAAAGAAAAATAAATAAGAATAATAAAATGACACAACATTTTTCTAAGTACTTCATGTACTGTTTCAATTAAGTCTTCATAACATTTTCTAGGGTTTTAATTTCTTACAGGAACTGGAAATCCTTCATATTCAAGACGTAGCTGTGGGTCCAAGAAGTTAGCTTGCCAGCAGGTCAAATAGGAAAGGTGATCTGTCAAAAATACTTGCTGAAGGTAAGATTTTTTAGCAAATCTTGTAAATGATTTATGGTCGCTTGCTAGATATAACTGTAAACAAAAACATATATTAAGAATAGTGTAAATATAAAAGAAACAAGATGCAAAAATTTAAAAATATTTTTAAACATAAAGATTTTCTCTCAGCTCCTGAAAAATCTGTCTGCTACACACATAAAATCCATAACATATATTCTATACTGTTGATAATCTCATTAAGTAGCTATTCTATATGCAGACCAATGAATGCTAATTTAAAATTGAACTTACATTCCAAAGATTCTCTCCCACCAAAGTGGTTGTTGAGAGGGAAATTTTTTTCAAAGTTGTGGTGATTTGAGAGGATATGTAACATGTAATGCTTATTTGTTTTAAACTTGCAGAGGGAAACAAAGTTAACATTTAATAGGCATCTCCTTCCTCAGAATGAGAGAGTAGGATGTTACTTCCAATAGCTACTATAGATTTATCTTCACAAGAAATGCAGTATTCTTCTTTTGGATTTATTTAAAGTTAAAAAAAAAAATCTTGCTGTAATGCTGAATTTTTTAATTTTTAACAAGCTAATTTAAACTTCTTTTTTTCTTCTTTGTAAAAATGCCCTTTATCCAGTCGGCCCCCTTGGCCTGCACACCTGATCTCAGGCAAGTTGCATAAACTTTCTAAATATCTCCATCTATGTATGATTCTGAATCTGTTTTGTAAAGCTAAGATGTTGGACCACTGTAGAGCTTTATATATATATATAAAAATTAAATGCACGCCATCAGTATATGCTACCATTGCCATTTGAACTTACCATTTGGTCAGAAAATCCTCCTGTTGTCCCAAGACAAAAGTTTTGCCCAAATCTAATAGGTTCATCCACTGCAACCCCATCAACACTGTTAAAATTGTAAAAAGGAAGAGACATTCTATAAACAGCTCTACTATTCTCTTTGTTGTTTCGGTCTATTGTTAGGTCTTGTGGCAACACTTTGTACTAAGTTTACCTTTAAAAATAAGTAAAATAACTGTAAAGGCATTTTACACTTACTGATTAAAATATTTAACAGAATAGAAACAGACTGTATTGATTACTTTTTATGATGTATTCGTTAACACACAGGGTGGAAATATAACATCCAATGAAAAATCGATGGGAATTCAGCACTGAGACGTCCTCTAACACGTTTACTACAAGTATCTGAAAAAAATCAGACTAAAAGCAGAACAGTTTGTGTTTGTAAGTTAACATATGTTGCTAATAATATATGTAACTGATATTCAATAACTTGTTTCATCAACATATATGCTGGCATGTTCCTGTTTCCAGAATGATTTCTGTATTCTACATTAAAGAATCACTAAATTAAGTGCTAGGCTTTCTAAATATATCCAGCATTTAAAAAGTTATGGAGCTGATGAACTTAGCTAATGAGGGACTCGATAGCATTCAATGCCAACAACTCTAAGATCAGACAGCAGCTAAACAAAAAAATATTTTGGTTGCAGTTCTAGAAGGCCTAAATTGTGCTCTTGGCATCAAACTTTTTTCTTAGGTCTAACCCAAAGCGTTCTGCTCAATCAGGATTATATGGGTTAGTTTCTACTCTTATGTAACAATTTACTTATTGCTAAATACATGGACTCAGGGCAGAGCCTTCAACTACTGAGCAGGACCTTGTTCTTCAATTTCTTCTCCCACCAATAGCTGGAATTAAATATGTCTTTGAGAGAGAGAACATGCTGCTTGGTTAGGGGTTGGGGTTTTTTTGAGCAGAAGCACTGCTCACTTCACATACAGCAAAAGCATCGACAGAAATTTCTACTTCAGAGATGATTTGCAAGAGAGTGAATAGTAATACTAAATGATATTTGGGCATGTTTTGCATTCTAGAGCTGAAAAATGACCATATTAAAAACAGCTGCAGAGTTTACCAAATGGTACAGTGAGCTTGATTCTGTTTTCACTCCAGTTCTAAGCTGACTGAAATTTCCTTGGAATTATTCACAGTAATATGTGGAGCAGAATCAAGTTTAATGCATGACCCAAGTTAAAGACTCTTTCTTAAATACATTAATCTTACTTAGATTCAGTTGTATATTAGCAAACTTCATTGCATATTTCTCAAAACAGTATACTGAAAGCTAATATAATAATTGAAAATGACTCAGAATGAAGTACCAAACCTGAAAATACAAAAAGTATTTCGACCCATAGGGTCCACGCTCTTGACTGCACTAACTCCACGAGGGGCTTGCAATGATTCGACTGAATGTAGGGATAATTCATCCAGACTAATGGCCAAAGTCAGTCCAGGGAAACTCTCCACCGAGGATTTGTTCTCCGGGTTCAAAAGCATCACAGTGTCTCCAAAATGAACAAATCCATCCGTAGATACCGACAGCTGTATCTAAGTTAAAATATACAGAATTTTAAACAGAATTATCTGAACCTAGTACCAGAAATATTTTAGCATATAAAACGTTGATCCATATCATTCTTAATGCACAAAGAACACTAACAACAGCCATGCCATTCTGTGCAGTCATAGAGAACTCACATAATCTTCTTGAAAAATTACCTTCTTGGAAAGATTATCCTGAAGTTTCTTTATTTTCTGTGTTAAAAGTTCTCCTCTTTCTCTTTTACGCAGGAAATCCTTCAGGCGATCCTGCGAGCAGAGAAGGGAGGGGGCAGAGGAGTTACCCGGTACTCACAACCTCAGGGTTGAGCGGAATTGAAAGGATTAAGGGGCAATCCCGCGGGGCGAGGCGGCCGGAGGGGGTCCCCGGGAGCTGGGGAGGAGAAGGGGTCCCTGCCCCACCGGTACCTCCTCCAGATGCGCCTCCTCGTTCCAGTTGCCGACGAGCACCCCGGGTCTGTAGGCGGCCATGGCTGCCGCTCGGCGTCCGCCGTCGCCATGGCGACCGCTCTGGCTCGCGATTGGTCGCTGGGGAGCAGAGCCCGCCAATCAGCGGGAGGAGGGGGCGGGGTCCCTGGAGCTGGGATCGGGGGCCTGGGAGGGAGCGTGTGGCCTCGGGGGGTCTGGAGGGGAAGAAACTGCAATAAGAGTTAAAAGGGGTTTAAGGCGACTGTCCTGCCCTGGGCATGCCCAGCGTGGGTGGGTCGGTGCAAAGGGTTCCCTGGCAGACAGGAGCAAGCCTCTCGAATTTGTGCCCTGGTAGGAGTACCCACCAAGGGCTAGCAGGGACAGGGCTCTGTGAGTGGGGAAAAAAAAATAAAAATCCATTTGGATTCCCTTGTGATCTTGCCCACCCTGACAGGAGCTCTGAGAGCAGGAGGCCTGCTTCCTCCCATCATAGAATTATTAAGGTTAGAAAAGACCTCTAGGATCCTCAAGTCCAACCTTCATCCCAACATCTCTCTAACCACCAGACCATGTCCTAAAGTGCTACATCCACTCGTTTTTTGAACACCTCCAGGGATGGCAACTCCACCACCTCCCTGGGCAGCCTGTTCCAGTGCCTAACCACTCTTTCAGTAAAGAATTTCTTCCTAATAGCCAATCTAAACCTTCCCTGATGCAACTTGAGGCCATTACCTCTTGTCCTGTCGTTAGTTACCTGGGAAAAGAGACCAAGTGCCTTTTATGAGGCAGTCCTGGGGCGGTTCGGCCGAGCCTCTTGTCTTGCTGCAGGGATGTGCTGAGATGGCAGAGATGCTGGTGGGCCCAAAGCTGCCCTTGTCTCCTCATGCCTGGCTGATGGGTTTCTGATCACCCAGCTTAATGCTTACAGCTTTTCAGGTGTCACTGTACCTGAAAGTTCTTATGTTCCTGGATAAGCTGTGTGATGGTGTAGTTGCACAAATAGAAGATGCTGAAATTCAAGAATTTGAGACAAGGTATAGTCTTAGCGTGTGGCTTTATTTACACTCTGTATTGGTCAAGGAGGTGTATCAGCTTAATGCAACAAACAAGTATTGGTGAATATTGTGGAAAATAGAATCATAGAATGGGTTGTGTTGGAAGGAACCTTAAAAATCATCTATTTCCAACCTCTCTCCATAGACAGGGACACTTTCTGCTAAGATCTGGTTGTTCAGAGCTCCATCCAACCTGGCCTTGAACACTTTCAGGAATGGGGCATCTGCTACCTCTTTGGGCAACCTGTTCTCGTGTTTCATCACCCTCCTTGTAAAAAAATCTTCCTTATGTCTAGTGTGAGTGAATGCATTAGGTGAATGCTATGATTCAAATGTTTGGGTTTGTTATTATATTAGTTTTGAAACCTACTATGACAAGATAGACTAAGTGGGTACGTTATGTGTTTACTTTCCAGATAGCTTAAGCCAGTGGTTTTCAATGATGGTGCAGAACCTTGCACAGGGCATTTAATCTCTTCATAACTGTCATCATTTTCTTTCAAGTTTAGGGAGGTTTCAATGCTGGACAACTTAAAATGTTTAAAAGAAAATGGTTTTTGTATGGACAGCTGAGGTACATGTTATCACCAGCCAGTTTTGACAACAATTCACTTGAAACCTGGTTCTTTTGTGTCTAGTTGGTCAGTTTGTTTGGGGGTTTTGTTTGTTTGTTTTAAACCAGAAGTTATTACACAAAAGTTACACAGCACATCCCAAACCCCTTCAGGATGAAATACAATTCATTTTTGTTCTAGTAGCACCACTTTGTGGTCAGTTCTAGTAAGTGACACTTTGCTACACCTAGCCGTGTTAGAAGCAATCCTGATTTATTTTTTTTAATTAAAATAGGGAAGAAATGGTGTTCATCTTAGCCAAATATCAAAAGCCAACCAGATTTTGGAGTGTCACGTGAAATCTCAGTTATTTTCTGACAAGCAGGTTTAATTAATTTCCTGTGTTGGTAGTAATTTCTACTTAGCACTTAAGATTATGTTTATGCTTTTCACAAAGCTAGGGTTTTTATTAGGGTGACTGGTTAGTCATACCGGTATGCAAATGATAAAGTGTATTTATCCCACTTTTCTTCAAAACTGCATAATATATGACAACCAAAACAATTTACTTTTGCTTATCTCAATGTGCAATGTCTAAGCTTCAAATATTTCAATTTTGTTTATTTGTTTTGGAATTAAACCAGTTTTAAATGAATATTCAGTCATAAATCTTTGTTATAAAACTGTATTTTACTCAGCTCTATTATTAAGAAGAATACATGCACTCTGTCTCACTGTGCATGTAGCTAATACATAGAATCCACAGAAAATTTCTATAGTTGTGTAGCCTTATATGCCGTCCGTACTTAGTTACATGATGCAAATATTACATAGAAAGAGGTGTTAGTTCTCAAAATGTAATTATCTACAGAAATATCTCCATGCATCTCTTAGTAGGATTATGCTGTGACTATCCTTGTCACCTGGAAGGTTTTCATCTCTGATTGCACAGCATTCCATGAAAACAAACAAAAAGAGCTGTCTGTAAAGGTGTTTGTAGATTGAACATCTTTCCTGCAGGAAAGGCTACGGGTCTGTTCAGCTCAGCTCAGTTCCCTTTTGAGCAGATAAAATCTATGTTTACTCCTAACAGTTGTTTGCATTAATAAATGGTGTGAAGAAAAGCTGTACTTGTGAAAGAATTGCTCTATATTTGGTGTTAATTTATGCCAGCTCTAAATTAGCCAAACTTAAAGTTGTATGTTGTTTATTGGAAACATTAGTATTTCCCATTTTTTCTTTAAATCTTTGTTAAATACAATTATAGTCAGTGTACTTTCAGAGCCTCCTCCCCTACTATTCTAGAGTTGCAGCCCTTTTCCCCTTTCTCTTTTTTATTTTTCTTTTCAAAAATGAAAGAGAACGAGATGGTTGGGAACACCCAAAATAACTATAGAGCTAAGCAATTACATAAAAGGCTGGACTGATTAGGCTTTTAATTGCCTTAAGATTGTCAGTAATACATGAGATGGTGCATGTTTTAAATACTTTAATATATAAATGGATCGGTATGTATCAGTAGTACAAATTATCATGGTTTAGTCAAATCTGGCAGAAAGGAAAAGGTCTGAATGGATGTGAACATAAATAGTGCAAGAAAGAGGTATGAGATCTTTATTTAGAGGAAATGGCAGAGCATCAAGTTTTTCTGTGTGCTTTTCCACTCATATATCTCCTTATTTCATGATGAAAACCACAATTTTTACTTGTGTGACTGCTGTTTGGCAATTTATGAACTTCTCTTCATATTGAAAAAAAATACTAAACCAATGTTTAATCATATGCAGTTTGAGTGAGAATATTTTTAATACCTGCCTTTACTACCTTGGAGAGTAGCTATGGGGTTTTTTTCTTGTTTTCTTTTGTTTTTCCTGTTGAAAATTATGGATGTGCCAACTGTGATTAAGAATACAGACTAAATAATACTGCATAGGAGTAAAACATGTTCCATGGGACGATTTGTCTCCTTTCATTTTATTATTTCACACTAACATTATTCTGACACGTGCTATGAATCAGAGCATAGCTATCATTTTTCTTTGCTGTTATTAGGTTTCTGGCTATTAAAATGATTAATCTGCTTGTTAATGATGTAACTGCAGTTTCTTGTTCTAATCTATTCCCCAAACACTCATCTGTTCACAGCACAAAACAAATTAAGTAGTTTATGTGATAAGGTTTAAGGATTGTTGTTTTGCCAGACACTCATACTGATGTTTCTCATTGTGGCTGTGAATTGCAGCGTGGAGATTTCCCGTAATGCTTGTTGCTGTGGAGCAATCAGCCTGTTCATGGCATAGGAGTTTCTGAAATGTAGTAATCCATTAAACAGCAGATCTTTTTGTCTACCTCCTACAAGAAAGGGGAGCAGGATGCTTGTATGTTGTAGGTACAAGTGGAAAGTTTCCCAATATTAGAGCTCATTGAAAGTACTCAAAATTGCTATGATTGATCATTTGGTGTTTTACAACCAAAAGGCTCTACTAGAGAAAGAAGGAGGGGGGAGAGAATTTTTTGCAATGTGTCTAAGACAGCCAAACACTTGCCAATTAAAGTTGGATTGAGTTATCCACATCTCCATGGTATTTTCATTCTACTGGTCTCTAACTTAGATTTGTACAGAGCATGCCCTCTTAAGAAATTGCTGTATAATGGAATATTTTCTCTCTAAATTGAGCTGTTTGATTATGACTGATCATGGTAGCTATTTGAAGATTTTCTCCTCTGCCTGACTGAATCTTATTCAGGACGTGGGCTTGAAAAACCACTAGAGCTCTGAGCTTAGGAGAAGAATATAGAAATATTAAAGTATGTCTCCAAGGAATAACGTTGTATGTTGTGGAGAGATCCATGTTAACTCTGAAGAAGCTAGAGTACTTTTGTCATCAAGAAATAGCTCAGCTGAGAACTACTGTGTTTATTAGCACAAGCAGAAACACCATTTACAAAGATATAGTGCTTCTTATGTTTGTCTTCACAGGACTGTGCACTATATATGTCTACCCTTGGGCAATTTAAAAATTCTTATTTTTCAAGTTATGGAGTATTTGTCCAAGGTATTGTGACCAGAACAATGAGACTAACCATATCACTGGCTAGGCAAAAGAGTTATATTTAATTTGCAGTATTTAATGTATACTATATGATCTCAACTAACTTCTTTTAAATACTACTTGCCAGGGATGTACTTGAAAAGACTTTTGGTAAGTGAAGTTTCACCCTACTTCCAACATATTGAGTACGCTGCATTTCCTGAACTACAAAGTTCTGTCATCACCCACAGGCACTGACACAAAATCATTGTGGGTGAGGCGTGGTCCTATTTATAAAGGGGGAAATCAGGTCACTGTCTCTCTTGTTTACTGATCTGTTTAGACTTTGGTTTCCATGAAAACTCACGCTTGAGATTTTGAAATTTGCTTTTTGATAGCAAGTTTTGCATATAAAAAGCAATATCTTGATTGTAGGGGAAAAAAAAGGCCTGAAGTCCATACTTTAGCTGACTTTGACTGTAGGGGTTGTTCAAGCATGCAGTCCTGCCAACATGAACCTACTGCTCCTGAAGCTGAAAAGCAACATTTTTGCCTGACCTCTTGTGAACCCAGATCAGCTGGTTTCTTCCCACTTCAGGGCTGACTTTAGATAGTGTTTAGAGCTGCCTTTGCTTCCCTGTTTAGCCTCGCCTGCAGCACGATCCTTATCTTCTCCTGTGAATTGTCTGTGTGCATCAATCACAGCCCAGTTATGTCACTTCTCTCCTCTCGGAATTTACTTCCCTGTGACGATAGCGTTAAGATAGGAAACAGTCTGTTCCCCTCCTTTTCCATAGTGGAAATATCTGCTTCAGTCTCTTGAAGCAAAGTAATGATGTCTACAAATCACACCAGAGATGCAGGTCAGTCCATCTTCAAACCTTTCCTAAATCTGCTTGTTAGAAGCTGTATCCCACTGGGCCCACAACAGAAGTTTATTTGTGGTAATTAAGGTTTAGCAATAAAAAATGTTAGAGATCAAAGTATTTTCCTTTGGTACAAATGAGTCTGTATGTTACATAAAATGAACTGTTAAGAAACGGGAACAGAAACTGACTGATGTATTTATACCACAAAACATGAATCAGTTAAATATTTCTGGCATAACAAAAAGGAACATGATGAGAATCTTTTGTCCTAAGGGGAAAAGAACATGTGTATTGTAATTGTTTTTAACATTTTCTGCCACCATTATACTATTTATGGTTTTGATTTGGATGACCTTACTCTGGCAGTGTATTTATGTCAGACATCACGGCCTACAGAAAATATTTTATACATCTGAAGAGCCTGGCAACTGTTCTAATTTGAGACTCTGATCATTTTGGTATTTCTTTATCGCTATTGGTTAGTAAATTAGCACTTCTTAGTTGTTAGCTCTTCTTTGAGCTATGGGAGAGAAATGGTGCTTCAGTGAATTGCTGGGAACTCAAGGTACAGATAGAGCACAAATCATGTAATAGACAAGAACATTACTAAAATGGTTATTGCAATGTGTGGGGTATTTGCCAGTCCAAACTGAAAAGCTAGACCATTCATTCTCTGAACACCTGCTCTGGGGAGAAGTAACTTTCTTACTGAAATAGCTTCTAAGTCTTGGTAAGTGTTCTCCTGTTTGCTCTTTTTGGTGGAATTGGATTAGTACAGAATTGGCTGTTTTTCTCCAAGTTTTAACTGAATCCCTCTGGAAAAAAAAAAAAAAGGATTGGTGTAAAAGCAAGGGTTGGGGCTCTTTAGAAAGGAGTCAGAGTATCTGTCTGCAGGAGCAGTATTTTGTGCCCCGAGATGTGAGTGCAGCTCTGTCAGGGTGTGTACTGGTCACACAGAACACGGGGCAGCTTCCACAAAGAGGGGTCCCTACTCCCTGCACAGCAAAGGGAGCCCTGAAAGCACCACCGAATTGCATGCCTGTCCCATTAGATATAGGGAACTTTTGACTAAGGTTCCTTTCAGAATAAAATGTGTTTAAAACGTGTTATTTACGTTCATTGAGAAAATGAAAGTGCAGCTTTTTTTTTTTTTTTCCTTCAGTAATGTCTCTGATAGCAGAAAGCTATGTTCAGTAATATATGCAGAACTAACTAGAAGGCAAGGATGCGTTATGAAGATCACCAGGCTATATGCAATGCCATTATTTAAACTTTTGGGAATCCTTCTAGAAAGGAGATATACAAAAGAATGCACAGAGTTATCCTACTCCATATAATCTGTTCAAATCTTACATGGTCCCTAAGAAAATGTGTTTAATCTTGGTAGGAGCTACTGAGTAGTAGGTTAATATCAAATAAATGCAGAAGTTTCTCAGCTGTTTAGTTTTTTGACTAGTGCTTTCACATGGGAAGTGACACCTCAATTATCTCTGAGCAACCTTAAACAGTAGTAGCTATAGGGAACATGAAATGAAAGAACAAAATTAGTGATATGAAAACTAATGGGCTATATTCAATAAGAAAAAAGCTGAAGGTACACCACACACCATAAAACAAGAATCAAAGCAGGAATATACTTTGCGTTTAGCTCCATTTCACATAGTCTTTTGACATTTAAAAACTGTTCTCTCCCTTATAGAAGTCATGTGGGGATGGAGTTCTCTGTTGAGAACTATCACTAAATCCACAAAGAACTTTTTAATCTCTGTTGATCCTGGCAGCAGTCTTTGGCAAAAGAAAGCAGCAGAAATGTCTTACAGAAGACTGGCATGGTTTCCCATGATGTTACAGGGTATGTAAATGGTTCAGTAGAGTCAATTTTGAGATAAAAAAATCCTGAATAGAGATGGTCATGCAGGAATGCGAATTCCATGGCTTAAGAGTACAAATATGCAATTAAGGTGTAGATGCAGGGGTTTATGTCAAAATATTTGTGAATGTGCAAAATAAGAAACATCAAAGAACTAGTGAAGTTAATGAAGAAGTTTCATGTGATAATCTAGGCCACTTGCATATGATATGATTTTGGGACACTGAGAATAAATTCAGAGAGAAGAAAGGTGAATTAACCTTGGGAGATCAGCTGGATCTGAGCACAGGCAGTAAGGAGAGAGAAAAGTTTGCCTCTTAGTGGCTGCCCGGAGGAATAAGTAGCATTCTTCTGATTCTTCTGACTCAGAGCATGAAGGAAAAAATCAGATCTGACCATGTGGTTCTGGTTGATAAGGAATGCAATAGTGTTATCATGATAGAGAAGGAAGCTTTAGAATAAACATATTTTCCCCTTCCCCCGTTCTTGTTTCTTCCATTGTTCTGCTCCTCTCAAATTCCATTATGTTTACTTTTGCTATCTCTCAAGTTTTCTTCATTTGTTTTGTTCCTTTTTCTCTATTTCATAGAATCTATCAAGGCTGCTTAGGCCCTTGAGAGTTCATGGGCACTTTGGATGAGACTGCTCTTACAGGTATTTTTGCTGATACGAATTCTTGCAGGTACTTACTGAATATCATGTGTATTTTTGCTATTTTATCCATTATTTTTTGTAACCACCGCTCTCTTTTCCTCTCCTCTTGTGCTTATTTATTATAGACCACAATAAAATTGAAGTGCAGTGCCTTAATCTATTCTGAAAGATATATTGAAAATCCTGTGGTTTTACATATTTTCTAGAAATATAACCCATTTGGGAGTGTATTTATAACATTATTTCTGTAGCAAGTGTCTTCTGCTGGATATTCATACAGCATATTATCAGCAATGACTAACAACAACTAACAATGAGTTGTGGAAATCAGGTGAGGCCTTTCACAAGTTAAAAGTACATCCCCTGGTTGGGTGAAGTTTGGCTAGTTCTTTTCATAACAAGATTGTATACTTTCCTACTTTCAGTAAAAGTCTTTCTATTATGCAGTCTGCACTGACTTGCAATAATGATTTTAAAATCTGTTTTTCTTCCCCAAAAATGCTTGTGAAGTCTTGCCAAGAAAAAAAAAAAAAGGCAAACAAACTGAATAAACATGTATCTGAAGGAAGAAATGGCTGGAACATAGAATGTGTCTGATTCTTCTTTCTTTATATATCTAGGAAATGCAAAACCAAGACCTGCAAAAGAAGTTGTTACAAATACCCCTGGCCATTATAAACTTCTAGAGGAAGCTGATCAAAGCTTCAATCTGTAAAATATGAGGGATGATTCTGTTCCCATCAGCAGGAAAATATTCTGAGAGTCTGGCGGCATCTGTTACTCCTTAATTTTTTTGCATGTCACATTCTGTGTTGTTAGGAATCCTGCATGATTCCAGTTAAACTTGGAAAGCTGAGGGACAGCTTTGTTGCTTTAGTAACTTCTGCTGCTCCTGTGAAAGGTTTATATCTGCACGCAAACTTAGCATGCTTAATTTACTACTAAGGTTCACTGTTCTCATTGTTTCACATATCCTGGCACGGACCAGTCACTGATTTAATTTATTCCTTTGTTAGCCTATGTACAGCTAGTGAACTGGTAATCCTAGCAAAGGCTATCAAATGTGCTAAAAATTAAACTAGGTGTTTCTTCAAGAGTAGTAAAGAAGATATTTAACTACCCTATGATATCCTTATCACTTTAATGGCAGATAAAACTAATAATAATCTGCTTATACTGCATAGCTGTGTTTACTTCAAAGCATGCTCAGGATTAGATAGAGGAACTTCAACAGCTCAGAATGGCAGCTCTTTGTTCTTTACAGATAGATTGAAACAGGGTGTTTGTGCTTTACAAGTAGAGAACTTGAGCAGCTACCTAATATAAACTGATCGTGAACTTTGAATGTCTGTGCTCGAGAATAGAGATTCTCAATAGGTTTTGAAAGCTTTCCAGCTAATAGAAATTCCCTGCCTTCTGAGCATGTGAAGTGGTAAAGGCAGTCAGTAATAGCAATGCATCACATCACTCTGCACTTAGCTGCAGTTATTAACAAATTTTCAATTGTCCATGGAAGTACAAATATGTAAATAATATTTTAATAATTTCCTCAGTTTTTCCTTTCTTACTAATAAATACTTCACTGTAGTTCTGTGCTCCATGTTCTTTTCCCTTTCCATCTCTACCCAAGCTTTTCCCCTATATATTTCATAACATGTCCCCCTTTATTGTCTTCCTCTAACAATCACATACCAGTGAGATGTCTAATCTTTCAGAGTGGGGACACAATTTTTATAACCCAGAAATTTCAAATTGGAAAATAAGGAGGAAATGTTATGCATATTGAAAACTCACAGGCCACAGACCAACCCACCAAACTCCAATGCATGTTCTCTTATCTTCAACCATTTAGATGTTTTCAAACTGAGGTCGAGCAGCATAGAGAACCAACTCCAGATTGTCATCTTTACAATATTAAGCCAGCTCTTATAGCTGTAAAATCTTCCAGCTAGAGCTTCAGCCTTCATCACACCTGAGACAAAAACAGGGTTTTGAGTAAGTTGGATAATACATGTTATCCCTGGGAGGCACCTGAAAATGTGGACTTTGATTTTGTTGGTAATTATTACGATGATTGTTGAGACAGGCCTTATAAATGTTGCATTTTTTGGTAAGGTATAATAACTTCTTCTATGTTACTATTTTCCTTGTCAGGATTACTTGCAGGCTTGGAAAGAGAAATGAACTTCTGAGAAAAAAGATTTTAAGGGCAGTTTTCTTCCAGTGTAGTTCATAACCACGTAATGATTTAAGACAGGCATTTCGGTACAGGATAGCTAAATGCTACCTGGAGCTGTCTAGATTTTTTGTGTTATAGCTACAGAACCATTGCTCAGATGCTTATACCAATCATTAGTGCAAAAAGGGAAAAAGGCACTGAAATTAAAAAACATAGTCCTTCCAGTGATTGTTGTTTTCCAGACTGTTCTCCATAGTGTTTTCATGCTGGTCACTAGAAGCAGCTTGCTGGTAGCAGATGGAATCTTGTTGTGGTCTTACCATTCTTTTGCAACACCATGTTATTCTCATGTGCTGCTGTGTTGTCATAATCCCCAGGCTTTTTCATGGTAGTATCCTAAATAAAATATTTGTAAATTTTCTGAAAAAAGTACTGAGGTGCATTTTTTACCTCAGCAGTCTAGACAGCACAAAGGTCTAGAGAGAAAGCAGACGCTGGAGGCGATGACAGGGATGTTGTATAGACATGAAGGGTAAAGACAGGAAGTTTGGAGAGGGAAGTTGAAACCTGTAAATGAGATTCAAAGAGGAGAAGAAATATGGTGAGCATCAGGCAAAGCAAATGATAATTCCAGCAACCTTGTGGATACACTGGAGAACCAGGCAAGGATTTCAGGAAGGAAGAGGAGGCAGTGGGACAGAATTATTTTTCTCAGTGTGGTCAAGAGCATATAATGCCTTCGTGCTTTTTTTGTAACAGCAGATATTCCAGACCACTCTGATCCTTAGAAATCGATTTTTGCTGCAGGTTACACTGATTATTTCTAGACATTTGCTGAAGGTAGGAGTGGGAAAATATGTTTTAATGGCAGTCAGTTCTGCAAGTAAGTGCTGTAGCACCACTGTGCAGTTAATGCCAAATGTATCACTGTGCCTTAGTCACTAAAAGGAGTTTAGGATGGATGCCTGTTTTCTTAGTGAATAAAATACTGTTTCACCCTGATTAGACTAATTTTTACTGAGGATAGTTGTTAAATTATATTAACAATACCTCCCTCTTCAATATTGAAACAAAACGAATGGAACATATAATAAATTCTACACAAAAAAGAAGCAGCATCCATCTGCAATTGTTTTCACTCTTTTTTTGTATGATCAAGTGAAAAAAGAAGTTGTGTTGAGTAGCTAGTAACGCAGATATTCAATGTGCCATTGTCTTCAATGGATAACTGGTAGTTTTGTTTGGTGATCTTTATGGGCAAATGTTTCCCATCATTGTTAATACCAGGGCAGTTCCTGGTAGGAGGCCCATTGTAGATAAAGTTTCTCTGCCTGTGAATATTTTTACTCTCTCTTTTAGACCCTCTGTAAGATAGTCAAGCATGTGCAGTTGCACAGTCCCCTCTCAATTTGCACCAGCTTTGGCTTCAGGGAGACTGGCAAAGTGGATAATGAAAAAAGGTCTGAGGTATGTGGAAGTTTTTATTTCATATCTCAAATCAGTCTGATGTGGTAACACCAGCTTTAGTATAAAAAAGTAAGCTGACTTATTAATCCTGCATCCCTCCAACTTTTTGTCCCTCGGAGGTGATAACTCATTCATTGCATTCAGTGATTCTTAGAAGTTGGGGCTATGGGTAATCAACATGTTATGTTTTCTTTATTGTGTGTATTGCTTTAAATGTGACATTTTGTTTTGTGGAAGTATCTAGAGTCTTAGGATGTATTGAAATAGTGAGTTCATGAGCAGTGAAAGAATACTAGCAAAGTAAGAAGTAAGCACAAATGCCTTTAAAGCTTTTAGCCTGGTAAATTTATGCAATAAATATTTGTTTCAAGTCTCCAAAAAGCATAACGGAGATAGTTCATGGAATTTCTATGTGCTTTTCAGTTCATTCATTTATCTTTATATCTGCTGACAGTGAATTCATATAATACTTTACATAAAAATTGACTTAATGTAAGAGTTTGGTTTCTTGTACTCAGGAGTGCAGCATCTTCAGCTTTTTTGTGTTGAGGAAAGATTTCATTCTTTAGGTGTCCTTTTGTGAGACCTAAATTGATCAGAGCATTCAGAAAAGTAAGAACAAAACCAGAAGATTTGCAGACTCTGAATTATATTACACCTTTCTGGTTTTGTATATAAATTTTCACTTGTAATGCCAAATTCATACATTCTCAAAATTGCAGAGGAAGGGAATTTAAATAATTTCATTTGCTTGCTTTTTAAGTTGGTTTGAAAATGCTGCCACCAGTGACGCTTTGATGTGCATGAGCGCTGACCAAACTAAGAGTTTTAAAGCCTATGACCTTGTTAAGTTTAGTAAAACTTCTGTAAGCTGCTGAGAGTTCCCTGGAGTAATTCACTAACAGGCCTCTCCGTTTTGCAGATTATTTTACTCTAGGATTGTTGAGCATCCTCAGCTGGTTTTAGAGTCAGTGAAATAAGTTTAGGGCAAGCAATATTTTCTGTTAAATTCTCCAGGTACATTACTGTAGGTATTTTGCTTTTTTCATGTAGGGGAATGAAGTTCATCCACTGGTTGTGTATCTATCAACCAGTTCCAGTCCTACGGGTATCTTCTGTGTTTTTCTTCCAGCTTTTGGAATAAAATTGCTGTAGATCAAGTATGAGATAGACAGGAGGCCTATTATCATACTAGTGATTGCATTTACACAAAATCCAGCTGGCACAGGTGTGAGAGGGATAGTTGGGCCAGCAAATTGTGCTAAGCAGCCGTATCTAAAACTGAAGTGATTTATAGGACTGAGAGCAGACTGTCTGGTTCAAATATCAATTCCATGTGCCATTCAGTTCCTTGTGATTGTTTCGTAGTTGTTGCATGGTCACTAGTTCAGATTTGGGCCCGGTTCAAAGACAGAATTCAAGCTGATATTGTGTTAGTTTGTGGGCTTTGTGAAATGAGTTGCTGTGAAGAGTCCACTTTCTGGAGAGGAGCAAACACTGTCAGTTCCTACATTCTTGGTGATAATCTCAGTGAAGAGGAAGAGAATGGATTGGGAGGTACAATCCCATCAGGCCAGGACTGGAGTCTCATGGAACAATATTGTGGAACACACTTCATTGCCTTTTCTGCTTGCGTTAAAAGAGGAGTTGGCTCCTAACGTTATACTCCCGTGAACTTAAAGCAGCTGCTGGCTCATTTGGAAAGGTGAAATCACAGACAGTTCTGAATAAACCAATTTGAAGAAATGACTGTTTACTTTCTGCTTTTCATCATAGTATAAGGGCACAAATTTGATGAAGATTTTAAAGAAATTAATTATAGTTTACATTGAAAAAGTACAAGCAAGTGTTCATCCTTTGACCTGGAACCCTTGAAAGGATCCTCTTGCAAGGGTTGGCAAGGTCTAGCTAAATTATAACAAGAGACCTGTCAAGCAAGAACCCCCATTCCTGGGGTTTCCTACTGCCTAGACAAGAGGGTTACTAGTGAAGATGGAGGTGCCAGCTGTGAGAGCACCATGTGGGAGAGGATGTGATGACATGAACTGATACAGATTTTTGAATAAAAATCAAATATCTAGAAACTGCTATTAGGTGATGATATGGTTGTGAGAACACAGGGATTTAAGAAGACGGTTATCTTATATTAGCATTTTGGCTTGAAGACGTAGCATTTTTGGGTGCAAATCCCAGTGTATTGGATCACTTTGCAGGATAGTTTTGGCACATGTGAGCTGGACTGTTCTTGGAGAAAATTAAACAAGAAACTTCGCTAAAGGTTTGCATCTCATTTGCACCAAGCCCTGATATGGGCACTGCAGTATGTACCAATGACTGATATAAAGCCATACATGTGGGAGACATTTAATCTGGGGACCAGTCTAAATCTTGTCCAAAGTGAAACCCTAGAAAAGTAGTTAGTGTAAGCACAAAAGCCTGAGAATAAATTGGTTTTGTATACTGATCCATTCTTATTGTGCCCAAATTACTTGTTAATGTAGGCACAATGTACGTTAACAAGCTGGCAATTACTCAATTCTGGTTTTATCTTTTATTCTGAGAATTACTCCAAACCTCTGCTTTAGTGCTTTCTGGTCAAAAAGCAACAAACCGGATTGGCTGTGCATTTACTTTTTAGCAGGAAGTCTCCAGTAGAAAGATTTCTAAGTCTCCCACCCAACTATAGACTCAGGAAAGGACACACCAAACCTGCCCTAAAATCCTGGACTTAAGTGGTTTGTAATTTTACAGCTGGGAAGTTTAACACTGCAAAGACACAATGGAACTGCGTCATCCTGGAGGTTCTCATACATGTCACTCATTCCCCTCCTCATCATTCCATTTTCTCTCACATTTTATGGTGTAAAGGTGATTCATTTAGATGGAAGAGAACAAATACGACTAGGCAGAGATCAATCTGTCTGCATAGAAGCTATTTTTAAAGCTGTTTAGAATAGCACACACTTTTTCCTGAAATGTGTTCAAGGATCATCATTCATATGACAGAATGGTGTGTGTGCTCATGTAATTGCTGTTCTGGATTTCAGAATAAACAGGAGCTGCTTGAGAGCTGAGAATTGCTCAAGTGATCAACATACTGTCATTGGAACTCTTGCAAATGCCCGTAAAAATGACACGTCAGTAGTGGATTAACTTTAAAAGCTCTGGTACGTAAAAGGAAATTATGCTTAAATCTGGGAAAAACAATAGGCAGAAAGAGCTTTTGTATCTGAGAAGGATTTCCTTATTTTATACTTGCTTGTAAACATGGCATGAATTCTTCTGAAATGCGGGGCAGTTTTAGTGATTTCCAAGTCTGACAACTTCCCCTGGTGCCAAAAATAGCAGGAATTTTATTTTTAAAACTTAAATAAAATGCTACCTGATCTGATTGCAGGGGCTACAGAAACTTCTATTTCTACCCACAGCATTCAGATCTATTAAACCTCAGTATTCCCTAATCAGATGTGTAACAGTGTTTCTGATTTTCAAAGCCAAATTAAACAGAGATGGCACACAAACCAGGTCTCAAGGGGCTGGCATTCTTTCTTGCTTCTAAAGAAAATTGTTTGTTTGTTTGTTTGTTTAATTTAGTTTTATTTATTTATATATTCCCAGAGTTAATCAGGGTGTGCAATGCATGTCAGAACAACAGCAGTGGTGTGAGCAGAATTTCTAATTGTTAAATTTAATTCCCTTTGTCTCTGGGTACTAATTGAAATAGTTAGTATATACCATCTACTTTCATTAAAACTGTTCCTCTGAAATCTGCATACTTGTCTTTTTTAGTATAGCCTTGAATTCACTGTTCATTACTATTTCCTGACAGTGCTATATTGTTATTAACATTCTGCCTTTTCTGTTTGGCTACAGCAGAAAAAACTGAACTGGCCAAACCCCTCTGGATGAACAGATGACAACAACCTGAAAAAAACCCCAAAATTCTGAAATGAGTGTCCTGGAATGAGGAAATCAACAGATTGCCCAGAATCACACCTGAGCTATGCATGGGTCAACCAAAGGTCTGAAACTTCCAGTGTGATTGAGTTTTACTTGGGGGAATCTTTTTTAAAAATTCAGTTTTCACATACATATCATTATAAATTTATGTTAGTGAGCATTGTTGTGGAAAAACAACAATCTAGGACTATCTGTGTTTTTCTGGTTTCCATCTTTGTAAAAAAGAAAACTGAAGTTACCTTTTTAATTTTTCAGAATTCATGTTTAGCTACCCAGTGGCACAAGTCTTTTAAAACTGCTTTGTGGTTTTAACTTAGTTTCAACAAGAAACTGGTTTACTTATCAATTATTGAAGACATTCAATAATAATAACAATAATAATTAATAATGAAGGATTTCTTTGAGTTTTGGCAGTTGGATCCTACCACCTTGTATAGCAAGATGTTATACCACCTGAAAAATGTTGCTTGCATTCACATAAGTGAATTAGTAATCTGAATTTCCTTTTGTCCCTAGACTTCTATTGGTGCTTGGCATTGCTGGTCTCTGCAGGCCAGAGTATGGGTTTAAAAGACAGCAAGCTGAGAAACCTAACCATTACTTAATGGCACACATGTGGTGACTTTAAACATGGTGCTACTGGGAAATTAATCATTTCTTTTAGTTCTCTCTTAACTAGGTTTGCAGCCTTCAGGGAAGATCTGTGGTTAGAAAGATAGAGAGCAAGCGCTTCTAGAGGAGGACAAAAAAAGCCAACCTTGAAACTCTTTCAAAAATATGGACAAAGGAAAAATAGTCATTAATTTATCAGCTTAATTAATATCTAAATATAAATGCCAATCTGGTCTCTCTCTGCAGTCTGAATACTCTCTGTACTGTATTTTGTCTACTGACAAGAACTGGAGGCCATTGAGGCAGCTGCTAAACAGGCATTTTCAGGCAGTGATTTCCCAGCGAGTGCTAATTTGCCTAAAGGAACTCGAAAGCTCCCCAAAATGCTGCACCCACTTCTGTGTTATGCTTTCAGAGGGAAGCAAAAAAAAAACCTGAGACAAAAATCATGTCAGAATGTCCAATTTACACACCTAAAGCTGGACATAGAATGATGAGAAGACGCGGTGGATCTGTTAGGCAGGTTCCTCCTCACGCAGACCCCACTCAGAGGATGTGTGCAGGCTAAGGACAGCCTGGTTAGCTCAGGATGCAGCACGGAGCAGCTTGAGTGGTGCTGTTCCAGCAGAGCAGGGTCAGCAGCCTTGCAAGCTTGCCAGACAGTATTTTCTTTTCCCGAATTAGAAGTCGAGTGTGCCAACAGTGGGTTTCCTGGTTAATTCTGAACTGTAAATTGAAGGGGAGCCAGGTGCCCTGGCCTCATCCAGAGTCAAGATAAGGCTAATCAGTGAGTCCAGAGCATCTCACTGCCTCCAAATTCAGCAGGAGCTGCAAACCCCGAATTGCCATACGAGTGACATGTTGGCCAGTCATTGGTGAGAGTACCCTAGAAGTCAACTCTTTTATTACAGCATCTGGGTTTAAAAAGAAAGCTTTGCTTTCTTTTTCTTGTTTTATAAAAGGGAAAAACTCCAGCACTGCGGGTGTGTGCCTTATCAAGAAAAGAAAATGTATGCCATAGTTAAAAGTGCTTTTTCACTTTGAGACCTCCTTCTGTCATGAAAAAAGAAGCAAATTAATCCTGATACTCCTCAACTACTGGAATGAAACATCAGCAAAGTTTCTTTTTCAGTTCTTGATAGTCCTTCAGTACTCGTGTGGCAGACGTCCCCAGCCCAATCACTGTCAAACACTCGTTTGCCTTGTACGTGCGTAAAATGGTGGCTCACAAGATTTGGGGGTGTGCAATGAGGTTACATGTTGCATTGCTGCAGTCTGCTGCTAATATTAGAACAGAATGAACAGCTCACTTCCTGGAGGCATCAGCAAGCTTTATTTGCAAATTTTTTCAGTGGTATCAGACATGTGGAATAAATTATCATAAATTGCTTGTGACTAAATGTAAAGTACCAGAAGGATTTGCAATAGTTAATCCCTTTATATCTGGGGTCTGTGAAGAGCAAATTAAGCTGAAGACTGATATGTAACTGGTTTTCATTAAAAGTAATGCTCTTATATAATAGTATTGTTTTGTTTAATTATGGAACATAATTTTAGAAATTATAAGCTTTAGGTATAAGGCAGTTAGCAATGTGTGCTGGCCTGTAATTGCTGCTGTTCTGCATAAACCACAAGTAGCAAAAGTGGTACTAGAAATATTAAGATTTGTTATGATATTTTCATAATAAACTAAATCTTGCTTTGTACTAATATATTACATGTCTATGGCCAAAAGCAGAATTTCCCCCTAAATTCTGCTGAAAGGTAATCTTCTGTTTCCATGTATTTTTTACTAAGTTTTGGGAGACAGATTTGCTTTCCGTTTAACTAAAATAGATGAATTTCTGACATCTGAAAGGATTTCCTGAGTGAGGAAATGTTAAGTGAATCTGATTTTAAAACAAACAAACAGCAACACCTCAAACAAAATGAAGTGAGATTTTGTTAGCATGCAAAAAGAAATGAATCTGTTTTCTGGGAAGCTGTGTGCCTTAATACTTTAAAATGGCACATTTGTTTGGAAATCAGTCCTTTGCAATGTTATATACCACACATTAACATGACTTTATCTGAAAATGGCTCGCTGGAATTACTATGGGTTGTGGGCCTAGTGTATGGTATAGAATGAGACAAACATGAAAGAGACCAACAGAACCAGGATAGTGTGGGGATTATGTGCTGTGGTGTTCTTGGGCATGCACTGATTCACTCAGATGTCAGGAGAACATCTATTTCCTGGGTTTTAATTATGATTTCAGCTATTATTCACTCCAAAGATCAAGAAATAGCAATAGTTTCACTATGGCCACATCTGGGTATTTTAGCCTGTTTTGAGGAGAGGCAGCTGAATGGAGTGGGAGAACCAGAGAATAGCTGTTCAGCAATGTATTACTCTAAACTGTCTCTGTTTCACTAAATAGAGCTATTTTTTGTTTCGTTCTTGCTGTTGAGAAGTGAAACCCTGAAGTAATCCTTTATTTAAAGTAAATTTGCTCCGTTGTACAATGCTGAAATGTGAATTAAAGATGAACAAAAAGAGAAAGCAAGCAGAGAAAAGTAGACACGCTTAGTTTCTCATATGGTTCCTTCTTTCTTCTCCTTTTAGGTGTCTACCAAAAGGAGCAGTTCCCCTCTCATGTTTGGAAAGTAGATGCAGCCATGTCTTGAGATCTTGACAATAGGTGCTATCAAGATGATGTTCTCCTCCTTCAGTGTCAGAGAAGGGAGTTCTGAGTTGCTGGTGAGTTCTCTGGATCCGTACAGCAGTCCCATCCTGTTGGCTAAGCACTTTCTTTCCCCATAGTCACTGTGAGGACTCTGGGTTCAGTGGATTACCTAAATGGCTACAAGAGTTTAGAGGTAAACCTCTAAGCCTGCAGTTCCACGAGGGAAGGTGAGCTATGTAGCAGCTTACCACTGCTAAAAGGATAATCCTGTTCCTTTGCTCCCATCTAACCACCCCCAGCACTTACTCTGCACCTGGTGTAGCTCTTGACAGACTCCTCTGTGAGCCACTTCAACCTGTTCACCCACCATGAAAAGGGCAGGATTTTCTTGAGTTAACAAACTGAGTTGTTTCATGCAAATATTTGATTTGATAAGAGAGAATGAAAACAGAACCAGATACAGCTCTTATTTATTTGTTGTTTTTTTTTTTTTATTGAGGAGGAAAGCAGAAGGGTTAATTCAGATAACTGGAAAATACTCTGTTGTTAAAGGGAAAGCAAAAGGTGGTGGAAGAGCATGGAAGATACTTTGGGTTGGTATGTGTGCTTCTTGTTTGTCCTCAATATAGTAAACATTCCTTATAAGTAGGTGCCAAGCCAATTAGGCAAGGACTTTTCTTCAATTCAGTGGCATTTCTGTGTGTCACATGATATGTTTGAAAGACTGATTTCTGTATCAAAGGATGAGAAGGCTGGCATAGAAAAGGGGAACAATGTGTGCCCACATTCTTCTTGACAAGAGGCAACACTGGGATTACAAAGAATTCTGAAGTGGGGTCTGATTGGTCTGATTTCCCTGTGTATGTCTTCTTTTTCCATCTGGAAATCTGTTTGCTGGAGGAATTTGAGCATTTTCTACATTTGTCCAGGATTTATGGATGTTCAGTAGATTAGGCAGAGACACTGCACAGCTTGGAGATTCCAGATGTGTTCACGTTACATGTTCAGAACAAACTCAGAGTGCATTTGCAGTAAGTCAGCTGGTTTTTGGGCAGCATCACAGAAGCCTGCACTGGAGCCAACATGAGTATTCTCGATAATTCCAACATGATCCAGAAGCACCAGACTTAAGTATTTTATAATAAGCATGTAATTTTCACTATCCATGAAATCTTGTGAAATATGACAGCCAAACCCTGCTGTAGGGAATTGTGGGAATGTGGCGCACAGGAATAGGAAGGAGTGGAAACAAAACTCATAGTATCAGCGTGTGCGGTGAGCCTGGCCAAAAACCAAAACATCCCACTTTTTGTAAATAGAGCTTGTGAGAGGTATGTTGAAGGCTGTGAACATCAGTTCAACAGAAAGCAACTTTTCCTGGAAGGCAGAAATTTTTTTTTTGCTTTTCCACAAATTTTGCCCAACTGGCTGTCCCTTCTTCTCAGCAGGTGCACCCCATTCCAGGCACTGGTGTGCAGTTCAGTGTCTGAACCCTGGAGAACAATATTGCTTGAAGGTTTTCCTGCATGGTTTTTGTTCCGTGGCACTTCACACATCCTTGCCCCCAGGACCCACCCTGTCTTACTGTTGAAGGTGACACATAATCAGTAGCAGTCTCCTTCAGTTAAATGGGCGTGCTAATAAGCTAAAGACAACAGGCAAAGGAAATACTATTCAGTGGCCTTGAGGTCCCTAGGGCTATGACTCAGATTAGGGACAGGGTGCAAGGAATTGCTTTATTTGGTATCTGTTGCCTTCTTAAGTGCAGTGTCATTGTTAAAAGTGAAAGACTGACGTACTCAATCCTTTTCTCCTTGTTTATAAGGGTGAGGTATGTGGATCATACTCCTGTTAAACAAACAGAGTCATACAAGGTTTTCCATGTTCTAGATGTAACTTGGCAAGGGCTGAGGAATCCAGAGTTCAGACTGCTGTTGCAGACATAAAATTAACTCCAGTGCCATTATGCACAGTGCAGCTACACAGTTCCATATGGGACATCCAGTGCCCACCCCATTCTGTGTAATGGGTTCAGAATATTAGTTCAAGTGTTCTGATTTAGCATGGGACTATATAAATACCTCACAACATCTGAAAAATCTCAAAGAATGTGGTGTGTACAAGATAGCAAAGTAGAAGTGGGTGCCCTAACTGCAACTGTAGGAAAAATTACCAGTGTAATGTGGCATAAGAAGAATAATCATAATAAAATGATCATTATAATCCTCTGACCTGGCACTGATTTGCAGAAGTACTGTGGCTGTTGTTTCTGAATTCTTGCCAGAGAATTCTGTGCATCCTAAACCCATTCCTTCACTCAGATACCACATGCTTTAAGTTTTAGGTTATTTAAAAGACTTCTTTATTTGATTCATTCTTGGGTTAATTTTATAACGAAGGAGAAAAGAGCTCATTAACAAACAAAGCAATGTTTTTATACTCTGTGGTTTTTCAGCTAGTGGTTCTTACGGGAGGTAAATCACTGACATGAATGTACTAATATCCACTGTAGAGCTTGTAACCCACCGCGAGTTTTTGCCATAAATAAATTTTAGCTTTCTTCTGGCTTCAGTCAGGACTGAGGGTTGCTGGTATCAGCACACCACATCCATTGCTCTGCTGTTATTAATTGTGAGCAGGAGCTTACTGAACAAACTTGAAGCAGGGACTGTGCATTTAGTTCCTTATACTGCTCCTATACACTAGTGATCAAAATGGAATACCGGGAATGCTGCATTTAAAACAAGTCTGACAGGAAGGATTAACTGGGGCAAGCACTGAATTGCACTTGACCTTGAATGTTTCTGAAATATACAAGTAAGAGAAGGTAAATATTGAAGGTGAGGGACATCCTGATGGTTTTATCTGAGCCCACTATATAGCAGGAAGGAGGGGAAGTTACTTTTACTTTTTGTGAATGCCTAAGGATCTGAGCATGCTCTGTGGAGCAGGATACAGAGCAGACTGCAGCTCTGTTCTGTGTCTGTTAAGGAAATGAGCCCCACCTCAGCTAAAATGGGCAAAACATCCTTGGTAAACAGAGCATTGGGCAGAGCTTACACAATTAGCAGTTACTCCATGAAACCCAGGCTGGCCACTGCCCAACTTTAACTGAACTTTTATCCTCCCGCAACATTTTGTTTAGAAACTATTTTTATTTTTAAACAATAATACGCACTAGCAACACCCATCCTGGAGGACATCAAGTGTTCTGACAGCCATCCCAACTCCTGCTTAAATTGGGAACACCAGATGCATCTCTTGCAACAGCAATGATGAAAAGTCAGTGATTAGTACTTAATGTCCTATACATCTTCATTAATGAAAGGGAAACAAATTGCTCCTACAATGCTGTATTGTTAAACTCGGTCCTGCACAAAGGGTTCCTTGCAGTCAAAATGACAATGTGTTCTTCATGATGGAAAGTGAATATGTTGGAAAACTGTCAGTCAGGGAACAGGCTGAAGCCCCTAAAATAATCTCTGTCCTCAGATTGGGTTCAAACTGTGTACCAGAGACAAAAAGTATTTTGCTGATCCCAGTTTATGTGAGCAAGATTATATGCCTTAGTTTCTTCTCAACAATGAATCTCATTTTGGAATTTGACCAAAAAAAACTGAACCTTTAGTCCTCTGCTACCTCCAATAATGGCTTAGAGCAGCTCCTGAAGGTGGCCAGCAAGTTTTGTTAGGAAGGAACTGCTTGCTCTGCGACAGTTCTGGAGTTTAGAGTAGCTGGGTACTTGCCAAGAGTTACTTGAAACAGTATTAACCACTGATGGTTCCCCAAATCAAGTACCTCCTCCCTTTCCTATCAGCATACTCAGCTCTTCACACTCCACAGTCTTCCCAGCTCTTCTTGAAAACAGAACCGAAAGCACCACAGCACCACGTATCAATAGGAAGTGATGCAGAGAAAACATGAGGACAGAATCTACTTTTGTTTCGTAATCCAATTACTTTGGATACACTGAATCAATGGGGCCATTCCAGCTCTGAGAATAAGGCCTGCTCATGTGAATACGTGCTTGGAATCTCAAGCTCTGCCAATTCACACTGGCATGACTAAAGAGATTCCTGCTTCCAGCTCTCTGCCTATTCTCCTGCTAGATGCTATCAGGCCAGTGGGAGGGGTGGCCAGCTAGACAATGTTCTGTCCTCAGAAGCCGCAGCCTGGTGCAGCAGCCCAAGATGCCACAAAGTTCAGTGTTTGCTTTCCTGTGAGTGGCAGTTGCTGAGGGATCTCATTCACACTCCTTGACAGATTTTGGGTTCAGCAGCTGAGAAGGTTACTATCCCATCATCACTTATAACTGCAACAAAAATTATAATTCAGGCCTCCAATCTAAACACAGGGGGTTAAATCTGTTCTTCAAAGCTGTGAGCATATGGATCAAAGTCATTGCTTACATCCAGGTCAGTAAAGTCAACTAACAAGTGTGTATTTATAGGCATATGCGCACGTGCAACTATGATCTCCCAGTGAATGTTCCATTCCTATATGGTTCTAAAATCAAGTTGGTTTTGTCAGATCATATACCGATGGTTTTTCACACCAAGAGAAGTAGTAGCAGAGAAGCATTGTAGGAAAAGTGATTTCTTGCATGTATTATAGAGGAAATTGCTCTGAAGAATATTTATATTTATGATTTAAATGAGATCATCTGGGGCTTTCTCTCAAGAATGGAATAATAAGAAAATTTTGAATGGATGTAGTTCTGCGTTTGTGTGAGGAGCAATATTGATTTTTTTTGTGGGAATATATCAAACCATAAACTATTGCTCTGATTTAGAAAAATAATTTAAGAGCTATTTTGGCAGTATAGTCTCCAAATTCTTACCCTTTGGGTGTAAAGCAAATGTAAGGCAAATGTCTGGATTTGCTGAATAAAAAATGATGAACTAGAAATGGATATTTCCTACTTGGGGAAGCTGTGGAGACAAAGACTACACAATTAAAAAAAGAANCCAGCAAATATATCTCATCACTATGGTTGCAAAAACAAAACACCCACCAAAGAACTGTGTCTGACACAGAGAAAATAATTAAGGGAAACGGAACAATTTGCAGCCTGTATTAAATTCTTCACGTTCCCTCACAGAAATCAGTAGTAAGAAGGGTGAACTCTGACCTTAATGTGGATATTCTGCTTGAGTCCTTGCCACTTTGACAGTAGCAACTAGGACAAATATTATTTAAAAATAGAATGAACTTGAGATCTGTCTTTCTACTCAGAACCATTCCATCCCACATTTTTTATGATGGATGAGAAGAGGTTAGAATCACATCTCAAGATTTGGATTCAAGAATATAATTTGGTTTCTGAGTCCAAATTGAAAATAATTTGGTTTTTACATCTGGTTTGGATGTAGTTGGAGCTAACTACAAAACTGCAAAAGTGCCCTACTCCTAAGGGTTCTGCCAGTTCATGTTTAATGGGATCAATCCATAGTTAAGCAAGTAATGTTATTTTATACCACTAATAAATAATTTCCTATAAAATGTATTAATATGTTTTTAACCTCAAATACTTTTCATTAATAACAACAACAATAAAAGGAAGAAAAGAAAGGATTATATATCCAGGGGTAGAAAAAGTCAGAGAGATTTTAGTACGAAGAGCACAGCTCACTTTGGAATGGCTGCTGTCCTTCCTTCTTCATGTGTGGGGCAGCTGCTAAATTACCAGCATTTACAGCCAGACTGAGCATGAAATTGATGCTACCTTTTCTGAGCATGGTTGGTTGTAAAGAGCCATTCAGCATCATCTCTTCCAGGACTTGAGGTGACCCCTTTTAGCAATCTTGGAGAGAGGAGAAGCCAGAGTAAGAAATAACGCAGCTGTCCCAAAACAAGACACCAGCTTTCATGAATCCAGGCTCTAAGATGAAAATGAAAAACCTCCTCCCCCCAAAAACCAACAAACTAACCAACCAAAGACATCCCAAAAAAACTACAGCTCTGTGAATAAGAAGCTTAATCCTCCAATCTCTTATCTATAGTTTTCTGAGCTCAGTGAATCATTCACTTTGCCATGAGTGATTCTATGAGGAGCAATTTTAATATTCTTCATCCTCATCCTCCCTCTCTGGAAAGACCCAGATTCTCTTAATAGTTCTGCAAGATGGTGCACATCCATGGGACATGCATCCCATTCTCTGTTAAGAAGATGCAATGATGAAACAATACATACAAAACACCAAAATGCTGTATAAATTCTTCCTTCAGAAAAATGTGAGTGTCCCTTCCCCACACCCCATTGTTTATTTGGAGAAACCGAATCAGGAAGGCTGAAAGACACGTGAATCCATATCAGCAGGAGAGCTGACAGTAATAAATTCCTGATAATATGCTTATTATTCCAGACTATCCTGTCCAAAGAAAAACACTATTTACTCAAAGTGAACACTGAAACCAAATGGTACGTGCAAAGGTACTGTAGATTTAAGTGATACAATGATACATTTCCAAAATCTTTTGGGCATTGGCTTATTTAAAATTAAAAGTAGAAATCGATATTTAAATTGCAGTTCATGGATAGCCACAAACTTTACAGCAAACATTTCCAAGATGGGAAGGGAGTAAGGATCTTACCTCTATCTTACCTCTTCTAATGTGTTTTGCACCAGAAAATAGGTTGAAAAATACTGAAATTAACACTTTTTATGTAATTTCTGTACTTTGGCTATATGTTTTAGAAAAGTAAATAATATAAATGCATTCCCCCCCAGTCAGCAGTAATAGTGACATCATGTAAAGGGAATGTACACAGTGCCAAAAGTATCCTGCTGGTTTGTATTAGTTTCCCTGGTCAGGCACATCCTGTGTAGCGCTAGTTAAGCTTTACCAGTTTGAAAATAGAGGGTCTATTTGAACCAAGAGTGAAGGAGGAGCTCACTGTGGAGAGAAGCTTCCCTGCAGCCAGCAAATAGAGAGCAAAGCTGTTAGAAACATTTCAAAGGTGGATGCATTAGTCAGTCCTTTTCAGATGCAAATTTGTCAGTGCTCTTTTGGTACGGATTTAACACCTTCTCAGAAATAGTAGCACAGTAAAGAGCAGAATGAGAGATAAAAGAGATGAAAGTTATTATATATAGTCTTTCTAACTGGCCCCCTTCATCCAGACAAATGTTGACATACTTCCCAGAACAGATGGAGAGACTAACCTGGGAACTAAGGAGAAAGTGGGTCCTCAGGCCAGGAGGGGAAAATAAATGTTATTGTGTGTATAGAACAAATGGTGACCCATGGTCAGGCCTGGTAACAGAGACTTCTCACAGGGTTTGTTTAGGTGGGACTTTGCTGTTACACTAATGTGA
>VYZX01032782.1:0-54584 GCA_013401335.1 Brachypteracias leptosomus | reverse complement strand
CCTTTACCTTCAAGCAGCTTTGCCCATGGGATTTCCCTTAGCAATTGTTTGAAGAGGTCAAAGTTGGCCCTGCTGAAGTCCAGGGTTGCAACTCTGCTTGCTATTTTGTTGCTGTTACATGAGATCCTGAACTCCACCATCTCATGGTCACTGCAACCAAGGCAGCCCTCAACCTTCACTGCTTCGACCAGACCCTCCTTGTTAGTGAGGAGGAGATCCAGCAGCGCATCTCTCCTAGTCGGCTCCTCCACCATTTGCATGAGGAAGTTATCATCAATGCACTGGAGGAACCTCCTGGACTGTGGCTGGCTGGCTGAGTGGTCCTTCCAGCAAACATCAGGGAAGTTAAAATCTCCCACAACAACCAGGGCCTGTGACTGTGAGGCTGCTCTCAGCTGCCTGTAGAAGGCCTCATCATCTTCCTCACCCTGATCTGGTGGTGAGACTTCTTGGTTGGAAAGAGCAGAATCAGAGTTAGATCCTACCCTTTAACTACTCCATACATTGAAACCACTTGAGATCTCAGCTTTGTTAGGGCATGGAGTATGAAAGCTGGTCTGGAACATGAGAAGCTCACTGGGGTGCAGCAGCACTGCAATGGGAGTCAGCAGACAAGGGAGAAAGGAGAAGGGAATGCTCACCTCTTAGATAGTGTCAATTCAGAGGTTGGTATTGGCTTAACATGCTCCTTACAGTGCTGGTTTATATTCATATAGATGTAGTCTTAATGTATGTGCCAGAGCTGATTTTTTCCTCATCTTCTAAGTATTATTTCCACTTTTTCATGTAAGGTCTTGGAGTTCGCGTGAGGTTACACTGCCTCTGGAGGATGCTAAGGATAGGTAGTCAGCGATGCTGCTATTCAGAGGGGGTTTGAATCTGTTCCATTTGTTAGCTTTGAGACCTGGTATGTTTATGCTGTCTCTTGTTCCTGTAACATGCCTGTTAAAGGAGCCCTAAAGCTCTGAAGGTGAAAGGTGAGTACACTTTGCTGACTGGCACAAAGCTGCTGAAAGGGCTCAGTTGTTTCTGCTGAAGCCAGAGGGATGTGCTGGGAGGAAAGGCAAAGTTTGCACCAGCCAGTTTAAAAGGCTGTGTAGACTCAAGGCTACAAAGCTATGTAAGCAAAACTGGATTTTGCCTTCCTGAGAATGAGGCCAACATCATGGCATCGGCTCTTCAGAGTCCTTATTACCTCCCTACGATAAAGCGATGTGAAGGGCAGGGGTTCCCTACCCTCCAGATCATGAGTTCAGCAGGAGCCCTGATTATTACTGCATATAAAAAGCAAGTGCTGGAAAAGCCATCACCCTCCCCATGCCTCCAGCTCCCAAGGCAACAAGTTCAGCCAACTTGTCCATTTATCCTCCTTTCAGCAGACAGTAGATGCCACCATGTGCTTTTTCCTCAGGTCCAGGGACCAGTTGTTGGGGGTGGTGGCTGGGGGAATGCAGATCCAGGTGTAACTAAGGCTCAGAGGTCATCCTTCAGGAATGATGAGAAGGGATGAAGGCACTGTGAAGTTTGCAGAGCTACAGTTTTGCTGCTTCATCCTCACAGCTTAAAGGTGCTGAGTTTGAGACTCAGGATAACACGTGGCTCTTGCAGCTGCCTGACCACATTTTCCTTGCTCTTGCTCCCACAACAGCTTCAACAGAGGTCAGCAGAGAATTTGTTATCTGATACAAATGTGGCTATTTACCAAATTCTAATTTGAAAGTGTTAGGGGTTTCATTTCTATTTGGTTTTCTTTTCATCAACTCATCTGTCTAGGATCTCTTTCTGGAAAGAGGCAAAGTGAAGAATTTAGTTTAATACACCATTTAAATTCCATAAACAAGACAGAAATTTAGTAGCAGGCAAAGAATATATATTGCAGCAATAAAACTTCTGAAAGAATTGCAGCAGCAGCTAGGGAATGCTAATAAGGGTTTCTGTGCCTGTGAAGTAGAATTTACAGGCCTATGTTGGCTTGATTTTCATTTAATAAAAGCACTACATTAATATAATCATGAGTATATTGTGAAGAGGAAACACTTTGGAAACTTTTTGATTCTCTTCATTAATTACTTCTCTCCCTAGCAGTACCACTGCACTGAGGAGATAAAAGGAACAGAGTGACTGTGTTTCATTTTTGAAGGGCAATGTGCATTTTTAATTGGGTTTAATATGTAAACTTTCAGGTAAAAGATGGACTGAAAATATTTCTGAATAAAAAATTAATTGCAAACCACTGCCTTCTGATCAGGCCTATCCCAAACCCTACACAGACCACCTACAAGGTGCAGATTAACTGACTTGCTAGTGGTACAGAGCAGTCTGAGATGCTGAGAGAAGTAACTTGAGAGGGGCAGTGCTATCTAGTCTTTATCTGGGCCATGTTTTCAGCTGGCATTTAGTTTTCAAAGATGGGATCTAAAAATTGCATTCAATAACAGAATTTTTAATCTCTGAGTTCAGAATCCATAGGTTTGTCCTTAGCAATGTCAGCTCCTGCCTGGATCTCCAAAGGCTCACAAAGGTTAAGATCTAGGGCCAAACCCAGCTGCAAATGTAGGGATAGCCAGAATTTTAGTCTTATTTTTCAGCTACAAGGTGAATCAAGTCATAGCGAAGATCAAGTAGAAGCTGGGAAGCTAGCTCTGAAAGCAAAACGTGCAGGAAAAAATGAAAGGAAAAAAGAAAGTGTTTCTGAATGTGAGAAAAGCTTTTCCATGTGCTCTTAGTGCATTTTAATCTAGCTGTAGCTGAGGAACTGGGGTGTGCAGCGTAGGAATCCTTAATGGTACAGTTAGGGTGATTAGCATCTAGATGTGTGAAATTGAGTTGGTTGGTAGAGGAAGGCTGTACAGACACACATAATTTGTTTTTACTATTTTAAACCGCTTCTGGAATTGTCCTATCAGCCTCATGCGACTGTATGCTGCCAGTGCAATTGCAGCCCTGCATGGGCAAGGAGGGCAAAAGCTGGCCCAGGTGCTCTGCTGCCACCTCACACACATCCCTGTTTGTACCAGGCTGCAGCTTCACATTGGCATGAACTGATCCACAGCAACATCATCTGCCTTCAGCCATAGGTATCTACCAGAATTTCTAAGTTGTTGATGTCTTGAAAGTAAGTAAACACAAAGAAGTTCATAGAAACATTTAGGTTGGAAAAGACCTCTAGGATCATCAAGTCCAACCTTTGTCCAACATCTTCCTGACCCCTAGACCATTTCTTGAAGCTCTACATCTTGTTTTTTTAACACCTCCAGGGATGGTGACTCCACCATCTCCTTGGGCAGCCTGTTCCAGTGCCTAACCACTCTTTCAGTAAATAACTTCTTCCTAATATCCAATCTAAACCTCCCCTGGTGCAACTTGAGGCTGTTACCTCTTGTCCTGTCATTAGTTACTTGGGCAAGTTCCTCAGGAAACAGAACTAAGCATATGCCAGGAATTCATGGTGATAAAGTAAAATAACTGAGTGTTGTGTTCTAATGCTCCAACCTTATTCAGAAACAGAAAATATTTTTAAAAGGTATTAAAAGCATAATAAATATGAGGAACTTAAGATTTACTATAGAGTATCTGAGCCTGATATTGATACTATATGCCTTGCTCCAATTAAAGTCAATAGCAGTAGCCTATCAAAACAATTTGCCTTCTTTTTCTTTTCTACTTCAAGTTGTTGAGGTACATATTATTAATTGTGGTAAGTTACCAGAGAGAAACAAGGTAACACCTGTGAAAACACCTGCTTCCCTTTGGTCCCTGTCTGCCTGCCCACTGGCAGCTTCATGCTTAATCCACTGCTTCATTTTTTACTTCTCTCTTGCCAGCAATTATATTTCATTGGTGACTGTTGCAGTATAGAGTTGGAGGCAAGGGCTGCTGCTTTACCTGAGAAGCAATATTTCATACTATATATCACTTCTCAATGTATAGAATCCAGAAAACTGGCAATTTCTCATTTCATTTCCAGCATAATTTACAATGCTGAAGGAATAGCGCTGTCAACTTCTGTTGCGAGTGGTATGTGGAATGTTCTGTATCAAAAAGCATGCCTTGCTTCTCTGTCCTCTCTTGGGTAAGGCAAATACACATTAAATTCCCCAAACAACTATGTAGTTCTTGGTCACCTCATTTTATAGCTTTGACAAAGGAGCAATGACTTACTATTTTCCAGGAAAAAAGTAAGCACAGAGCAACGTAACTGCTATCTGTGCAAGTCCATAGTTACGTTTTTTGGAAGTCACTGAGACAACACCTAAAATGAATATCTGCACAACATTTTCTCCCTTTGGCAGCAAACTGAACACTATTGATTGCCATAGATAGTAGTAAATGGTATGATACCTGGTATTGACACCATATAACACGTCTATGTCACAGTAACCTAAAGTGGTGGTGTTCAAGAGATGGATTGTGTTAAGCAGGAGTGCTACATAGTTGACAGGAAGATCTTTACAATTAAGGAGTAAAGCAGTTAAACTTGGGAAATAAGCTATTTAAAAGATTAACTGAGTTTCAAGGTTGCTCTGGATTTGTTGTAACATCTGATAGATGCAATGATCCTGAAATCTTGCAAAGTTACCACTTCCTGACCTGAAGATCTGCTAAACAGAAGTCCTTTGTGAATCAGAAATGACTCTCTGCAAAACTTTTCTAACTAAACAATATATGGAGAAGTGTTTGTATGCACTGTGTTTATGATATATTGAGCAGCACCTCTCTTTAGCTCCTCTTTAACCATTGTTTAGATATGGACGATATCCATTGGCACTAGAAGTCCATTGTTTTAGAACAGGTTTTTGTTGTCCTTCTCTTTCCTCTTCCAGCAACTGGAAGCTTACTTGGAAATCTGTAATTGTTTTGGCCTAAACCAGGTTTTGTGTAATGTGCCAGGCTTGGGACCCTTTTCAAAACCACTTAAACTGCTGAATCATGTGTGTATTTGTGATAATAAGATACTCACCCACAAACTCCCCTTGCTGCAAACTGAACATCTCAGAATGCAGCCAGCAGTTCAGCAAGGTGTGATGTTCTGTAAAGCTGTGTGCAAACAGGCAGTGGTTGTTAAACATTGCTCATATCTTTGAAACCTGAGTTAATAGCTACACTGGCACTCTACACACTCCTAAAGGGAAAGGTGTCCATGTTTCTTTGGTGCCTGGTAGCTGACATATTTCATTGTATTTTGTGATATTTAACGGTCCATGGAAGCCCATCGCTTGCTGCAGAATGTGTCCTTATCAGCCTGAGTGATCCAAGCCTCCAGGATTTTGCTCACTGTCCATCCTGTTCAAGAAAGCATTACAGATAAGAGCAGGACTGAGGTCTGGGAACTTGCCATCACAGTTATTTTCCAGGACAAAATTCACTTGCCATAAAATTAAAACACTCTGGCTGAGAATGTAGCAGATATTGCTCCCAATCAGTCCTCCCTGTTGGACTGGCAGCACTCACAGGCTTCCTGACTTGGCATCATTGGAGCCTGTCAGGCAAATTTCTCTTACTAGGGCACTGGGGACTGACCCAGGACTAACATGTTCCCTGACCCTGGAGTATTTTGGGAAGCCTCACATTTCTGGTTCACTGCTGGGGTTTCAGACAATTTGAAGGCTCTTGAAAATATTTGGAGCTGCTGAAACAAAGTGAGGTTTTGGTGGATGCAAAATGAAATTTCAGAATTTTCATTTCTTGTAGATTTTTTTCCAGATTTATATAGGAAGAAATAAATACTCAATATTTCCATTTTCCAGCTATCTTTAGTCTATAGCATAATTGCTCCTCTATATGTTTTATATAGATGAGATAACCTTCTATCACTAGACCTTTTACACCTAGAAGCAGTTGTTCAAGCCCAGATAGGAGAAGTTGGTACACATAACCTCCATCTTTCTGTGCCCTGGTCACTTGTGAAACAGGATGAAGCCAGTCAGTGCATTAAGGCTTCCAAATATGACAGTGTGTCTTAAAAAAATGTATCTTAAGTTTCACCTTCATCAGACAATTTTTCTCTTAATGCTACCTATCTTCTGGGTCTGTTATTGTGTGCAGATAAGTATGAAGCTAACCTTCAGAATTTTTCATGAGAAGACAACAAATATTTAAAGTCCCCTCTTGCCTAGTGGTGAGTTTTAGGAATATCATGGATCTCACTATGGAAATTGCCTGAAGAACTTTTACTGGTTTTATAAAGTCTGTGGCAGAGTGGCTAGTCTTTAGATACTTGGAAATCACAAGACTCAGTCGCTCGGGGCTTCAGTAGCTCTTATGGTCTCCTCTGGGATTTGTATGCCAGGATGTGGGGGACACCCACTAAGGCTTCCTCATAACCTTGTATTAAGGCTATGGGGCACTGGCTGGGTCTGGGAGAGTAAAGAACCACCCAGGGTAGGTGCAGATCAGGTCCAGGAGCACCTAGAGAACCTGAAGGTGCACAAATCTATGGGACCTGATGAAATACATCCATGGGTCCTGTAGGAACTGGTGGCTGAAGTTGCTAGGCCACTAGCCATCATATTTGAGGAGTCATGGCAGTCTGGTGAAGTTCCCACAGACTGGAAAAGGGGACACATAACCCCCATTTTTAAAAAGGGAAGCAAAGAAAGCCCAGAGAACTGCAGACCAGTCAGCCTCACCTCTGTGCCAGGTAAAATCATAGAACAGATCCTCCTGGTATCTCTACTAGAGCACATAAAAAATGAGGTGGTGATTGGTGACAGCCAACACAGCTTCACCACGGGCAAATCATGCCTGACTAATTTGGTGGCCTTCTGTGACAGAGTTACAGCTCTGGTAGATATGGGAAGAGCAACTGATGTCATCTACCTGGGCTTGTGCAAGGCATTTGACACCATCCCATAGCATCTCTGCTATGAGGATAGGTTGAGGACACTGGGATTGTTCATCCTGGAGAAGTGAAGTCTCCAGGGGGACCTTATAACTGCCTTCCAATACCTAAAGGGAACCTACAGAAAGGCTGGTGAAGGACTCTTCACGAGAGTGTCCAACGACAGGACAAGAGTAAATGGTTTTAAACTGAAGGAGAGTAGGTTTAGGCTACATCTTAGGAAGAAGTTCTTCACTCTGAGGGTGGCGAGACTGTAATAGATTGCCCAGAGAGGTTGTGAATGCCTCCTCCCTGGAGGTGTTCAAAGCCAGGCTGGATGAGGCCTTGAGTAACCTGGTCTAGTTGAGAGGTGTCCCTGCCCATGGCAGGGAGGTTGGGCTAGATGATTTCTAGGGTCCCTTCCAACCTAAGCCATTCTATGATTCTATGATTAACTTTTTTTTGCGGTGAGGGTGTGAGCTGGGTATCTGTGTGGAGGAAGATGCATGGTGTCTCTCACTCCTCTTCCTCATGCAAAATGAATTGCTGCTTCTTCCTCCTGAAGCCAGGAAGCCTCTGGAGGCAGTGTCATGACAGATGTTTCTCAGGCTTTGCTGAAGTTGTAGTGCTGTTTCCTCCGAATTACTTAGATGTTAATTATCATATTGCCTTTCTGCTAGTGCTGCCATTATCTATATAGAAATAAAGATTGTATTCAAGAATCTGTAGTACCCATATGCCTGTCCAAGACTCTGAGGACTCTCCCAAATCTGTTACATAAGTAGGCAGATGCCAAGATAGCGACCCCAAGAAGCCCTGAAAGTAACGCTCAGCTTTCTTCTCCCCACTGTGTATCAGGAACCACTCCTGTGAGCAAAGCACAGAACTCTCACCTGCTTTGCTCTCAAAACATCGAGGTGCACAACAGAAAAGTCACAGCAGGTAGTTGGATTCTTACAGACATCCTGATGTCTGTGTCTGCCCAGTGAGACCACTGGTCCCTCTTCAGCCATTACAGAAGCCTGATAAGGCAATTCAAAGTAAATTTTCACCTGAAATAAGTTTGTAATGAAATGGATTAATTTGGTTTGTATTAAGCCAAATTTTGCTCTTTTTGGTGTGATAGCAGTTTTTGGTGATCATAATATTGTCCCCTTCACTTCCCCTGTCACTATTAAGCTGGTATAATGTAGCCTTTATTACTGCAAGAAATGTCCTTCGGCTTGATGGTGCAATTAAGACCAAGATTCGTTGCTGGGTAGATTTGGCCTTTTCAGTCAGTGGCTGTGATTTGTACCAGTCATGCTTTCTGCTCCGTGTTGTCTTGGTCCTGTGAAAAAGTAGAGCCTGTAGCATTTAAAGAACCAATCTGAAAGCTGTGTTTCCTATTTGTGAAAAACAAAATACCCCAGCTATTGCTTTTTATTTGCAGGAGATGGGGGAATGGCCATGTAAGCTGCACATCTTCAGCCAGAAAGCTCATGTGTTCATTGTGGAGGCACGAAGCCTAGCTGGGGGTGAAGGAGCATTCCCTTCCTCATTTTGCCCTTCCAGAGGTGTTTCTGTTGTGGTTAGTGTGGCTTATGTGAATCCCAAAATGGCATTTCAGCTCAGTCCCTGACCGCACAACACTACCCTGTTCCCCAGCTCTTGTGCTGTGAATATTCAGAGGCTGTGGCCATTAGTGCTTTGTGAGAAATTCAATAGAAGCAAACTGCTGCTGTGATATGTATCCTGTTTTCAAAGCATGGTCCGAATGGTCTATTAGATGTAAAAGTAGATTAGAGAGAGCAATTAAAATGGTAAACCTGTAAGAGAGAGTTATACATTGTTGTTTTAAAACTGGAATTGACCACTTGAACAGTATGTATCAGCCACATGTCTTGCCTTTTATTGAGCCTAGAGGAATTTTAAAAATATTTCATTAACATTAAACCTGATAGATTCTTCCCATTAAACAAAGTGAAGCAAGTATAATGCAGCACAGCGAGTAGCATTGCAGTGGTATGAATGCTAAACTATCTAAGGTGCTTCAACTGGGATCCCAGTGTGCCCAGTATTCCTGTTTTGCAAAGGTTTGGAAGCTGCTCATTAAAGATAATGAGAGTTGCCAGGTGTCCAGCAGCTCATGAAATGAAGGACTGAGTCCAAATAATTTTGATTATATCTTGTAAATGGATTTCTGTTGTCTTTTACAAAGATTTCCAGTAAATAAACTAACACTTGGTAATTGGACCTTTGATACTATGAGCCATTTGGCTGAATAAACTCAAAGATATTTTCAAAAATATGTTAAATATGACTATATTTACTATGGATATGCCATAATTTATATAGCTTAGAGTTAAGATCATTTAAGTTTACTGGATGTGAATGGCTTTTATCTCTGTATTAATGGCTCTTAAATGTAATTTCATCCTAACATTTAATCTAAATTAGCTGTCTTCTGGGGTGATTACATTGCTTACGATTTTTTCTTTCTTTCATCTGGACCATGCATTTCCCAGCAGCTTAGTTTGCTGATATTTGATTTGTGGTGATACAGATCATATACAAGCTGGCTTGTTGTTTTTAATGAACTGAATGTGTTGTATAATAGAATTGCTAGGTTTGTGTTAAATTACAGCTTTGGGACTCATTATTGTGCGATGTTATCTGCTTTGAACTGGCTTATTTTATCACAAAGAAAGAAATTGGATTTGCTTAAGATGGCAAATGCAGAAGTGGATGGGTTGGTTGGTGAGTGTTTTGGGGCACCCTGTTGAGTTGATATATATTTTTTACCTGTTCTGATTCACATTGTGCCCAGAAGATGCATACACCCACATATGTCGGAGTCCATATCAAAAAGCCTAAAGCAAACAACAAGCACAATATATTGTTGAATGGTTAAATGGTGCTCTTTAGCCATTGGTTTTCAGCTATTTCAACTGTAAATTAATTAGATCCTTTCCTTCAGGCGTTTTGTTCCAATTTTCAATCATGTGCATGCAGAAGCTAATGGCGCATTTCTTCCTGCACATACTTAGCTTCTGCATGCAAATATTTCGGCACGTACACAGAACAGTTATCAGGCATTGGAAGTTTAAGTGTGTGCAGCAGGATAAATTGTGTAAAAGCCAAAAAAAGATGTTTCCTTTGACAATTGCAGGTTTGGAAGATGAAACCTCTGTGTGTCATTCTTGGCATTTCTTTTCCCTTAAGAAACATGTTGAGCTTTCAGCCTAGTGTAATGATGATATATGGGGAAATTAAATAATTTTGTTTACTGAAATAATTTTAGCTGCTCTGTGCAACAGTGTATAAAAATGCTGCTTTACATTGACAGAAACTATAGACATATGACGAACATTTCTTCTGCTCAAACAGTTCAAATCAATGAAAACAGGGTTCAATTCACAGGTGATTTTAAGAAAATGTTGAAGGATTGTAAGTTGCTTATAAACCAGTGTGGCATGTGCTTTCCTTTGGCTTTTACTTAGCTGCCTGTTACAACAGTGCCAGCTTTTATGAATATGTTGAGCATATGATATGTTAACATGTAATAAATATGTTAAGATATGAACAAATTCTACAGTGATCGAGGTTATCAGAAGAGTAGGTGAGATGTGTTTTCCCCAACTCTTCCAGCCTCTAACAGGGTCTGGAGCAGCATGAGATGTGGTACCCGAGAGGAAGTGTTGGGCGAAGCCGGGGGAAGCCGGCGTTCTCCACCCATACAGCATCCCACTGCCGCCTGCACCAGCTTACATGAAGAGTGGTTCAGGTGTGCAGTGTATTGCTAATGCTTCCCATGGGCAATAAATTGACACTGTTAAGGGCAGGAACTTGGTCTTCTAGGAAGCCAGAGGAAAAGGAATATGCACAGAGAAAGTGCTGGGAGCTGAGAAGCCTAGAATCAGCAGCTCTCATGAGCAGGGTCCGTCTGCGTCTCACTCTGGCCTTGGCCTCTGAGTCACGAGGCAGAAAAACACTCCCAAGAAAGTCTTAGGGGCTTTTGTTGTACTGTGGAGGCAGCTGTCTCCAGAGCACACATGTGGGTATGAATCCAGCCAAGTGTCCTCAGCCTTTCCAGTGCAGGAGTGTCACGTTGGCACCTTCACATTCATTCCTGGCCACCAGAACCGGTGAATCCCCCTGGTCCTTTGGCACACCATGTAGGACACCAGCATTGTGCAGTGATGCAAATACTGTGTAGGAGCTGGTGGCATTCCCTTGGCCCACTCAATGCTGTGCATGCACATCTATCCAGAGAGCATGTCCTGACTTCTGGGAGCACAACTGTGGCAATTTCAGGTTTTATGCAGAGGTGTTTGAATCACTGCAGTTAAAGTCAGAATTTTATGATAAATGAAGGTTTTTGGATAGCTACGGGGACTCAGATGTAAAATATCACATTAAAGGTTGTTCTTTGAAATTCAGCAAAACTACCTTCCCTCCAAAAGAAAGCCAATAAGCAACAATAAATATTTTTCTTTCAGAGTGGGCTTATTAACTAATTTTAAATGATTCTTCCAAACTCTCTGTGATCCAGCATCAAATGCTGTAGAGGGGAAAGAAATACCAGCTATTTGCTCTCTGCATTAATATTTAGGGTGGTTAGTAATGCTGAAGCTGATATTGAACTCTGTGCAGTTAATTTGCTTTTGTTGAAATAACCTTTAAATTATCCTTCCCTTAAACAGACTTTTTTTTGCATACTAATGAGTTCTCTGTCCCATTCATACCCATTATGCTGGTTTAGAGCCTTTCTCACTTGATCTTGGTCGCCATTATTTAGTAGATAGGATAGTATATACCATGTAACATGAATTTTTTTGTCATTTTGCTTTCCTGGCTAAAGAAAGTTCCATTTTTTGCATGACCTTGGCTCTGGAGACCTTAATTTACATTAACAGCTTTATGGAGTTGTTTTATAGTTTGTTTTATTGCGGAAAACCAGAATCGTTTTACTGATAGAATTAACTGTTCATTTTTTCCCAATTGTTTTTGGCATATGTTCATGTTTTGACTTTTACATCACTGTTACTAGTAATTACCTGGCTTCCATTATTTTTCTTTAATAGAGGATAAATGAGCATGTGATATTTTTCTTTAGTAAAGCCTGTGTATATTTGAGATATCTCTTATGATGGGGAGAATACTGTAGGCATGATTAATAGCATCATCATTGCAACATAATTTAGTTAGAAGGACTTCTACAACTGCTCAAGTGTCATGCACTTCTGCTAAACTGCAATCTAAGTGAACTGTATTTCAGGCTTTTATATCCTCATTTCTGTCTTCTGTAAAGATATTACTGTAAGATTCATACAAGCATCTTTATGGTCTCACACTATAAGCAGTAAAAGTCAAATCAGTTCTTCTTGCTTGAAACAGTTTCTATAAAAAATGAGTAATTAGAATTCTGAAAAAGGAATAAATTAGTTCACTAAATATATTCATTGCAGACTAAAGTTGTGACTAGATGAGATCTTTTCTAGAATGAAAAGAAATTTGAAGAAATCTGTCCTTGAAAGGTGAGAGAAATTAAGTATTTACAGCAGATAATGCCTACAAAAACTTACATGGACCTCACATATATAAATTAACCAGAGAAAATCAATATATAGGTCAGAGACTAATAAAGGACCTTTTATAGGTAATTAAAAACATCTCGTATCTTCATCCACTTGACCCGACTCCCTCGAACCAATTGAAATACTGTGTTTGAATTTCACCTGTGAGTGTTTTTACATGAAATTACCAGTCTTGATTAAGTCTTTTCAAAACTTACTCACATAAAAATAAGATTTTTTTTCTTGATTTTCACTGATAATTTTTTCTGGTGGAACATTTTGTTTGTCTAAGCTTCCCATCTGAGCCTTGCATTTTGCAGGTATTTTCTATACTTAATTTCATCTTCATGGTTAAGCCTACGTAGCTGTTGAGCTCAGGCTGTCAGTCTGGCCTAAGCAGCTTCAGTATCCTCTAGTGATCACTCAGCTGACCACCCCCCAGCAGGTGAGCGTGCTGGCACGGGGCCTGCTGTGTACAGGAGCATCATCTCTTCCACCAGTAAAGGGAAGCAAGCTTTGCACTTCAGTCCCTCTCTGACTCCCACCTTCAGGAACTCCAGGTGAACCCAGCACTACTTTTCCCCATCTCCATCAGCTGATGCTTCTTATTTTCCTATCATCACCCCACTCTCTGTTACCAGTTTTGTCTAACTTACATCCTTTCCCCTTTCATATTACCAGACTGCTGCTTTCCTCTGCCTGGTATAGAGTCTGCTTGTGAAGAGTAAAATTGTGCATCTTTTCAAATAACTCCGTAATCCTAAGGTTGCAGAGCACTTGTTCCGGTTAGAGCAGCAGATCACCTTTCGGGAGTCATGAACATAATTTCCAATTCTTCACCAAGTTGGTCACGTGCATTATTTTCCCTTGCCTTTTCTGTTCATCATCTGCTGTATTTGGAAACACTGAACATTTCAGATGGAGCTGTTTTGCCCAGCGTGTAGCACGGTGGGGCCTCAGTCTTTGTGACAGCCTTTATGGGCAACAAAAATAGAATAGTAAATTGAGTCTCCACTAAATTATTGATTCTCATTAAAGATTCTCATCTTGGCACTCCAAGCAGGGTGCTTGTCCAGAAATATTTATTGTGCATATTAATTAGGGAAGGATGAACAAAAATGAGAAATAAAAGATCCATCACTTCAGTACTTCCTTTTAATCTTGCCTTTTATCTGCTTTGGTTCAGCTGGGCACACTGACAGGTCCCTCATTTCTGTATTCTGACCTCTGAACAGGGGTGCACAGATCTCACACTGCACTTGAGTCAGCAGAGCTGCAGAGGGAGAAGTAGTGATCCTTCATCTGTTCCTGCTGCTGCTTGTACACCTTTGGCAGTTTCTTTGGCTTTATGCTGAGTCCTTGTACTCTTTTATTTCCTGCATTACCAAGGTAGAGAACAAAGTAGTGAGTTGGTAAGTACCTAGTTTTGACTTAACACGTTGATTCACAGAAGCAACACTGTGTAGACTCATGTAGGATATTACCTAATCATTTTTGGACAGAAGCAGCTCTGTAAAAGCTATGGTTCATACTATTTCATCAGCCTTCTACCAAGAAATGGAATGGGCTTAAAATTAAGATCCCCTTACATAATGGAAGTCATAATGAAGGGTATGGTTCATAAATTTCAATTGTTAAGTTGTCTCAGTGGGAAAGGTGACTTGACATTCCCATATTTTAAGCATGTAAAATCCACATTCAACAATAATGGTAGAGAGTTTAATTATCAGCTTATATTAAGACTTGAATACGAGGGACATTTCGACTCTTCTCTATGTGAGCCATAAGCCTATGACTGAAGATTTCTTTCACCTCCCAAGACATTAATTCTTAAAGTATTTTTATTGGGTGCCTGTTTGTAAAAATTACACCTTATGGATGCACTTAGCCTGAAAGATCAGAACTGACCCATGTAAAAAAAGAAAAGAAACCAAATTTAGTGATTTTTTTTAATATTCACACTTACACAAAGTATTTTCCAGAAGCACGTTTTATGTAAGGTCTTTTGAGAGTATTTAAGAAGGTCACTTAATGGCCATTAGGTAAAGTATCCAGCAGGGCTCCCATCAGGGCAGGGGAACTGGTGTCTTTCCACTCCAACACACAGCAACTCTTTGTGGTGCCTCGGAGCTCAATGTATTAAAGACGACAATATCCGTAATGGAGAAAACATTGTGTCTGCCTTTTATTCAGCACAAGTGTTGTAGTTTATATTTATCTGTGCTGGCTAAGATTGAAAGTCCTACTATGGTAAAAAGTCCTGGTATGGCTCTTCCACTTTGGGGGATGGAGCCTGCGGTTTTCTCTAGGTTTGGAAATCACTGATCATATTGTGGGTACTGTTGTAATATGAATTAATAGTAATGACAATAATAGTAGCGTAACATTGCAGAAAGTGATATTGCGTTTGTAACCACTGCTGAAACAGAGGTAGTGAATGATGGCCATGTTTAGCTAGACTGCTGATGCAGGAATACAGAAACTGGAAAGATATCAACCAGCCTGATTTAAGACTTGGAGAGAGTACAGAGCTGTGAGATTGATAGCACGAAAAGGAATCTTTTGGTTGAGGTCCATGGCCTGCATCAGAGCTTTTGGGATTGATAGCACGCAGCACTATCAATCTCACAGCAGCAAATGGGACGACTATTCTCCATGAAGAATGGGCCATATTAAATACCCTGACATCCACTAGATTGAGAACTGCAGAATGAGTAAGGAAGAGTACATGTTTGTAGAGATAATACAGTGCTGATTCTTCATGTAGTTTGTTTTGCAGCAAAAAAGCCTCAGTGGCTATTCCAAGCTCAGCTCCTGGAAGCTGCAAGTCATGCTGGAAATAATGATAAGCATAAAAATGCACAGAAGGGAAGGTAGGGAATATGTAAGGGAGAATGACTTCTAACAAATAAAAAAGTGCTAAAAATAAACAACACAGGTTATGGTGATCTATTTACTATTTTCCATTCGTGTTTCATTGGATATTTTTTATTTTACATCCTGGCCATCTTCATGCTGCATCTTCCATTCAGGAACTGTTGGCAAAAGCTCTTCTTTGTTGTGTCTTGTGCTTCAGTTCTCCTTGTGTTATGAAGCTTGTGAAGCTGAAAGCTAAATCTGACTTAGGTAGACATGTCTTGCTTCAGGTCTGTGGAATTATTTGCATTAATTAGCTTGCATTTATTATTCAATATTTTTATTTAATAAAGCCATATATTCTTCTTCAAGAATCCTACCCTATATAACATTATTCCATTAGAAAAGTATAATTTATTCACTCTAACATTTCAAGGGATGTGGAAATCACTTTTTTTGTCCCATGAGGACACAGTTGCCTTAGCAAATACTGCTTCTCACAATGCTACTGGATGCATTGCTAAAGGAACATAACTACCTCTTGTGTGAAATGGTTCTGATAGTACCAACCCACAAAGTGATTAAAGGACACGACCCAAGCAGTAGCCTTCCAACAGTAGAGAAATGCATGAGGAGTAGAGGATCACCACTGAAATTTGTTCATAATTCGCTCCTGTAAATCCTTACAATTTACTAATGTGTTTAGATGCTCAGCATAAAATTAGGCAAGAAGTATCAAACCTTCGTCAAACAAAATTTTTTTGAAAGGTTTGTTCAGAAATCTGGGAAAAACTTTTACTGAAATTTGTCTTCTGTGGAGTCTGAAGGCAAAAGGAAATGTTTATAGTAAGGAAGGAGTTGCCTCTTGCTAGAGGCAATTCAGCTTTGAATAATGCAATACTAGATTTCAATATTCACCTGTGATGTTTCTTTTCTTCCTTTTTATTCTTTAGCTTTTTTACCTGTTTTTAATAATTTCCTTCAGTCTTTAGAATGCTACAGAATTACAGATTTGCTGAGCTTGACTTTGATGGCATGACTCTTCACTTATACCCTTTGGAAAAATAAGGGGGACTTAAAACATGGTGCACCTCAGTCAGGGAAAGTTTTTGTTTCTGGTGATTCAGGGCAGTGCTAAAACAAAAGGATGGTAAGCTTTCTTTTATCTAAGAAATTGGTACATCCTGCATGAGTGATAAGCATTCTAGAGCATGCTAAGTAAATTAGTTTATTGTTCAGGCTTACTCTATTATATATACTGAGTTTTGATAGGAAAAAGTATTTTTAAAAGTATTGAAATTTAAATATGTGCTTTGCAAACATTTGAATGAATGTTATAGGCTTGCTTGCTGTAATGTACTGACAAAGTACAGTCAGATGTAATTTTAAGCATGCATGTGTTCATGAAATACTCATGACTGTCTCTCTCAGGGAAAAGTATCTGGGGATGATTAACTGCTGGTCTAGCAGTTCAATAAGAAAAATAAATTTCTGCTTTCCTTGTCATTAAGGAAGTCATAGAGGCAATTGTATTTAGAGTCTTAGAAGACTTTTTCATAATAGTCCAAAAGGTATTTTGAAGTAAAATGCGAAAATTAAAGTGAGTTGAAGTAGTTCTAGTGCTCATGTGTCACAAACTCAGGCTTCGTAACGAATGCTGGAGTCAGGCTTATGCTGAAACACAAATGTTATATTAGTGTCAGATTGTGACAGATTGAAATAATAGACCCGTGCAGGGGAAGACTGCAGTTGGCATCAGCAGAATATACCCCTTAATTATCAGCTGAATCTCCAAGTACTAATGCAAACATCAACAGAGTGTATAAAGGAAGAAATCTCATGTGTACAGTATAGCTCGTTTGGGAAGACATCAAGGTTATGGGACCTACCAATGACAAATGAAATTCAGGCCAGGTAAATGAATAAACAATAAAAACAAAAGCTATTCATAAACTGGAAAATGTGTTGATATCTAGATGAGTAAAGCAATCCGAGTATTTCTGCATTAAAATAGTCCCTAAAGTATTCATCCCAATGTGTACTAGCAATGAAAAACAAATCAAGTAGTGGAGTGAGTTGAATTACTAGTCCTATGTGGTATAAATCAAAAGTAGATCCAAGCATTTTTATTGCTCTATATGGTAGAGTTGGCTATTATCTAGAGTACTGTTTATAATACAACTCACACCAAAGTCGGGAAGTTAAAATTGCTAGACAAGGCAGATCACAAACAACGCAGAACAAGAAAAGTGTTAATCTGCTCAGTAACAGAGAAAAATAGAATGATCGTTCAAGTTAACAACAGTCAAAGGAAAAAAGGCAAAGAAACTTGAATTAATCCTGGGATCTTCTGGTCAGTGAAGGAAATTTGTGACTGAAAATAGAGGAAGAAAATGGAAAACCAAGAGAATGTTAGGCAAAACTTCACATTCAAACAAAATGCACATTTAGTGATATGTGTTATTCCACTCAGTGGTAAGCTCATGGAAGTGGCATCACCTGGAGTTCTCATGCGTGCCCAAAACATATCAAAGATGGGGATAATTATAGGGTGAGCCTGTGGGCTAGATGCTAGTCAGCAATGTATGAGTATAGTGTTAAATCCAACATGAGTGCTATTAGAGAAGTGATACTCTTTAGGTCTCAAACACCAACAGTAATACTGCAGAAGGTATGAATGAATGAAATTGGGACAGGGTAATTTGTGGAATTAATGCTGATTCTCTTTAAATTCTTCTTCTGCCTCTTGGATTTCTTCATAACATTACCCAGCTTTACCCCATATGTTTGCACAGTCCTAAAAATTAGAGGTGGTTGAACTTGGTTCAATCAAAAATAGTGATGGGTGTTGATCTGGATCTTCTGCCTGCTGCAATTTTCCTTGTTGTAATTCTGGAAGTTGCTGGGCTTCTGATAAAAAGAAGATGACTGAGAAAAAGCTGAAAAGGCCAACATAGAAAGATTTAAGGGCAAAGCAAATCACCCTGCTAAATGTCATCTGGTAGGGACAAACCCAGGTAGCTTGAAATGAACTAGTGTTCCCTCACAAGGTCAATTAGGTACACAGAGACCCTGCCAGTGCCACCATCACACCTTGTCATCCAACAGCAATCTTGGTAGAAAGGTGATCACACATCTGGCCTGTGAGAGTAGGTGAAGCTGAACAGGAGTGAGGATAAGGCTGCAGATTGCTTGAATGTGGTATGAGTGTTCCACAGTGTGCTTTGGTGAGCCTATCTCACGGGCACAGCCGTTGTCTTCACGCTGGTGCCACTGGTTGAGTAGTGAACAGTGCAGAGTACTTTAAGACTGATTCACCTTTCTACTTTTAAACTGGCAGGTGGCCTGTTCCTTAGAAAAGTCTTCAGGCATTCACTGTTTTGTTTTTTGTGTCTTAGCTTTGTGCCCAAGGGAGGGCTAGCTGATAGTTTGCTGATTGTAACTTGGCTCAGGACTGCTGAGTTTGCCTTTTTGAAGTTACACCCTCAGATTTCGGAATTTGTGAACTAAAAGAGCTCATCAAAGTATGCAGATGGGAAAGAGATTACCCTCCCTTTCCACTACATGGAATGAATTGAAATTTGTGGAGTCTCCAGTTATTGAGTTTTCTTCTTTATGGAAGCATTTGGCTTATATACATCTGTTAGAACTAGAATGAATTTTAAACCTGTTTCTACTGAGCATAATTAAACATATTAGAGCCTTGATGAGTTGTATTGTCCTATGCCAAACTAAAGACTGCAAGGAATAAAAGGAATTAAAATGGATATCAGAGTGAAACGAAGTTAACGTTGAACACCTCCATTAAGATCAATAAAAAATTTGTTGTTGTTCAGTGTATTTAACAATTTTCTGGAGATGTAAAATTAAGTGTCTTGTTTGTTAAAATTAAAACATTGAAAAGCTGCTAGAAGATCTCAGGTAATATAGCTTCTTGAGAATATATCACAATTCTAGCAGCAGCCTGATAATTAAACCTTTGTCTCAAGTGCAGAACCTCTTGCATATAATAAAATACTGGAACTTGTGTAGATGAAATGATAAATGGAAGCAGATATTTTAATTCCTTATTTTTAGACACTTTGTTAAAGAAACCAACATTAAAGCTCAATTCAGTGTATTGCTTTTTTTCCCAAAACTAATATCTGTGGGGGTTTGCATCAATAAACACATTAATCAGAAGAAGAAGAATAGAAAACATTATTCAATGATCCAATAAAATTCTATAATATGAAGCTAGTAATGAATAAAAACTGATAGATGAATGAGAACACTGATATCAGATTAAAAAGTTGCCTTCCAATACACTGCTTATGGTGTTTGAATGAGTTTCAGAATTTAAGTATGAAAAATTATTCTAACCCCTCCTATTTTTAAGGGTATTCTGAACTCTTACCATATGAATTTATAGCATAGTACTTGGTTATTAAATAGTACTAAACTTTGTTTCTGACATGAGGGAGAATCCCTAATTAAAACACACCATCCACCTGGGACAAGTATGGGAATTTTCCCCCACCTTTGTTAAAGATTCTAGGGATCCTTTTGCAGTGCAACATAACCCAAATTATCGTATTAAGTGCTATTTCTCATTGTAAAGGTGTTACTGTCCTCTTCCTCTTCTCATGTACCTTCCTCACTTGATTTTGATGCCTGTTCTCCTTCAGGATTTTCATTCCACAAACTCAAGGTGTTACTAGGAGTTTTTGATTTTTTTTTAGAAGGGCAGTTAGCCCAATTTTATTTGCCTAAACTGCTTCAGGTTTTAATGAAAGTGGAATTGCAGCAAGGAACCATAATGCTTCTGATTTAAAACAAATAAAACTAATACCTGATTTGCATTTCTTTTTCAGGAAAACATTGATGCTAAGTGCATGTTGTCAAGCTGTGCAACAGGCTTGGATGTTACTGTGCTAGAAGTGTGTGTTTCCCTAGACATATCTAGGTGGTTTTCCATGTGTCCACCTGTCTGCTATTGGACAATAATATTTAAGTCTAATGCTCTGGAAAACATAAGGCTCATGCAGTCACACTGTTTTAGGACGCTGCTAACAACTTTTGAACATGTCTGACCAAACTGAGAAAGAAATCACTGATTACTCCTAGATGTTTTGTGAAAATAAATGGCTAAGTAAAGAAGAGAGACCAAATCATTTTGGAAAGGAATTTATCTGTAGGACATGGAAATGTTTGCACAGGATCATATAACTGTCCCAGTTACAAGAAGACACTCTCAGTAAATGCAAAATAGAAATTCACACATGGCTAGGCTTTCTTAGTTTTGATGACAATACATTTTGTGTACATAGAGAATTATATTGGATTTTTCTTTGCATTTATCACTATGCACATCTAACAATATGAAGTCTTTATATTCAAAGAAAGACATCATGGTGTGCTAGGCAGGATAGAATTTCTCATATAAGATAGAGTCATAAACTAAGATTTATTTTCCATGTTCCGAGTTAAACTAGCAACCAAAACATCTTGAAATCAAACCATCTCACTTTGCTTTAAATTAAAGGTACTGATCCAGTTCCTCCAGCTTCTGTAAAATCTGACACTCCCTCCCCTTTAAATAGATTATTTTAAATTATGGCAAGATTTGGTAAAGATGAATTTTTATACTACTGGAGTGTAAAAGCTTCTGGTGGATTTTGTCACCAATACATGTTCTCCTAAAAACTATACTAATCCTGAAAAGCTGATGCAATGTATTTATGCTTCCTAGAAAAATCAAATGGAAAGTTTCTGTTTTCAGTGCAACTCCATTGACTTCCATGGATTTTCTGTTGATTTATGTGAGCGTGAATGAAATCAGGAAGGGCCCAGCAGAATATGTTGTAGTTTACACTAAAAGGATTTATTGCAAGGGCTCATCAAAAGAATTTTTCAACATAATTTGTAGAACTGTTTACTGACTATAGCTGACCTTCAAAATTGCTATTAAATATTCACTCTAAGGACTGCTCTGTATATTTAACTAAAACCTCCATTTAGAAAGGTTGGCAGTACATTTCCACTTAGTGTCTGTCTTTTCCTACCAATTTCAATGGAAGACAAAAATTAATAGCTAGAAAACACACATCTTTTCCACTTAGAAGTGACAACAAGAAGTCAAATAATTTTTGATGAATAGTCTTATTTTATGCCTCGAAATGTCCACCTCAGTGTGCTGGATGAGGCAATATTTTATTCTTTCCTGTTTCAATGACGTGTCCTCATAATCACTATGTCTCTGAGAATTTGTCCTGGCTACATTTGTTGAAGTGTTTTGGTAACTGTTCATCTACCAATACCTCCCCTGCAATTTTATTAGGAAAAAAATTTCTTTTAACCATATTCTAGTCATAATATGATACTGCCATGCTTTTGTAGAGTAGGAACACCCTTTGAAAAATGCTAGAACAAGTTAGCTATTCCTTTTTCAATGATGCATTTTTACAGCCTAATCAAGATAAACCCCAGGAGGGAAAGAGAAGTTTGTGAGATGGATCTGTGCCCCGTGTGGTTTTTCAAATGGATTAAAAGTCCATTTTATTAACGGAGTGCAGTGTAGTATGAAATAAACCTGAAAGCATATGGATTTGCCCTGCCGGAGAGCCATAGGTGGAAGTTCTGTGTGATTTTCCCAGTCCCAACCTTCCTCTGCCAGGAAACTTCAGCAGCATTGGGCCAACAGCTGGACCTCACTGCTCCTGTTGTTCTGAGGCTACAGCGGTGGCAGAGAGATGAATGGGACAGTGGTGCCAAACTGATTCAAGCTGATCATCCAAGGCTAGAGAGGATAAGGTTGGGAGTGCTTCACTGGAGGCAGCACATGGTTTTGGTTGGGCCTGAGTCTTTGCAGGGAAGGGGAACATTCCCTATGTTGTGCTGTGAGAGAAAAGGATGCAAGGTACTATTTATGGTCTGCATGGCAAGAGCCCACCCTGGGCTGTGTATAGGCACGATACCATGCTGCTGGAGTCATCTTGCTTCCCATCAAGGACAATCTGATCCTGCATCTGCTGCAAAGGGTTGACCAGACACGGCCTTATACACCTGTGGACAAAGAGAAATGGCGTTCATTCTGTGCCACTTCCACACTATGGGCAGCATATAACTGCAGATGAGGTGCTTGGGTTTTAGGCAGTATTTCAAGCTCAAGTGGCCATTTCCCATCTCTGCTGGAAAAAAACCCCAAGCTCGCTTGGTTGCTTGGTGTTCTTCAAGTCTACCTCTGTGATCACTGTGGATAGTCCTTGAGTGGGGTTTGGCAGTTATTTGTAAATTAAATTTCATCAGGTGAACATTTTCATACGCTCTCTTCCCTGTTAATGGAATAGCTTTGACTCTTGAAGAAAAAAGCAGATCTCAAGAGCTGAAAGTGCATCTGCAAGCTAAAGGTAAGTTCTGTTTGATCTAGCAGGATCCTGGGACCATTTCTGGCACTCAGCCTTTTTCTTGAGCCTCTACTCTTTTCCCTATAGCTGCCAGGGCCATGAGGGATAGATTTTGCCTTCTTTAAATTGAAGTGCCATAGTATGGCTCCCACAAAAAGCAGCTGACACCATCTTCTATCCAGACCGGGGGAATGCCGACATGGATATCCATTCAAGCTGTTCAAAACATTCTTTCCCGTATTGCAAACTGAGCCCAAGATTTCCTCACATGCACCATGTACAATTTCCCACCAAGTTCCCTAGATTTCTGTTGTATTTCTTAATACTTCCTCCAAGAGCTTCAAAAACGTTTTAAATTAAGTCAGTTGCAGCTGCTCTGTCAGGAATTCACTAAGCACTGCAGCCACTGAAGCAATTAAAAAAATTGCACAGAAGGTAATTAAAAGCCTTACTGGTTCTTGCTATTAGACTGACATTTTAAATGCCTCTAGATGTTTTATTGTGCCAATAACCTATTTCCCTAGTCTCGAAGAGAAATACAACTGACATCAGTAATTTACTAAAGTATTCTACAGGTATCATAACGTTCCAACTAGAAATCTATATTAAATCACTGTGGTTTTCTGTTCTGTGCAGTCCTCACTGCACAACTTAATGAAACAGTGGTTATTTGTTAATGGGTATTAGAGCTTAGTCTCTCATTCTCATTCCCTATAGTGAGCTGTGTAATATTTGTATTACTTGTACACAAAGAGATGCTTTCTGGTTATCACGAGCATGTGGACTCAAGGGAGTCAGGCAGAGATTCTCCTTCTGCACAACAATAAAGCACAAGTCCTGGTTTATTGTACAGGGCGATGCGAGTGGCCTTTCTCTGCCGCGATGCGCTTTGCTAATGAGTAGGGCTGTGCACTGTGTCTAGCTGCTGTCCACCAGGTCTGCAAGGACATAGCTGGGTTTCTCGGCGCATCTCTGTCCAAGTCCTGTGTTGACAGACAGGATAATAGGAGGTTCCCCCCCCCCAAAACTTTAGTCAGTCCTCACAGCTAGAAAAGTTCTGCTGCCTTGGTGTATCCCTTCCCACACATTATGTGTGCGCAGAAAGGAAAGCTGGCAGGATATTAGGCAGTTTGCTACCTTGAAATTCAAGATCCAGGTAGACACTTGAAAAGCATGCAGGAAAATATTTTATTATAACATTTTCCCTGATAGCCTCAAAATGTGAACATGCTCAACCAAGGACTTTTCAGTGTGCAAATAAACTATTATTCCTCCCTAATATGAAGTTATAGGAAAACCACATGACACAGAGGAAGATAACTGGAGGTTGCTTCAAGACTTTCCCCTTGATTTATTTCGTAGATCCCAGTGGAACATCAAAGAAAACTAGATTTCCAGTATATTACACTTATCTGTAGAAATATACAGAAGTAAGACTATACCAAACTGCATTGTGTTATAGATAGTACAATGTCTTCAAGTTTGACAGAAATTATTCTGATGAGTAAGCATGAGGAGCAGCAGCGTTAATGCTGAGCTCTCAACTTTTATTCCATTTTTTTTGTCTGGTGGATCACCTTAATACTATGTAAACAGGGGTAATTTGGAAGGAATTTCAGCAATAAACAAACCCACACATATTCCTGTGATCTGTGAGAAGGCCTGCACAGGCTGGCTTACATTGACCTCTCTGGTGTCTTTTGAATCATATCCTGCTTATCAATGCCACATGTCTCTACAGTTTGCATCAACAAGAATGTAAGATGGCAAAACTCTCTTGGCACTAATCTCTGAAGCCACGTCTAATTCTCTTTTTTAATGAGGCATTGAATTATTCCATACAGTGAGATGCCTGTCAGTTTGCAGCAGAGCTCCGTGCGTGCTGTTATGCCACCAGAGATAAACAATCAGTAGGATTGATCAGGCAGGCAATCAGTTAAACAAATCTGAGTAGAAAAAATTTGCACATGCACTGCTCAGGATGAAATAGATATTTTGATAAAGTTGCATAATGAAAATATGCAATGTGTGAATACAGTGTCTGGCAATAATTAATAGAGAGTTAGCTTTTGCATAAATGATTTATTTTCTAGAGATGCAATGGGAAGAAGGTCTAGGGATCAGAACATCAAGATCCATGGTCAGCTCCCCCCTTTTTGCCAGAGATTTAGGCTTGAGTCACTTAGTTTCTCTTCTGTATAGCAACTCTACTCCTCCATTATAGAAGTAAAAATACCTCTCTAGAGCAAGGGTGGCCCTTCCTTTCCAGGGGAAAAGAGAGGGAGTAGGTTATGTACTCATGTGAGAAACATGGGGCAGGTAGATGTGGTGCTGGCTGTCCCCCTCAAGGCTAGACATCTGTGAGTGCAGCAAGGTGCAGATGTAAGCAAGAGCCAGCAGACAGGTCGTTGCAGTTATGTGACACTCATTAACTGGTTATGTAGCATGTAAAATTTTCAGGGGAAAATAGTGTCCATGTAGTAAACAGTGTTGAAAGAAGATACACCACAAAACACAACTCAACTATATCCTCCCTACCTCTGCCACTAAGCCATCCTATATATATACTTGCAACCATACCCGTGAACACCACAACAAAGTAGTTGGTAGATGTTTATTCATACCCCTAGGAAATGGTTCAAGCATTTCCAGTGGTTTCTGGAGTGCTGTTTAATAATCTTTGTCGTGATCTCATACTATTAAGCCAGTAGTGATTCAAGCACTGTGGTCACTGCTCTGTTGTTCATTAAGTCAAGGGCTTTCTATTGAGTTTGAAGGGCAGTAAATGATCAAATCAGGCATTTTATCACCTGGTTTTGCTGTGCCCTCGTTTTACTGTCACTGTTTAAAGCCAAGTGATGGATACGTTGATTTCTGCATTTACCTACATCCTAGACAACACATTGTTTCCTCCAGATTTATTTATACTCAAAGGAGTTCTCAGCTGCTTTACAGTATCTTTTTTTTTAAATCACCTGTCACAAAAAACCCCTCAACAAATACCAAAATTTCATTAAAAAATTATCTTTGTCCCCTACTCAGGTTAGAGCTTTTTGAGTGTCTCTTGAACAAGACAGGGAGGATTCCTTTCTAGCAAAACCCTGTGAAACTGGACTCCCATGCCCTGTCATCTTCGCATATAGGGAAGATCACTCTGTGAAACAGCAATTCCTTTTGAGCTTCATATCATGGAAGAGTATTGTTTCTGAAGAAGTCACTGTCTAGCTGATTGCAATGGCTCTTGTTGCCAGAAGTTCTCTCTCCTTCAACCTGGAGGCTGAGCTGCTTGGGGGTGTTCTCCGAATGAATAATTTAGCATGGGCACCTTCCGTGACAATAGGTTCTCATCAAGCAGGTGGAATGGCACAGTTGGATCCAGCAGAGGACATGTGTCCACAGCTTAAGGGAATAGGGCTTTACAGAGAGCAGAATCCAAACCTCTGAACCACGTTTCTCTGACATGAAAGTCTGATATAAACTCCAATGTTGTAATACTTAAAAACATTTTAATTAGTAAACACGTAGATGGTTAAGTTTAGTCTAGTAATAGTCTAAGAGTGTTTGGGTGGGAAACTTGGCTGTTTAGGCGGAATTGTAGAGTTGTGAGCTAATTCATTGACGTGCAGTGTAATTTGTGATTAAGGTTATCTGCAATATCTAGCCTTTTAGCAAATGCCAGCTGCATAATGACTGTCAGTTTTCTCTCCTCAGATATTACATTGCAGAAGGTTCTATCTGACCATAAGAATCTATTTAATAAGACTCTAATGGGAAATGACCAATATCTGAGTATTACAGATTAAAAGTGACAATGCTAATTGACTGCAGAGGTATCTACATGAAGAGGGACCAGAAAAATCATTTAAGTCTAAATGAAATTGGACTGATTTGATATTTGAAAAAGCATTACATTCCTCTTGTGTTTGGCAGCATGAATTAATTGCTCCCGGTGTCAGGCAGAAGTGGTTTCTACATAGCAATAGGCTAGGATTAGTGGGGATTGAAGAACATTGACTAGGAGGGTTTAGAAATACGTTAGTTTACTAAACTTAGAAGTATATGGGAGATGATGAAATGATACTTTCTATATGAAACTATATTTTGTATATGCAGAAAGCAGATTCTAGAAAACTCAATGATTTGATTGTGTGTGTTTGTGACCTCTAGTAAAATAAATGGGGTGCATGATCACATTTCTGCTCTGAAGATGCAGATTTTCCCTTTTTCCTAGCTTTTTGAAAAACATTTTGCAAATAAATAGAACACGGAAATAGAAAATTACTCTTATTTTATGAGTAATTAGAAGGAATCATGACAATAGGAATATGATCATACATGGCATATGCTTATTTCAAAAATTACTTCAAATCATTAGGTATCAGATAAATGCATGTGCTTAACTTCTATACAGTTTGCTGTGCACAAATCTTTACTTTCAGCCAGAGGTTGCAGTATGAATTAATTTCTCTGAATGATTTTTTACAGGAAGGGAATCAGACACATAGCGTTGATTCCAAGTAATATGTTACATGCGTAGAAAAAGCAACGTTTTCCTATCTAGATGTATAAAAAGTATTTGGAAAATAAACATTAGACAGCCTTTAAAAGTCCCAAGATAATGAGAAAAATACTCTTCTAGCATGGCTCTATATCTTCAAAATACTATGGGAAAATATTGTAAAAATACAGGAAGGGCTTAGGGGTTCAATACATGCTGCCACCCCACCCATCCCCAAAAAATGAAGTTAAATGTCTTGGGTATTACAGCAGCACACGAGCCACTGACAGATTGATTTGATTTGATTTGATTAGTCTTTCAATTCTCTGGTTCTTTTTAAAACCTACGTGGATGCGGGGAAAACTGCCGATGAATTCAATACAGTATTCAGTGTGTTAATAAAGAGAACTGTTACGTATGTGCTTAAATTCAGTATGCGAACAATTCTGTTGGAGTTGGAGGAACATGTGGCACAGTTCAAACTAAATGAATCCATAAGTCTTTGCAAAATCATCTGCTTAGTGTCTCTGATGGAAGATAAAGAAGGAAAGGAGCATGGTAATTTTACAGGAATATGCACTGAAATATGTCCTGCTTTTCACTTACCTGCTCTATCCCCAGCTCGTGCCTGAGAACATGGACAGTTTACTCTGTGGGACATTCTGCCAAAGCTAGGAAAGAAATAAAGATGGGAAACAAAAAAATGAAAATAATTCTGAAATCTTTTAAATACTGTGATTGTATTATTGTACAATTTTCAGATTAAGATTCAGATAATTTATTTTAAAGGCAATATTTCTCTGTTCTGCTTATATAATGCATAGGATTATGGCAACATGAAGACTGTTCTTAGGGTTCAGAATACAGATTACATTTGCTTCTGTATAAGAATTGAGAGACCGTTCATAGAGCTGCTGTAATGTAAAATAATAATCCATAATTACATGCACAGCATGGAGCTGGGAAACATATCAAAATAATCAGCATGAAAGTGAACCACAGAATGTGTTGAACTTAAATATATGTCCTAATTCTCCCTTTGTGTCACTTTTAGGCCAATATAGCTATTGCAGTATAAATAAAACTACAAAAATAGTTTCACTGATTTCAGCACAGCTGGCCCTTAGAGAAGTGAAAATGTTTAGACTTTCATTCTGTGATCTTTAGTTTGAAATAAAATGTATTATATTTTTCTTGCCTTTGATTTCTTATAATTAAAAATGAAGGAGTGCAGTGTTAAGGAAAAAAGAAAAAAAGTGAATATTTATATAAATACCATAGCTTTGTTTAAATTTACTCATAATGGCGTTTGAGGTCTTTCTGTTCCACAAACTCAAAGCTTTTTGAAGCTGGGCTGCATAATACAGTCAAATATAGATGTCATATAGCTGCATATTTATATTTGTTACTTAGCATCCATTTTGAAGTCATGTCTTTGCATTCAGGTCACCAGTAACTTGGCTTAGAACTTTTGCTGCTTAAATATCAAGCCCCAGTGTCAGTCTCTTCATAAGTAATCTATAAACTGCCACTTCCTCATTCTTGATATTGGGAAGAGTATTTCTGAAGCCTGGCTCGATTAACAAGTAATTGGATTGGTTCATACATGTTCTGCAAAGGTCAAAATTGACCACATTTTATTACAGAGTAACATACCAATTGACTAGTAGTGAACTTGGTGAATAAAGTCATTTGGCTTTCTCTCCGCAAGTACTCTGTGGCTGTTATATAGTTACTCTATCCTGTCCCATAATCCAGGCGTGCCTGGGGATGGAACTTTTGAATTGTGCTTCTTACAACATTTTATGGTAAGCACTAGTATGCAGAACAAAATTTGAGACCCTCACCTGTATGGTCTGATATATTGGGATATTTGGGACCCTAATGCCAGTTTGTATCAAAGCAAGCATTTCTCCTGCAGTATAAGCTCTCCTGCTCTTTGCTGGATTAAGCACTGGGCTTCCTGAATGTCTGGACATCGACTGCTCCTCTCTGTGCAAATGATACCTACACAATCTCGTGTCTGAATGGCTCTTTCTCAGTTTAAAGCACACATGAGAGGTTGTTCCATGTTTTTTCAGGCTTTTATGTTAGCACAACATATAATTTTAGACAGAAACAAGCATACATTAGCACAAGAGGGAGATCCATATGAAAGTACAAGATGTGGTTCCTCAAAATGATAATTTCTAAGCATTGTAGAGACTTTAAAAATATGACAGAGCAAAAATCTTCAGATATTTTACTTTCAAAAGTTTTAGTCAGTTTTAAAAGTAATCCCTTAAACTAAATCAGAGATGTTATTTTATATTTGTCCCTCATACAAGGGACAAGGAGAAGATGACTACAAAGGTAGGAAAAGCTACTTTTTCAGAAGATGACCACTAGGAGAGGAATGTGTGTCTGCACAGATTTGCATGAATAGCTCCAGCAGACAGCATATAGATAAATCATTTTTAATACCATAAGACACTACAAAAAAAATAGTTCTGGTATTTTTTTTTCCTGCTTTATCTTCCTCAGTTTATATAGGAAAAATGCACATATCCATTAAAAAATATGGTTGACTTTTTATTTTTTTAAACATCGATATTGTTCAGAATCATTTTTAACCTAACTGTAGAATCCATCACTGTCAATAGATATAAGAATGGCTTCATCATTTTTTTTCTTTCCAACAACTTACCATTTTGACATGTAAAGAAGAGTCATTTTGTAAAATTCTAAACTTTTACAAAGGTAAGAAATGGCAAAATAATAACAACATTTGTCTTCTGTCAAGAAATATTGACATGGTATTACTACAGCAAAATTGGTTTGTGTTGTGAAGTGTGTCTCATAGATAAATCAGGGTTGAGACTTTTTTAAGCTAACTAAATTGTACTTTAGTACTGATATATATAAGAATATCAAGACACGAAACTGAATTTCACTTTTTTTCTTTTTTTTTTTTTTTTCATAAAGGTGGGATAAGAACACTTATGTTTGAAAAAAAAATTTCCTGCTCTTTATCTGTCTTCACTTTTTTTAGACTTCACTCTAATGTGATTCGATATGTCAATAAGCGGACAGTGCATGCCTCAGCCTTGCATAGAAACAAGCAGAGCTGAGGCAATCTATATACAGATTTATGGAAAGATGCCTTTTCCTTGTCAGATTAAATAGATATCATTCCAGCATTCTAGGATAAATACATTTGTATTTCCACATAATTCAAATATGTGTGAGACACAGGTAACCAAAATAGTGTTGTAAAACCTTTATTGGCATATGGTGTTTATCAGACTGTGCTGAACACTTCTGCACTACTTGTACAGCTTGGTGAAGGACTTGCAGAAGATTTGGAAAATGCTGCTCCTTGTGGTCATGCTTTACTAAGAATTGTTAAGCTGACATCTGGCTGAGCATCTTCTTGCCTCCGGGCATCCTCCGTGCCCATCATAGGAGGTACTAGGCCACTTTGCCAAATGTGTGGCTTGAACTGGTTTCTTCATGCCTTGCTCTATAGAACACCAATGGCTTTCCCCCATGAACTTGAGAGGAACAGCAGCAAACAATTAGCAGTTCTTCAATACTAGAAAATATCCATCTGCTCTTGGCACAACTGTTTGTCAACATATAAATAGCTGCACTGCCAGCAAATGGAGCAATATTCTGCATCTGGCTCATGCTTTCTTTCCTCCCTACACAACTGGCATTTGCAGTTCAGTAAAATGAGTTAATATATTCCCAAATATGCCAGTTCTTGCCACATTATTTTAAAAGGAATTGTTTCAGCAAATAAATGGAAACAGAGATTCCCTGATTTTTTTTTGTCTTGTTTTGTGGCGCTAGAGGACACTTTCATACTCAAAGAGGGGCAAAGAACATATCTGATGAGTTGTGTTTAATTTTGCATTGTGTAATTAGTTACCTGCTGGAGTTTCTCACAGCTTTTCCATTTGCTCATATAAGGGCTAATCCTAAAAGAAAGAAACGAGTAATTCTGTGACCAGTGGAACTTAAGGAGCTTCATTTCCTGCAGCTCCCTCCCATGTGGTTTCTCTAGTGTCTAACAGTTTGGTTGAGTTCACGCTGCAGGTTATCCCACAGTAAGATACCCAGATTAGTTCCCTTTCATTTGACTTTCAATTTTCACAGAGCAAGTAGAAATTTACTTTAGATTTAACATAATGTGGAAATATGTTTCATTTCTTCTTAAAAAAAAAAAGAGTCAAATAAAACATTGGTGCTTTAGAGCAGCCACAGAACTGCATTTTACTTTTTCCCTATTAGCTGATGATCTTAAATGCTATCTGCTGTGTAATGGACCCAGTGGTAGTGCTGTATAGTTGTAGTTGTCCTTCATCTCAGCACTGGGCTTTCTGAAACACTGCAGTACTTTTTAGCATTTGAAGAGGCAAATAACTCATAGTTTCTTCAGATGTCAACAGATGTTGCGTAGGAAAAGTACTGCTTTTTCTAGAACAGCCTTTGCTGTTTAGAAAACAGAAAATGATATATTTTCTATGCTTGGGATTCCAAGTCTTGAGAAGCCATCACACCTGTGATAGGTAAGGCAGTTGTCAAACCTAGATCCTAGTAGAGGAAGGTTTGAGTTGGCCCAAGTGCTGCCAGTGAAGGCCTGGGCTGACTGATGTATTTCCGTCTGGCAGCTCTGCTTCCTTCCATAATTCTGTTTAATTGCATGATCATGCAAGTGACAACTACTCTAGGTGTCTGTTGAATGTTGGATCAATGAACCCTAAGGCTTATAATCTAATCAATATACAACATAGACTATGACTGGCAGGTCTGGTTTAGTAAATTCAGTGCTTGTTACATTTTTGGGCTCCTGTAAAGCTTAACCTGTGTGTTTTGATCCTCCGCAGCAGACTTGTGGGGCTGGTTTCAGTTAACTTTGTTTAAATCCCAAGAAACTTCATGGCATCAAGATGCATTTTGGGGAATAGGCAGAGCTTTGTTTTGACTTGTCTTTTAAAGCACTTATTAAACATTCCTGTACTGGTGGTATATTGATGGAAAACTTTTACAGAAATAAAAATGACAAGGCTCCAAGGGGTTCTCAGACTCCAGCCCAGGCTGAACTGGAATTATCTCCTGAACAGTCAGGTGTTATTGCATAAATGTTGACAGATCCCAGCTGACCGAGCTCTGATCTCATACCAATTTCATTCACTTTCAAACCCACTGGCTTCTGTGATTTCTCCATTTTAAATTGGCATTGCTCAGACATTCTCATCCTAAGAATTAAATGTTCGTGTAAAGCAATTTGGGAACTGAATGTTTTGCAAGTTTCTTCCTTGGGTGATGGTGGCAGAGTTGTTTAGGATTCTGAGGAAAATACCGTGGTTGGTCAGAAAGGATATAGGCACAGTCTCTTACAATTGAACCTCCTTGTCATTGCCAGATCTCTGCAGATGTTTAGGTCTGTTATCAAACTACTTCCTAATATAGGAAAGTAAATGTAATCTCCATGGGCTGGATGATTTCCTCTATAAATTGCAATCCAGGCAGGTTCCTGTCATTTGCAGGCACTGAGTCTCTTTTAAAATCAACATTCCCTTTTGAGGAAATGAGAAGTGGAGAGAGGACAAAAACCTGTTGCATGCTCCTACTGAGCGAGTCCTTCCAGACTGACTGACCAAACACCAGCTGTGAATGTCAGTCACCCGAAATCCACAGGCTAGAACACGTAAGGATTGAGGATTATTTAAGTAAATTGACTTTACCATTGAGGAGTAAAAACCATGGCGTGATCTTTGCAATGGCCTGTCTGCATACAAAGTCTTGTCTTGTTGCAAATCTAATTCCAGGCTTGCTTGTCACTTGCAGGAATTCAGTACTTTTTTTTCTAAGCTAAAGATGACCAGCTGCTGTGCGGGCATGGTGCTCGTGAGTGGGATTTAAGATGCCTGCAGAGCTGTCCTTGACCTGCAGATGTCCTGCTGTTGCTGTCTTTCTGGGCCTCTGATGGAGAGGCTGCTTGCTTCATGAGTTGTGAACCAACAATGAACTTGGGTGTACATCCACAAGTGTCAAGACTGAGATTTCCAAATGAACTTCTATGTAGGTTGAGACTGACAGTCTCCAGAGATAAAAGCCCAGGACTGCTAAGCCTCAGCTCACAAGGTTGAAAGTAGCCTCTGTTATCAGTATAAATGTGTCTGAATTTAGGACCCCTTAAACTAGGGAAGGGCTCAGATCCAATTTGGCTCATTATTAAAGAGGGAGCACTGAGCATTTTGGATCCAGATCATGCCTGCATAACAGAGTTTCAATATGTTAATTTTCTTCTAATCACCAATTTGTCACATGCCACACAGGTTACTTGAGAGATTTATGGGAACCTGCCTGAGAGGATAGTTGCTGCTTGTCACATCACTGGGGACAGCTGTGTTTAGGAGCTTAAATAGTATATTGAAGAAATACTCATCTGCTTGTATTTACCTGATAGATTAGATAATAGCTGAGAAGATTTTACCAGAAAAATCTTGATTCTTGATCTAATAACATCGATGATAATCAATGGCATTAACATCAATGTCTAACTTATAAACTGTCATATTGTAGTAAATCACCAAATATTTCCTTCTTATTAGCTGTATTAAGTCTTTTGCAAAACAAGCTGAAGCCCAACCGCCTTATTTCAATCTTCTAGGAAAGCAAGTGATGGTATTCATGTTGCTGGGTGTGTATTTCTGGTTTTTTCCAATTACCCAGCACAGCACCAGGAACACAGCCACCAACAGCAGGATACAGATGGAAATTTTATTACCTATTTCTACAGACTGCAAAATTGACGCTGCATGGACGGAAACAATAGAGACAAATCCGCTAACCACGGGCGGTATAGTGAAAGGGAAAACAAACCGAATCACAAAGTCAATAATAAAAGGAAGAAGAAACCAGGCAGCAAATTCAACCACAGAAGGAGAAATTAACCACACCCCGAATACCACCAGGACCATGCACAAACCACCCTGGAAAATGCGAGAGAGGTGCATTAGCAAAACATGATAGATGCCAAAGAGATACATGATTAAACCATGGCAAATTCCAAAGGGATAAATAATCAAATCCTTTACCCTTGTCCTTTTCGATATTCTTGTCCAATCTGTTACCTTTGTGTTTCCTGATGTTTGTGTCCTGTCCCGCTGTTGCTGGGGAGTCCCAGTTGCAGTGAGCAGTCGGGGCCTTTCCAGTAATGGGGGAAAATCCTGTGTGGTGTCTCCACCCACAGAGTGGCTTCCAACTTCTCTGCAAGCGGGACCAGCTTTTATACTATTGAATAACAACTCAGGTTGCACAGGCAACCTCAAAATAACTTTAAAAGCGGGACATCTACTATTTTTCCTCCTCCTTGGATTCCATCCAGGGTTGGCCAGACCTGGGAAAGAACAAGGAGGAGGTATCTTTACCTGTTTTGAGTTTAACTCATGCTTTTATCAGGTTAGCTGTGCCTGTTCTTACAGCTATTCAGCTAATTTCCCAGCAGAGAAAAATCCTCTGCTGGTTTCAGTTACACTGTCCAGTTGTGAGATTCATCCATATGTCAACTTTAATTCAGGGCCTATTGCTCAGGCCCTAACACTTCACTCGGTCCCCTGACACATGGATGAACCACAACCTTCACACCACCCGTAGGGGTATACTTGGCCTGGCCTCCCCTCCTGGGTGGTTCTCAGAGGGGGCCATCCTTCATGTCAAGGTCTGGTATGGCATGTACCTCCACTGCTCAACACCTACTGGGTTGCAGCCAGCAGTGGAGCTAAAAGTTCTTCTTGGTGGCAAACACAGAGGCCAACCCAGTCTTGCCCTTGACCCTGATAGGAGGCTTCTGGCCAACCTTAGTCTTTTCACCTAGTTGTGATATTCATCCATATGTCAATTTCAATTCAGGGCCTATTGCTCAGGCCGTAGCACCTCAGCTCCTCCTCTCTACTATACCATTTCATTGTGTTTGGAGAACTGGGAGAAGTTTCATTTGCCCAGAGTTTGAACCCAGTAACCATTTCTGAGACTGATTCAAAAAGAAAAATTCCTCTCTCCTCTCATGTGCAGGCGAGAAGGATTTTATTGTTTGAGTAAATGTGGTGTTAAAGTAAAGAACCAGGATGCTAGCCTACCTAGGTTCTGTGGGAAAAGTGAGGTGATTTTCTGTATATTTCCCTGCAAGAAGTGTGGCTCTTCCATTAGGTTATTTCTTAAGACTTTTCCTTGATAAAAGGTCAAGCACAGCCTCACAGGACATGTGAGGACAATGTCTGGATTAAGAAACATACATTTGCTATATCCAGATGCAATAACAAAAAACTTGGGAATTTAAAGCTACATACTTGGAGAATTTCTTCCCATCCTTACAGCCCTTCCCATCACCTTGTGGATGCCTCAGTGGAGCTGGAAGGAGACAGACACAGTTCTAGCAATACAAAGCTTCATCATGGTATCCTCAGATTCCAGACTGCATTCTGAGGCTCCAGATTTAAGTAAGATTACTAGATCCTGGTCCAGGGAGCACAGGACTGATGCGTTGCCACTATCATAGTAAAGGAAGCAATAAAAAAAACCTCGATAAAAGCAAACAGAAAAAGAAGCAGTTAGTGAGTGATGACAACATCTTGCATTAGTTGCTAAGAGCTCAGTGCCATGAAATATTGTGCCCAGGCTTTGCTTCTAGAAGTTTAAGCACATGTAAATAGCACAGCAAATCATGATAGCACTGATGGGTGTTCGAAGTTGTCATTTCTCAGGCAGTTTCATTAGTTTCTTTTCAGGGGGTTATAAGCAGCATGGATTAAATAGATTATTTTTTTTTTTGGTAACTGTTGCCACTTTTTAATTTTCCATATGACAACTCTCTTTTAATTTCTTATTCGGACCAGCAGAGCCCAGTGCAGAGTTATTGCACATATCCTGTGAACAAGTTCCACGCACGTACACACACATGTAATTCTGTCTGCACAAACCAGAGTGGAAGCAGAATGCTACTTCACAGTCAGCATAATTGGCAAATAATGCCATACAAAAAAAGATATATTTTTAAAGGTAGATAGTGTGTTTTTTAAGGGATTTTAGTTTACTAAACTTTATTTGGTTTTGGTGGACTTTCCTCAGTGGTATTTAGGATTTCCAGAAAACAAATTATATATTATGTGTACTTTAAACCAAAAATCTCTCGTGCTCTGCTGAGAGAATAGGCCTACTTTGATATGTGTACACTTTTGGAATAAATAAAACCCCCATGGAGTTTACTTATTGCCTAGGTATACATTTGGGCTTGTTGAAGAGTTCAGGAGTCATGAAATGCTCAGAACTGAGCAGATTCAAACCAGTTGCAGCCCTGACAGCTGGTGACCAAAGCGAGACGCCCCCAACCCATCCAAGGGATTGGGAAGTTCCTGCTCTTCAGCCCCAGTACAACCCCTGTCTGCTGAGGGCTGGTGTGATGATGTTGTGCCACTTGTACCAGGAGCTTGTAGTTCCAGAGTCTGGACATAGTGATGATGTGGACCCCTTTTTACTAAAATCCTGCAATGGAATCTAAACCTAGAGTAATTCAGTCATTGTTAACCTAAATTTGCCATCTCATGTTTCATTCAGGATTACTTCAGCATGGTTGTTTCTCACTGATTGCAGCTGAAATGAAGACAAATCAGGCTTATTCTGTTTAAAGGTTGTGAATATTTTTATTTTTGGTTTTTCAGTGGGCCTGATTCTAAAGTGGTAGCCATTTCCACTGCAGTAAATTGGGAGCAATCACCTTGTTCCTCGTCGTCATTCACCCTGCAGTTAAACTAGACTCTCATTCGTTGAAGTGAAAGGTGCCTGAGCCTAGAATAATAGTATAACATGGTGGAGTATTTAGCAGAGCTGTGACTGAAACACAAGTTCATTGTTCCCATAAGTACCCCAAGAGCCTGCAGAAAGTGTTGCTGTCACTTTTTGCATTCTCTCTTTTCTCTTGTTTATAGAAAAACCGAAGGAGGGGGATAGTTTCACTTTATCCAGGAGAGTAACTTGGTGTGAAGTTACCATAATGGGAGATTTGGGATTTAATCCCACTGGAGACATCAGGTGTTGAATCAGATACCTATGAGATGAATGAGTTAAGCTGCTGGAAAGGCTTTCCTTTACAAAGGAGGCAGGCTGGGACTCCAGCTTGGAAAAAACATGATGAGGAATATGACAAAAATGTGTAAAAACATGAATAACAGGGAGTGGGTGAGTAGGAACTTTCCAAGAGCAGTCCTTCTTCCAAAACAAGAGCCAATTTAAAACAAACAAAAGGAGATTTTTTTTTTTTTTTCCCCCACCAAACCTGTGGTTTAACTTTGGAGCTCCTTGCCTGAAGAGGCTGTGAACGTTGAAGGTTTAAGTGGGTTTGGGGGAGACCAGGCAAATCATGGAAGAGAAATCTTTTAAGGATTAGGGAATATGGAGAAATCACCCTTTGCATAGGAAGTGCAGGAACTGCAGGTTGCTAGAGGCTGCAGTCATGGTCAAGGGGAGGGTGCGGATAGTCCTGCCAGTGTAAGGAGCTGCGCAGAAAGAACTGCTCTGTTCTTGCATTCTCTAGCTGTGACACCCTTGGCCTGAGTACTATGGCTGGTTTTGCATGAGCAAGGAACTGGAGAGGGTGTCACCTCCTACCTTCCCCCACCTGTGAATCCTGAGCTTGGGCTACGTCCTCCTGCAAGATTGAGTCCCTGTGGGGCAATGCTGAGCCAGGAAATCCTTCAGGATACATGTGGGAGAGAGCTGCCATGTGCCAGGGGAGAGTGAATTCTCATGTGCTCCTCTGCTATTCACAAGTAAAACTTCACACATTTGCAAATCCCATGTCGCTGGCAGAAGTGATTACAGGCCTGGGATACCTTCACCTATAGGGAACAAGTTTAGACTTGACTACTTAACTCATTTCATAGATCCATCCCTAGAAAACACTCCAAGGTCACCTAAAGATGCCATGGTAAAAGATAGTGACTGAAATCCACCTTACCCATTGGGACCATCCTACTCCTAACAATTATGGGCATAAATGTTTTAATTTTTACAAAGATTCAACAGCATTTAGGAAGAATAGGTTTCTCTTTGGTAATGCTTGCTTTTTATTTATGAAATTCCTAGCATAAATAAAGTCTGGTTACTCTATACCTGAAAACCACAAGGCTTTAAAGACATTTTTGTCAGATCATGGTAAGAACAACCTTGATGTGGTTTGCCAAGCTTTGAATTATAATGTATGTCATCAGTATTGTAAGTTGTTATAATTTACTTCTGACATTAAGATCTTGCTTTTGGGCATATAGTTGCAAATGTATCCTATTCACTTTCTTACTTTCTAAATGCCCTTCATGTTTCAGTAAGACAATCCAATCAAAACTAAAGACCAAGTGCACTGTAAAACAAATCAAGCATACAAACAATTCTTAAGCATTCCTCTTATACGTTAGCTGGCTTGCCCAAGGCTTCTAAAGTTCTTAAGCTATATAATAGTGAAGCGTACAAAAGTTTTCAAAGGAAATGTTTATACCATATATTTTATATGTTGCTTAAGTTGAAATTTGTAAAAAGAGAATCACACAGATAAGAATTTATCATAAATCTAACCAGCCCAGTCTAAGACTCATCGCTACTGAACATCTTAATTCATTTCTTTTTTCTGATTTCCTTAAGTTACAATGTAAAAGAATTGGTTTTATGATGACAGCACTTTGGAAGTGACTAATTGTGCTAAGAGATGCACAGCCACTGATGAAACAAAAGTCCCCCACGAGGAGAGATGCTTTAATTTAATGATTGTCATAAAGCCAATTTTTAAAGCTATAAAAGTCGTTGATTATCTGTCTTTAGCCTCAGGCTGAATCCCATATTCTGCATATGCTTTCCATCAAAACCATTTCATGTTCTGCTCATAAGGGCAGAGTATATGTGGTTTTCCCTTTCCCACCCTTCCGAACAAAGCATACATTCTTTTTCACCAAGGATCCATGAAAGACACTTAAAAATCTATGATGGGAGTTTGGTCTATATCAAAACTTGGTATTACCCTGTACTCCAGTGGTACTGGATTCCCAGGACAGGATCTGCATTCAGGGAGGCTGTGGACTTGTGTTTGCAAAGACCCTCTAAATCTCTGGAAGAAATCACCTTCCTTAAAAGCTGTCAACAAAAGGAAAAGATCCTGTACTGACAGACAAGTTACCAAGGGATGGGACTGAGGTATGTCCAGGAATCCTCACCGACTCCCCTGGTTTGGGGTTTATAAAGAGGAGGATTAGATTTTCCCTGTGCGATAACCATCTCCCTGCCCTCCTCAGCTGCATATAATTAAATGAGTTTCAGTAAGTGTGACATAAGATCAGATCCCAAGAGCTCCTGCCAAAGAGCACTTATGAGGCATGAATTAAATAAAGGTTGAAGTACTTTTACCCAATCAGCCGGTTTCTCACAGCAAGCCAGGAGCTTCTTCATTTAGGAACCTGACATTTTGTTCAAGTTCTGCTGAGCAGAACAGATCACACTAGTTAATGCAGTAATGAAGAAGTGATGGTGGTATTTGCACTTGACTCGAATGTCAGCATAAATTCTGTTCCTCGTCCAGATCAGTACGACTTCCCTGAAATAAAGCATATTTCAGCATCATTAAGCAATTTAAGATCTAAAATGAAATGAGATAAATTTAAACTTAGATCCATCATAACCAGACTGGGTCCATAGAGGTACTCCCAGTAACTACTCCTGCAAGGTAATCTGTTCCGAGCTTTCCAAAGGGCCCAGCTAGCCACAAAATTTTAATTGTAAATACTCAGATCAGATATATGGACTTCTGCTTTCTAAATGTTACTGCTGCCCATGAAAACTTGCAGTATTCCTACATTAGAGTTTCAGGCAATAAATGTGTTTAAATGGTACATGTATCATTTATCTGCCAACACAGAATTAGCACAATAAACTATTTAAAACATAATGACTGCACCTTAGAATAGTCTGTATTTCAAACTACAGATTTCAGTTGTGTTCATACTGCACAGTTAAAACTATGTTTAAATATTTTCATTTTTCAACAAGATGGCCACCCAAAGTGGATGTCCGAGAAATAAAAATTGTAATTAAAAGCTTGAAAGGAGGTTACGTTTGCTCGGATACTTGTTGTGAGAACTGCATCGTGATCCTCAAGGCTCAGCCTGTTGAGATTAACCACATAGGTGTAGTTTCTTCATAAATCAATTCATTTTCACTCAGCACTAGTAGAGCAAAATGTAATACTCAACCTGTTTCTGAGGGGTCACCTCTGTGTGACACCCCTGTATTGGTGTCATCAAAATTAATAAGAAAACTTGCCTTAAGCTTAATTGGTATTTTAATGCCTACATTTTTAAATTGCTTGAACATTTTCTTAATTAAACTGGAACATTAAAAAAGAAACTACTCTATTTTTTCCTGTTTTCTTAATATTAAAGTATTTCAAAGATAATTGCAATCTATATGGAAGAGTGCTTTTTGTAAAAAAAAAATAAATTAAAAGAACTTGTACTCAATACTACATGTTAATTATAAGAAAGAAACAACCGGGCAAAAAAATGTAATAGGTAGTCCAAAGGCCAACAATGATTTCACCTGAATGATTGAACATAGCAATTGTTTCCCAGCTGTTTAGATTGTAATCTCATTGTGGATTTGTATTGCTTTCACTGACTATATCTTTAATATCTACATGGATAGATGCTGTTGTGGTTGTTAAGACATTTTACGAAACATATCTTCCATCACCATTGTCACAAGTTAAAGGTTCAGAGACCTTAAGTTGATGGTTCAAACTCATCTTGCCAAAGCAACAGAATGAGAAAGTACATCTCTTTTTCTTACTGCTCATTTTCAAGAAAATTAAGTGAATGATGAAATTTCTCAACATCAATAAAGTCATTCTTTCCCTCAGCTTGCAATGTTTGTGGGGCTTTTTAAATGGATAACTTCCGACATCTTTCNGAACCTCTCTCAACCTACTAACTAATCTATGGATCATTTATTGTGTAGATGTATTTTAACATCTACCCTGTTCTTACATCCTCACTTACCATCCTGAAATTAACCATATTCAGCAAATAAACCTCACACTTGTGTTCACCAGGCAGTATTACAGTTAGGGATGGAAATGTGTACTTCAGCTTAAATTAATATACCAATTCATTAAACATTTTGAAGCTGTGTGCCCATATTTGTTAGAGAAAAAAATGCTAGCCCATTGCAGTGAAAAGCCTTTATGCTCCGGTATAAGCAACCTAAGTCACCTCAGCTTCCAGCTCACAGAAACCTAAACCACATTGAGCCATGGTCACTGGAAATTAGATAACTTTCTACCAGTTGTTTTAATCTGGTCTCATTTTCTTTCAGGTGCACCAGTGCCAGTTCAGAGTGACTCCACCTTGGCCTGTGGTTTCTTCAGTTTTGTATCAGCACAAGCAAGTTTAGAATCAGATCCTGGTTTCTCTCTGATGCTTTGAATCAGATTTGGCATCATGCAGCTCTCCATACAAAGAGCCAGAAAGGCTTACCGCAGAGTGCCAGGCTGCAGGAGGTTTGTCCATCTTTTCTTCTGAATCTGTTTAAGCTTGGTATTTGCTTAAAGAAAAATACATTGCTAGTGCCAATTAAATAACTGGATCATTCATTTTCTCCCATCAGAAATTTCTTTTTCTTTTATTTTCCCTTCTAAGGGCCCAGCTTCTAAAGCATAATAGTGCACATCTAATTAAGTGGGCTGTTTGTGAGATTGAGCTCTGAAATTATAAATACCCACTGAGTTTGTAAGCAAATAATATTCTTCAGAGAAATTTGCACTCCTCCATTTTTAAAATGGGGACAAAATGGAATTTCCATCACCTGCTGAGCTCAGAGCTACTGCTGTCTTTTCTAAAGCTGCTTTTTGCTCCATTGCTAGACCAGCCTCCCTGGTGAGCCCTTTCCCGGGAGAAGTGTCAAAAAAGGCAGAATTGAAGGAGAGATGGAGCAAAGGTGGTTGTTTGCCACTTGCTCATGTCTTGTCTTCTAAGTAAAGCTGCTGTTTTTCTCCACAAGGAACCAGAGCAGTTAATGACGTGCTCAGCAGCCCACGTCACCCACAGTAGCCGCAGCCAAGTGCCGTCACCCTGGTCACCGCAGCCCAATGCCTGTTCCTGCATCCTGGCTGGTGATACAGCATGTGCTGAACTGGTCACCACAGAGGAAAACCTCTGGGGCAGCTCATCCCCTCCCACACACCCTGAAGTGGGGCCACTGGCCTGTCCCTGGGCAGGGGACACAAGCTGGAGCCACTGCTCCTCTTCTATTGACAGAAATGAGAGAAATTCTACTGCCTTTGTTACTTTGGAAGAGGCAGTAGCGTTTGACTTGGTAGTTCTTGCTGCTGTTTTTTGTTTTTTTTCATATTCTTTATCCAACAAAATAACTTGAGCATCTGGAATGCTCAGAAAGGGCCTCTCTTTTCCTCCCAATTAATTATGCAGCTGAGTCCATGGTCTTTGATGTCGTTGCTGTGAACACTGATAAAACTTGAGGAGCTTTAAAGCATGAAAGTTGCTGCAACCAGTTTTTCTGGCTGTTTGTGTGTCAATACACTATCAAGTCAGCAATTATCTTAAACCTTTATTGCAAGTCAATGCCAAATAAAGAAAAAATTTATCTGTAATTATTTTTTATAAGACCCTTCTGCAGGATCCCACTCCACATGCAAATTCACATGTGCTTGCTGGGGTTTATAGTATTCCTGGAATTACTGCTCAAAATGTTTTTACCGTTATTTGAGGTGCTGGTAAGATACCCTGATGAGGTCAGCATTTAGGAGAGAAGGGCATGTCTGCCCAGAGACACTTCTGACCAAGCAATGCCTACTGCTGCTGGCAGAATTTACCCTTCTGCGTGATATTGCCTCATTTTGCATTTGTAATACTATGGCTCTTTAACACACTGGAAAAAAAGGTTCTGACTTTAAAAATGCCACAGGAGCGAAGATTAAGCAAGCAAGCGCAGATGCCCAGCTGTTGAAAGCAAAAGCAGTACGAAATTGGGGGTGGGGGACAGAATTAGCATTCTCCTCACACGCTCACCGCCTGCTCTAATCACAATGCAGGCATTATCAGCAAGCGTTGAATCTTTGTATTATTTCCAAGTTTCCCCTATTGTCAGTCATTGTGACAAAGTACAGGACAATCTGACACAATGATGAATCACTCCAGACATTGAGTTTTCACATGGCTGTCAGATGATCTCAGTAGGCTGTGTCACCTGAAAATGCCACAAGACTAAAAACACATTGTACTTCAGAACAAAAAAAGGAGTTTGGTATAAACTCCACTGATTCAGGACATAAACACAGGAAGGCTGCCTCAGATTTCTCTTACCCAGGAAATCTCTGCATTGTCATCCAGTGTGATGAAATAAAAATCCAAGCTCAGGATTTGTTACCATGTCTTTCATGCAAACCAGGAAGATATGTTGTTTGCATTTTTAAATTCAGTTCCTGCATGGAAGGATTTGTACTGTGAGGTTTTTTAAATACTCTGTTCAAGATGTAATGCATATCAAAGTACAGGGTATTTTGCCCCAAAAGTTTCAGCTGCAGGTATAAAAATGAGTTTCTCGCAGTTTCTTTTTTTCTGTATTTCAAAGTTGTCTAGCAGGCTTTTTATTTTCTCTATGGGTCAGGTGAGATGTAGCTGTACTGATAACTGATTGATATATAGTCAAATGCAAATACACTTGTTGAAGTACATGCCTTGCCTTCATGTATATTTGCTTGTTGGTGCTATTGTAAGTTCAGTCCAGAAGAACATTGCTCCCTCTCCTACATTATTATTCACAAAGGCAGCTTTCTGAGTTATTTCTGTTCCTGCACAATATTCATGATAGCAATTTGATACCTTAGCAGTTTCAAGGTTATCAAGTGATTGAAAATCCTACTGCTTACTTCAAGGTGTAACATATAAACCGTACTGCCATCCATTCTAGTAATGTAATAGTTTTTCTTAATGTCTTTCATGAACTCCTGATTTAAAGTGTAAGCTAACTTCAGAAAGGGCTTATCAGCCTTAGACTGCGTTGGTGCTGCTCGGCTGTTGAATACAGCCCCCTGAGTTTGTATCACTGCATGTAGCACTTAAGCAGGCAATATTTAATCTCTTTCAGAGATATTGATACATCAGCTCCCAAATAAGGACATTAAACGCAGTCATAATGAGAAACAAAGAAGTGGTTATTCATTTCGTGTGTCGAAGGGCCAGTGCTCCTTTGACATGAGTCTCATATTGAATTGCAGATTGTAGATCATGGGGATTAACTTTATACCGAAGAGCAGCTACAGAGCCATATGATACAGTAGCGTTCTTTAATGATGAACAAATAAATGCCAGCGAATGCATAATGAGGACATTGAAGAAAAGTCCATCATTTCTCAACCTGTTTTGGAGGCTCCCAACCACCCACTGAATTTTGGCTGCAGATATAGTTTGGGTGGTTTCTGATTGGTGGATGGTGTTGCCTGACGGAGTTTACATGGTGACATCTGCTTAAGTAACAGATGTCTGTACCACTAAGGTGCTATGTTCTCACTTTTTATATAGCGAGAAATTGCTTCTCAAAGAGTTTTTATTGTCTTTATGCAAATTAAAATACAAAATTCCTCTCCTTAAAGGATCCTCATTATAACAAGAACCTTAAATAATCATAAATACATATACAGCCTCGTAAAATCATTTGCGCTTTGGATATCAAGGAATTTCCTTCTGCACTGCCAATTGTGCATGAAATTAGTTCTTATTTCAACTACCAGTATGAAGATACTAGCTTTTATTCAGTGAAGCCCCACTGGATTTCTAAACAAATAGTGCAGAATAGTTGTTTGTGCCAAAGGAGGAAATTTTGCATTCTGTTTCTTATGCAGTGCTGAAGAGTAGGATAGAGCTCTGTACTTATTCCCTAGAAGCCTGGTGACAGAAATATACGGTTTTTATCTTTCCTTTGCCAATTTTCTTTAGTAGGCAAGTGCATGACGTCTTTATGGATTTTTTTTTTTAACCAGATTGAAATCTGTGAAGGAATCATGCCTAGAAAAATACCCAGGGATGCCAGCCTCCTTTGGGCTGAGTGTTAATGTACCCAAGTCCTTACGTTCCTGGTTCATCTCACATCATAACTTCGCGTCAGGTATGACTTAGTGCCTTGCACAGCACTAGGTTCCCCATCTGTTTTGGTTTTTTCCAGTGACAGTGAGCAATGAAGGACCTTTATCCTTTGCATTACCTATGTACAGACCAAGCAAGATAGCAAGTACTCTGAAGCACGGCACCTTCGGGCAGGATGAAAAGAAGGGCTGCTAAGGGAGGCCATGGCCCCAACCCAATTTTCACGGGAGTGAAACCAGACCCTGAGGCAGGTAAGACTGTATTGTAACAAGATGGTTTGGGATTTTCTGTATGGCTACACAGATCAGGGCAACAGCTCCTGAGCTGGAAAAAGTGATTCTTGATAAGGAAGGCAAGATGAATGTGGTAATACCAGACTAGAGCATCTACCAGCCACTTCCAGGCTTTTTGCAAAAAATGTATGGAGTTCAGTTAGCATTGAAAAGCACCTGCCTGTCACCTCATCACCCTTAGGCAGAACAAATTGCCCCATGAGGACCTCTGAGGTCAGCCTTGGCTGCTAACCCTGGAGATGATTTGGCTGTTCCACCCCTCCCTGCTGCCCACACAACTAGGGGCAAGCCAGGCACAGGGCTGCTGCCTGGTGCAGGAGTGTCTCTTCACATGGGCTCAACAATCGCCAAACCTATGGTAAACTTGAGAGAAATGGCTAAATTTTTGCAGAGAGGGGAGCCTGGATCATGTCTGGTCTCGCCATGTAGTTTGTGCTTGCTTTTTGTCCTTTTGAATATGTAGTATTGAGGTACAATAAATTGAAAAAGAAAGAGAAGGGAATAGAAATGATTTTTTCCGACCTGTGGGATGTGATGCTGTAGGAGTCAGAAGCCAAAGTCTGTTCAGTATTTGGATGGGTAAACCTTATTTTAGGTGGATATTTCTGATATGACCTTTTCCTAACAATGTTTTTTTCACATATCTATCCAGCAGATTGAGTAAGGAGGTGGTGGATGTGTGGTCTATTATTAACCTGGTGGCAACAACATTAGTAACATAGAAGGGTGCTTTATTCTACTGCTAGTGCTCGCATCTGTTTCACAAACATTACCAAGATAATCACATTCTTCCTGCATCTGCTTTGCTTTAGCTCACGCAGATAATTCAAGGGTAATGCACCTTGTCTAAGCTAATTCTAAATACATGCCTCAAACAAAACAAAAAGTGCTTGGTGGGTATTTTGACCCAACGCACTACATCAAAGTAACCAAGTAAGCTGTAAATGCTTTGAATAAAATTGGAGAAAAATTGGCATTTATCCAGCCATGTTTCTGACTGGCAGTTGTTTAAGTTTTAAACTTTTCCTTTATGTGAATATAGGAAATTACAGTGGAGCCTGTAAGTTATTCAGGTAAGTGAGACCTATGCTAAGAGATAAAATATAGAACTGGCAGTGTGCCCTCAGGTCTGAGTCCTGGAGCTGAGACCTGACCTTTTTAGATAACCTGAAGTTTATCAAAATTACCTACATGGGACAACACCTTTGAGTCGATGCACCTAATATGGAGGAGCTCGGAGCCATCTGGGTCTAATTCACTGGCACCCTGCCCTGTGGATCCAGTCATTAACTTCTGAAAAGTGGAATCATGTAGATGATTGTTGAAAGTGAAGTTAAATGAATTTAAGCAAAAATGGTGACCATAGTAAATAATGTACTTAATAAAACCAGAACATTTGTTGTTCACCAAAAATCAACAAGAGCTCACACCTCTGGAGGAAGCCTTATATCCTCTTGAGGCTGTGTTTGTTGCACACCTCACATATCAAAACCTGGTTTGTATGGTTAAGAAGTATCACTGACCATTAGTATCAGCAGCTTCTGTTAGGTACTGTGATCACATAATAATCTAAGGTGTCACAAGCTTTAAATGACTCCATTAGAGCCAGGAATGGAGAATTTATGAAGGCACCATTAGTATTTCCTTTTTGAACTTCATGCAAATTTCATGGAGGAACAAATGCTGAGAATCCTCCATTAGCACTTGAAGCCAAGAGAGTCTCCTTCTCGACACTGTCATCTTCTAAAAAGTATGCCGTATGGTTTCAGATAGCTAATACTACACTGGACATCATTCCATTCATAATCTTGATTTCTTCTAATCACAACCCATTTTAAAATGTTAACAGTCCCAATAATCAGTATGATAAATCCATTTAAGTATAAATTATTAACCTTATTGCTATTTGCAAATACATTCACCCAACAGACTTTTTCAGTAAAGTCTAACTTGTGTTTGACTGACATTATATTAAGTGCCTGTCAACATAGAAAAGCAAATAAAAATGAGGATTTTTCAACCAACTCCCAAGGCTGGACAGACAACAGAGACCACTTTGAGTCCATCCTGAATCAAAACCAGCTTGTATATAGCAGATCAACATCTGGAACCACAAGATGACAAAGAGGGGTCTGAAACAGGTCTTTATTCCTCATCTTTCAGTGCTGAAATGCAGAATTAGGCATTTGAAAGCAAAAACAACAGAAAATGAACAGAGAAAACAAGTGAGTTTGCCTCCAATAGGAAAATTATTAAGTGCTATGTAAAGTGATCTATGAGTTATCTTCTTATTACACTAATAAATAGTCACAAGACTGTAGCACAGATTTGACCTGAAGAGAGTCCTTGTTTATCTTGGGGAACTGCATCAAATGGCAGGGTGTTTGTCTCAAGTTTGAGAACTGCTTCAGCTGTAAAAACACATCCTGGACTTGATCATTCCTCTCACCAACATTGTAGCACTGAGTTTTGGGGACTAATTTCTAATTTAGCCCAGTATAAGTGTGATTTAGCCCAGTATAAGTATAATTTACGCCTATTTTATTTTTCTCTGCTCTCAGTTGTTCACGTCACTGATATTTTGCTTTCCTGCCTGTCTCTGTTGTCCTTACTGATTTACTATCTATGTATTTTTTAACTCAAGACTTTAAAAACATTATAATTACTATAATTCCTTATAAAAATCCAATAGAATTCAAGCAGTAATTGATCACTTAAAATAAAAGCAATATATGATAGGAAAGCTTAGAAAAACTTTGAGCATGCTTAGTGGTAATCAGATATAGGCCAAATGTAATTTTGCCTGCAACTGTTGGTGCCGTACCTGAGAATTCCTCATGACCAACAGGAACAAGGAGCAAACCAGGACAAAAGGTAGATCCTTCTGTAGTTTGTAGGAAAAAGATTTTAAAATGTCTTGTTGAAACCTACACACAAAACACTGCCTTGTCATTGGGAGTAATAGGCAACAAATTGATACAGTCATTAGGGAACTGAAAATGAGAAGTATAGGAAACAGCAATTAAGCAATTTCAAGCCTAAATCATAACAGCGCAAGAGAAACTCCCCAGATGCCTTCACAGCCTTTCAAATAATCACTGGATAAGTTTTGCCAGGAAAAAAAAAGAGAGAGAGAGAAAAGAAAAAAAGAAAGCAAAATCAATGCGTGTACTCAGGAAAACACAGGACTGCAAATCAAATTAGCAAGGGGAAATTCCCACTGGATGCAAAAGGAAAGGACATGAGAGGACGGCACAGGATACGGCTTTGCAGGGAGGAGCTATGCAGAAGACATGTGTTCACCAGCCCCATCCCCAAGCCCTGCTGCAGCCCCAGTAGTGCCATGCCCTCCCAGAGACCTCCTCGTTTTTGGCATGGGATTTCTGTAACTATGTCCATGATGGAGGAGAATCATCTTCAATGGGTAATTCAGGTGACCGGGGGGATCTCCTCAGGGAAGCTCCCCCAAGAGCCTGCTGTCCTCCTGGTCCCTGAGGCCTCTCTGCAGGCTTATGCCCCACTGATCTGATCTCCTCATCTCAAAACACAGCTGGGTATCCAGAGCATCCTGAAATACTCACACCTACACAGTCTGAAACAGCTCATCTGGACAGCCTGGCAACCCATGAAATATTCTAAGCAGAAATTTAACAGCACTGCCACCCCTTGTCTGACTCTCTGCTTATGAGTTCACGTCATCATAAGCAATACCCTCCACTCTCCCAGTCCTCTAAATCTATGCGATTACTCAGATTTATCCTTCTAAGCAATCATGCAAGGGAAATAATTTGGTTTTCCTTGATGAATTCTCCAGGATAGTTTAATATGGCAGCCTTGAGTCTCTTTGCCTGATGATGAAAAAAATACTGGGGTTTAACAGGCTTGATAATGCTTGTGGGTTTTCTGATGATGACCTGAGTTAAGTCCTAATGCTGCTGGGTGTTTAAGCTTTCCTGAGCCACACTTCATTTTCTGCTAAGAAACATGGTCCACGTGCATATTGAGAATTTGGGAGTTTTGTCCTGAAATCTTAAATGTGTTTCCAAACTAGCTCCCTGATTAAGGAGGAGTCTGACTGGGGGTTAGGCACTGCACATACCTCTCATCTGTTGGTGCAATGTCCAGCATAACCATAAAATGATGGTTTTTTCATTTTGAACTGCAAAGTTACTTTTTATATTCCCAGAAAGAGAAGAGCTGGTTTTGAAGACACACACTGACCATCTGGGCAGCGTGCTGGGGACAGTGCCTGAACAAATGCTTTTGCTGGACTATGGTTACCACACAAGCCATTACATTGGTATTGGAGATTTGGAAACCAATTAATACGTGCAAACCAGCTTGAGATACTCGGATGGAAGGAGCCGGCAGTGGACTGTGGTTACTTCTCTTCATTACACTACTGTGGCTCCTGGATGCTGTGGTAATAAAATAGAGTAGTAGTAAATAACAAGGAAGGAAACTTCTGTTTGTACAATTGGGCTTTAGCCCAATAATTTTAATTATAATCCCCTTTACAGTCAGAGTAAGAACCTTGAATGTGTTAGCATAAACCCCATGCAATGCTTTGAACCTGTAGGGGTGGTGGTGTGAGGACAACCATGATTAAGGAGTTGATGGCTGTGGTTCTTCCTTATTGTGCCAACTTCCTAACTCTCCGGGGAGTTTCCGCCATGGCTGTGGCTTCCTGCACCCTTAGCAAAGGGAGTGGTAACAGGAGGAGTGGGCAACCATTGTGCCTTCCCATGTGCAGTGGTAGGCCAGGAGAGGCAACAACCACTTAATACCCTTACACATGGCAGCAGCAGTATTATGGGTTTTTCCTCCCTGTTGCAGCCTGGCAGTTCCAGCAGGAATTCGGGGCTAAATAGCATTTTTTTTTTTCTATGCACCAGAGAGTAATTTGATTTGTTTTCCCTCTTGCTTGTTTTGTATTGCTACAGCAGAAAGGACAATGGCTGACAAAGGGAGAAAGCAAGAGAGCTGTTGCAGTGATTTTCCATTTTATTTATGGTGACACTGTGTAGCAAAATGTAAAAATAGATCTTGATGCTGCTAGTTTTGTTGCTTCTTGATCTCAGGCTGATGCTTTGGAGCTCCCACCTCCACTACCTGTGAGGAGTAGTGCCCAAGCAGAGGGTTCAGGCAAAAGCCTGCATCTGATGCAGGGGGTGACTCTCAAGACAGCAAAGTTGAAAACAAAACAGCAAATAATTTACAGTTTGTTTTCCTTGGAGGAGACACCTGAGGCTAAATCTTGTTCTCCTGAAACTGAAGTCACAGGGATGAGTCCTATGGATGATGAAAGAGAAGACTAGGAACCAGAGACAGAGCAAAGTCCTCCCAAAGGACAATATGAGAAATATCATGCTAGCTGAAAACAGAAATATCTGGCTTCTGTTACAGCCTTTTCCAAATCATACCCGATTTGCATGACAGGTGAGCAGTAAATCATGCTGTGTGAGACCTTTTGATTCAAAACCACCTTACTGAAGGACACAATGAACATTTCGAAATCAATGGTCTGAACAACCAGCAAGATATCAGTGGTGATGGCCTCCCACTTAAAAAAAGAAAAAAAAACCTTGTGAGGTGCAACGCAAGCACATCCAGAATCAGTGATATTGTTAGCTTTTCTTTTGAAAGCCACTCTTATGGAAATGCACCTCTTAGTCTCTGTGCTGCCTGAGCATGCATCTTATTTTATTAGAAGAAAAAATAATATTTAAAAAACATGTAAGCAAATATTGAACAAGAACAAACAAATGACAGAGGAAACAGAATGATCATGACTTCTTTCTAACTCAGGGAAGGTATTCACAAAACACAGAGAGAAGCAATATGTAAGCATCTTTTCAAATAGGGGCAACAGCGTTTAATGGCATGGATATGTCAGCCTTGCTTTTTTTAAAAATGTTTTTTATTGCACACCGCTGGAGGAAGCAGCTGCAACACCCGTTTTCATTAATACTGCAGGTGCAGTGTGAGCATTGCCACACTCGGCTAAACTTTTTATGTCCTCCAGGGACTGCACGGGGAAATGACTTTGATGGATCACAGTTGCACTTGAAACCGAGCTAGGAGAGATTAGTGTGTCTCAGGCAGAGAGATTCCACTCACCTGATGATTTTTTTTTGTTCTGATGAGATAATTTTTCTAATTAACCTTGATAACTTTTCCAGACAGGCCTATCCACACATAGATGGAAATACATCTTCAAATGGACATTTCTCTTCTACCCATGTTTTCTAGTAGTGAATACAGAATTTTAACACCTTGCTGGCCAAGAGATTCATTCAGGAAACTAAAGCTGAATCTCTTTAACAGAAGTAGGAGTTGCCCAGAAGAGCCTTTGGCAGGAATCCATGCTTCCATAGGCACCAATGTGTTTTGTATATGCTGACTGAACAAGGAGAGCGGCATGAACTTAAGAACAACCTTACAGTGGCAGGTGCCAATTTCTGTTTATTCCTCTTTTGATACCCATCAAAGAAGGCAGTGTTCCTGTCCTTTTCTAAGTGGCATCTGCACAACTGCAAAATAGTTTTTAAAGCCAAAGCATGCTGATATCTGGTCCTTTGAAAACAATCAGTGTTGGACCTTGGCCCTTCACACCATCCCACTTAGGAACAGTAAGGACTATCTCATAATCCCGCTGAATTCAGATGAAAATCACCCTGGAAGCAAAATGAACTATTCCCCCTGCTCTCACCTGCTTTGTTCAGTTTTAAAATTACTCATGTGCCAGCCAGTATTGCTTCCAGAAGTTTCCAAAGCTTTCCTGAGTCCCCTTGCTCTTGCTTGGTTTTGCATCAACAGGGATTTTCTTCTACATAGAGCTGGAAAAGCAGTTCCCTGCTCCCTGAAAGGAGCTGTGACACCCCTGAGAACAAACAAGTAAATCCCTGGTTCTCCTTTCACCACGTCCTTTGAACCTGCTGCGGGTGAGTTGAGGCTAGTGCTGCTCTGAAAATCCTTCCCAGGGCACTTGCTGGGGGTAATGTTTCTCTGATACCTGAGTGATGCTAAAGCTTGCTGAGAATCCAATATGAGAAATAATCCAACACATTATCTAGGCTCAAATGTGATAAATGTGAATTTATGCCTAACCATCGATCATATTTCTGAATATAGTGTTTGAAAGGAGTCATAACATCAATTCATAAACCTTCGTACAAGCAGAGGAACTGAGAAACTGTAATACAGGAAAAAATCTGCATTTCCCCCAGGAATTTAGATTTAAGGAGAAAGTATAGCAGGATATTTGTCACCAACTACGCAGAATTTAAGGGAAGGCCAATGTATATGTGAGTTTTCAGAAGACAACAGTTTTAGAGACATCACAATTCATGTCTACCTCTTCAGAGGTTACGCTGGTATGTTATCACCTTTCTCCTTCTGTGAAAGAGTCTGCTCCACTTTTTGCTGCAGCTGGGTTTATATGAAGCCAATAGTTAGCTGTTCACTTTCATATGACTTTATAGGTCTTTTACCAGATCTGATAAAAGATGTGATTACCCTGGGTGAGCATTACTTTGTTAGGCAGAAGCCATCATTTTGTAGGATTGGCTTTCCTTACCTGTACCAAGTTTTTTGTTATTCTTTTCAGAGAAATCAATGACACTGTCAATTTCTGATCCGATTTTACAAAGAGTGTAAAATAAGTGTTTTGAAAACTAAAATGCTCAGAAATTACATATTTTAAAACCCACTTGTGCCTGAACATGCTGGTGAGGAGGTGCCATTCACCCAAGCCCCAAAGATGTGCTTCATGATGGTTCATAAAATAATTTGAAAAATTCAGGCCTGGTATTAAGCATATATTGTTTTGCTCAATGGGTAACACAGTTCTGAGAATGTATTGTTTCTCCAGACATACCTTGATGAGAGTTTTTGTTTCACTTTGCTCATTTCTCGGGCATACACTCTTTCTATCTCATAAGCCTTTGCCATAACTTTTAAAGGACACAGGCAGAGAAAGAATAGATGGAAATAATAATTGCTTACTTTGAACATTGCAAGAAATGTATAATGCCTATAAGGTCTCATCCAAAGTTAACAGAAAGACTATCAATCTCTTGTACTTATATTGCTTCTGTTGCTGTAGGATCTGAGCAGAAGCCTCCAGAAATTTAGCCTCAGGACTACATGATGTGGAGAAGAATATTTCATTGAGTCAGAGAAAGACTTTTTGTGCTTCCTGAGGTCATACACACTGACAGAGCAGGAACTTGAAGCTGAATGTTTCAAGTCCTTTAGTTGCCTTGATGGTAACAAGATGCTGTGTGACTTGATGAATGAGTAGGTTCTGGATCCAAGTCACTCTGAAAGGCATCCATCACATGTAATCCCAAACACTTCAAGCCCTATGTGGAGTATAGTACTAAGTGTGATGACCAAGTGGAAAATAACATCTATTTAACCACCTCACATGCCTCAGAAGATCAAAAGTTGCCCCTAGTGAAGTGTATCTCAAGAAATTGCAAACTGATTCATACCAAAATTCATGTGATTTTTCTACAGCTCACTAAAAAAAGTCTTATCCCTCTCAGCTGAAATGCAAATTACTGAACCGGGTTTGAACAGAAGACCACTCATAAATGAGCTTTACTGTCCATAAATAACATGACCTGTGCAATAATCATGAGCAAAACCTGTAAGAACATCTCACTGGTGTTCCTTACCCATGTTTCACTGCCTCAAGCACCTGGTCCTACCACATCTGTCATCTCCTTTGATCCCCCTGCCACTTTGCTGTTTTGGCATGCTCCTACAGGACATTCCCGGGGACAATTTCCCATTTGGCATCTTTTGACATCAGGGATATTACTAGGACACTCCCTAACCTGGTGCAATCATCTGATTACTATCCATTGCTGATCTTCCAGACAGGTGGAGAGGAAGCTGCATCCCATAGCCAGAGGGGAATGAAGAAAGATTTTAAGGCCCTAGGACGGTTGGTGAAAGACTCTGGGGCACAAATTATTTTCTC
>VYZX01032780.1:77839-97521 GCA_013401335.1 Brachypteracias leptosomus | reverse complement strand
CTGCAAGAGGACGGTCAGCTCCACCTTGCACTCCGTGCGGGCAGACGAAGACTTTGAGGAGCATGTCATTGCTCCAGCTGCAGCAGCCCAGCCAGCAGCTGCAGCAGCCCAGCCGTCAGCTGCAGGGCCACCATCCTCAGCTCATGTGGGAGGCTTCGATGCCTACACCCGGCCATTCGAGAGTCTGATCCGGCAGCTGCAGGACACACCGGGCACGGACACCAGGACTTTCGTGCACCACTTGGTTGAGACCAGCGTGCTCTGGTCCAACAGGGACATGCGACGTTGGATGGGCCTGGAGGACACCCAGGCCGCTGAGGAGCGGGAGGGCAGCCCCGCAGCTGCCCCCAGGCCCGCTGCTTCCTCAGAGGGGTCCTCTGCCCTCAGACCAGAGCTTCGGAGAGGTCCCGGCAGCCCCTCCTCTGCTTCTGTTCCCACCCACGGTGAGCCACATCCACCACAGCAGGACCCAGAGGAGGAGGTGGCCAGGCTCTCAACTGGCAGCTGCAGCAGCCAGCGCTGCCCCGGACACTCCCGGCGAGCCCTGAAGAGGAGAGGCGGCAACCCTGGGGAGCCCTGCCCGCCCCGCAAGAAGCCCCCCCGCCCTTGCTGACACTGCCAGGGTGCCTCGTGGGCCGGGCAAACCATGGCCAGGCCCGCAGCTGGGTCTCAGGCCCGTCCCCAAGAGATCCTGGTCCCCCAAACTGAACTCCTCTGCAATAAAAGAAAAGAAAGGCATGAAAACTGCCTTCTGACTTGTCTTGCTCTGTCTTACAGCTCTTCTGGCCTTCACTAGGCCATGGCATCACTTGAGGCTGCACAGAGAGCCAAGGCTTGGGCAGTGCCTCTCTCCTGCCTCATGGGCCTTCGTCCTGCTGCTGTGNCATGGGGCTTCGTCCTGCTGCTGTGTCCTTCCCCAGGCGGCAGAGCTGAGCAGGCGCCCGCCTCTGCCCACAGCCTGCGGGGCAGCGGGGCCTGGCGCTGCTGCTCCGCTCTTTCTGCAGCTCTTGGGCACTGAAGGAGACGGGGGTGGACACAGGGCTGGGCTAAGCTGGGAGATGCTGCAGGCGCAGCCAGAGGGACGAGGGAACACACCTGCTCTGCCCTGACAAGCCACCTGACAAGCAAGAAGCAGCAGCTTGGGGCTCACCCAGCTCTCTCCCTCTCTCTTCCCAGTGCACTGCCCACCAGAACGATCCAACAGAGCTTCAGTGACCTGTCTCCCGTTCATCAAGGTTCTTCACAAGAAGCTGAGCCACTCCCATGTCACAGAATCATAGAATGTAGTGGTTTGGAAGGGACTTGCAAAGGTCTTCTAGTCCAACCCTCCTGCAAGAAGCGGGGACACCTCCAACTAGGTCAGCTGGCTCAGAGCCCCAGCACAGGGTCCTCGTTGACTAGGCTCAGTAGGTTAGGCCTGACACAGACGGCTGGGTCAACAGGCAGGCTGCTACCCACACTTACACTTCTAGCTAGGAGATCTCCTGACAGAGCCCATCATTCTTAGACATGTCATTCTGCAGTGCCTATTTCTGTGTGACTTGAGAGGGTACTGCACAAACACTGAAGACTAAAGCTGAAATGATGTAAGACCAATTTCATCCCTAAAGTCTTTCAATAATATGCTTTCTGAAAAACAGGCTATAGTTCGACTGCAAGAAAAAGTGTTTGTCCTTCTTCTTTAACTGTATAAATCAAACTGTATTTCCTCTGGTCTTGCAGAGCTTCATGTATCAGTCAGTCTTCTGCAAAATATCAGATTAAATGATCACCATCGTCCTGTCCAGACCTGAACTCTGTTAATCAAAAAAATTTGCAGATACCAATTAGATCTCATACTTTCTACAAATGGAAACTAATGCAAAGAGATATTAAAGATCAGATTTTCAAATGTACATTCCCAGTAAATTTTTCTTTGTGCGTGATAATAGGCACTAGCATACACAAGAAATGACTGTATATTCAAATTTCAAGGGCTTGATTTAGATAACATTCTTTTAAAGACTTGTTACTCATATTGCCTTCTGCTACAGATAGTTGAATTGACCAGGGATGCAAGATATCATAATTTATAAGAAGAACTTAGAGAAGCTAAAAATGTCCAAAAGCTAAATTTAAAGAATATAGAGCATTCATATTAAAAGACAAAACAAAACAACAAAAAATTGAAGTAAGCTCATGAGGAGACATCTCAGCTTTTCTCATCAAACACATGATCCAAAAGGCATTTAGGGGAGAGCTGCCATAATGGTTCTAACTTATAAACACTTATTACTTAAGTTGCTTCCATTGTGCTTGTTTCTTTGCTTGTGGGTATCGATATGTAGGCTTGAAAACAAATGCTTTTAAAATACACTTTTGTCATTTGTTTTATGGACCACAATCATACCACTGGAAGGACGACAGGAAGAACTAAAATTATACAAATTTCACACAGAAAGCTGCTGAGAAATGGTCTGTGATAGTGAAATCGAGCACCTTTGACTCCCTCTTTCTGTATTAATGAGTTACCTAAGATCATAAGTATAGCCAGTGGCTGCAAACTGCTGATGGTAAGCTGTCAGTAAATCTTCTCTCCTTGTTGCTCACAGTCCTGTCTCACAAATGCACCAGTTAATAACTTATCAGATTAAATCAGCTGAGACTGAAGTGATGGCTACCCTCAGGAAGAATCTAGCAGGTATTTGGCTGAAGTTAATATTAACAGGTTGACTGGCCAAAATGTGTTTAAAAGTGTATTTGAAAAGACCTCATATGCAGCTCTCCATTTTGTGGAGTCTGAATGAGAAAGACTTCATACACTATGTTTTGTCTTCTCAGAGCAAGTTGTGCTGTAGTAATGATTAAAACTCATCTGGATTTAAACACAATTTAGACTATACGCAGGTGACACAGAAGTGGGTGACTTTGTAAAAACCACACTGCAACACTGCTCATATGTTCTAAGCAATGCCTCTGAAATAATAAACACTTTTGGCTCTAGGATGGTAATGTCTACAGATTTCCTGACCCTGAAGATGCAGGTATCTGGATAGGGAGTACAGTGCAGTGGTGTCTGTGGGCTTATGTCCAGAGTGGAGGAAGCTTCCCAATGTTTCCCAGCCATCTAGCCTCAATTGACGTTTCCAGTGCCAACCCACAACACTGCCATTCATTCACCCTATGAGCAATAGTTTTTTCAGAGAACAGTTTCCTCCTTGCACTGTTTGTAGCCAGCACAGGACAGAATTGGCAGAACGCACTGACAGGCCTCCTTCACAACCTGTCCACCCAGGCACACTTAGAATGACCAGAAGCTTCAAGGCAAATGTGCTAAGGTCTGCCAGGAGACTAGAGAGAGTCACATGACACAAGGCAGAAGCAGGACAGATTTCATGTGAATCATGTCTTTATTTACTTTCATGGTAAGACACATACCTTACTAGAATGTGGACTGCTTCCCTTCCAGCAACCAATGCTTCTTAAGACTTGCTGATGAGAGCAAGTTTCTACTGCTTTGGAAGAAATTGGTAAGAAAGATGACAAGGTGGTCTATTAACTTATCTCAGCATTTCATTTGGCTTCATTTTCCATGGGAGACCTGCTTTACTCAGACTTTCAGATAGGAAAATAAAGTGCCTTTCTTCTAGATTGTTTTGTTCTGTTTTTAATTGTGGTCTCAAGAGAGAGCTGGACTGCAGACAGACACCAGCTAGCAAAGGGCAGAGACAGCAATCAGGAATGATTACACCATACAAAAATGTCAGTGGCATAACATGACTTTGCTGTGATTCCACAAATTATAGATGAAGGCAGGGGCAGAAAAATCAAAAGCAGAAAACACACTGTACCCTTTATATTCAAACCTCTCAAATTTTACCAAATTCCTCGGACCAATTCCAGACATTTACAGAAACTAGCTGCTGCTTTTTGCACTTCACCCTCTGAGAAATGAGTTTAGAGTAGAAAAGCTGACCGGAGGACTTGAGATCAAACATATACACATCTTAAAAAGTTCAGATAGGTCATATTTACTGAGACTCAGAAAGCAGATTCCTACATTGAATGTGTTGATGGAAACAGATTGAAAGCTGAGTGTAATGAAGAATGGAACATTGCAAAGGATGTACAAAACATTGAGGTTCAAAGGGCTGAAACAACATGACCTCTAAAACACTGCTGCTACTGAAAAGAGCCATGTGTGCAAAGGCCTGAAGGAGGGGAAGGGAGGCACGGAAGCATCCTTTCAGTGTTTTATCAACTGCCCCATCTTAGTGATGGACTATCAGGATGTGCTTGAGCTGAGACTCAACTGAGTGCCAAGGACAGTACCAGAAATACAGAATGTCTTGCTCTGTATGCATTTACCAAAGCCTAGGGAGAGCTAGAGGGTGTCTGTCTCTGCTCTGAAGCAAGCTTACGTAAAACAGTACAGAAATTTACTCTTGAATTCATGAAAAGAGCCATCCAAAGACAATCTGCCTAACCTGTTGTACTGCTGGACAAAATTTGTGTTCTGAGAAAAAATGCTGGAGGCTTGATTATATGGTTTTGGTCCATCTAAGGAGAACTATATTTTTCTTAGAAAACCAATACAAACCAGCAAACAGCCCAACTGAAACACTATTAAATCAATTTCAGCTTCTCACTTTGCTTTAACTCTCCTGATAGAATTGCTTTATGTTAGTTCTGTGAGCAAAGCAAGAACATGCCTGGCCATCTCCCAGCCTGGGGTGAGGTGCTGAGTTGAGAGCTTGCAGTGCACTCCCACAGGCAGAGTCAGGCAATACTTTTTAAAGTATCAATCCTTTTTTAACATTTTCCCAGGAACCTGCTCTGGCATATTGCAAAGCATTTACGTAAAAGGAATGGATGATTCCTCACAATAAAATAAAAATGTAGAAAAGCATTGTGGTCTTTTATGTACAGGGAAGAGTGGTTGTCTCAGGTAGTAGCAGCTAGAGTCTATATGTTAGGTACTACAAGAGGCTTAGAAATCTTGCTTTGAGGGCAGTCAGGTACTACTGCTGCAAGTACCTTCTTCCTATGCACCCTCTTGTGTGAGTGCTGGCACACACAGATATGTTGACTCCTTCAGCTTCTCCACATCTTACTGAAACCAGTTTAAGTAGAAAGTTATATCCTTGCCAGAAAACCCTTCAAGCTCAAGAGCTTGAGGTTCTCAGGTAAAGTATGAATCTTGGACAATTCTGGTTCCTGGAAGGTATTTGCAAGTTTATTTAAACTCTGTTTTGTGATGGAAACAATTCTGAAATTATACTTCTGGAATTCCCCAGAAAATGGAGAAATTGGTTCCCTCTACAGCAGGGTGCGTAAAAAGCACACATATGATGTGTCCCTCAACAACTGGCATAACTTGAAAAGATATTATGATTAAACCGCTGGACGTGACAGGGCCATAGTTTCATATGCAAGCTATTAAAATTGTAAAGTCAATGCGTGTCTCTTCATCCTGTCTTACTGTTCTTACACTCAATGTTTTGTCAGCTGAGCCTTTTTTTCTCTTGAATAATCTTATTGAAAACAAAATGTATGAAATCTAGGTGTAACCCTGTCTGCAGCTGAAGAAAACCTTTGAAGAGGTCACAGAATCAGATCTCATTAAGAACTACATGAAGTATCAAGACCAAGAAACACTGGACAGTCCAACAAACTCTGCAAACAAGGGTGATGCCAACAGCCAGGAAACATGTAGTGGTCCATCAGGTTGCTACAGTAATCTGGTCCCATGCTTTTTTTTCAAAACCACCACTCCATGACACTGGGAATCTCTCCAGTAACATTTAAACCATCAAGTATATAACCCTGTGAATCTCTCCAGTGATAAATAGACCAGTCAGTAAATCCTGGAGGTTTTCCTCAGTGTTTCAGAGCTGATTGTAACTTGGCCCTTTTGTCAACAGCAGGGTGTGTGATAGATAAATGGCCTAATTCTCACTTGTACCAAAGTGCTTATGCTAATATAGTCCCTAATATAAGTGTGATGATAAAGTTACTTACAATGGTACAACATTGTCCTCTTCTAACACAGAAAAAAATCTTTATGATACAGCTGCATTCACACTATAGCCAGTCTAAACTTGGAAGTTTTACTGGCAGAGACACGCTGGTTAAGAGTGTGGGGAAGAAACATCACACACCTTTCTGACAACTGTGCTGTCAGACACCCCAGAGGTGTCCCTAGATAGACAAAACTAGTTTCTGCAAGATAACTGTAGCTGTCTGTGTATGCTTTGCCCACATGAGAAGCAAGATAGTTTGAATTAGCTTAGCTCCCTTTCACTGAGGTTGACCCAAGGCCTAAAGACGTAGTCATAGCAGCCAAAAAGTCAGTAAAGCTACTGAATTCCAGGAACTGGTGAAGGCAGTGCCAGTAACAGCAAAACAACTCTTTTGCCAGGGTACATGTCTTTTCCCTGAGGAAGGAAGTGCACCACTCTAACTACTATAAAATAAGGCCTAAAGAGCCTGTGTTATACCTCTTCAATTATAAAAGGAAACTTAAAATAGTTCAGAAGCTAGGGTAGTCTGAGACCACTTGACTCTCTGAGTAAAGGTGACTGCAGCAAGAGATGCAGAAAGAGATGCTTTAGGACAATGTATCCAAACAGTTGTTAAGCAGACTATGTAGATATCTTAAGTCATAGGTGACAGCAATAACACTACTGTAGGAGTAGAGTAAAATTGCAGGCTCTGCAATGTCAGGGAAGCTATGCTTGCACAAGGAAGAGGATTCTGAAGAATGGCAAATTTGGAAATCCTATTTGTTACTCAGAAGCTGGGGAGATTGCAAAAGCCTCCCTACTGCCTAATGTACAATACTTCATCATGTACATTTTTCCTCCCAATTTTTTACAGAACTAAAACTGGTGCAGAGTGTGACTGTGGAAAACATGGAAATAAGGAAACTTGGCTAAACATGGCTTTGTTTTTGAACTTGTGTGTTACACTGTCAATGAAACAAAATCGAAAACCATTAACTTTACTTCAAACCTTGATCATCCTACTAGACATTCTGTATTATTGCAGCATCTCCTGGCACAGAGGAGAGGTAACCTTTTCAGATCAAAGTTAGGCAAATAAGATGCCCAGTGCAGAATAGCCTTAAACTTTATGGTAGTGTTTCATTTAGTATTCCATGGATGCTTTTTTATAACAAGAAGTTAAGCAACTGAAGATTGCAAGCTCTCAGCATGAGGTTATGTCTTCTGCCCAGATCTCCCATTATCTTCTTACTGTCTGCCTTCTACAGCACTTCTCAAACACATCACTCTTTGCCTTCGCTGCTGCAACAGTCTCACATGGCTCCCTTCCCCTCAGCAGCACTCACCACTAGTACCATAATATTCCTAGAGGGTTGTCAGCACCATAAGTGCACCAACAGGCCTTATTTAGCCTGATCAAGGCTTTATCCACTTCATAACAAATATGTTCCTCCTTTCCACTGCAACTTTTCAGTTCCTACAAAAATGTCTTCATCAGATTCTTTCTTTATCCATCTATCCAGTATCCTCAAATTCAATGTTTCCTTCTTTTCCCAATACCAGAGCAACCAAAAGTTGAAAAGCCATGTTTTTCCCACAAATGCCCGCAGCTTAGATTGCCCAGCTGTCCTTGGAGTCTTTTGTGGACTCCAAAAGCACTGTTTGGAAGATATTTGCTGTTGCCTACCCCCACAGCTACACCTATGCTACCACTTCCTTCTCATTTTCTCTGTGTTAGTAGATCACATAAAGCCTGTAGAGAGAAGCAGCCTAGTTCTTCCTACTTACCTTTTTTCTCACATACATCAGGATGATAATAGAGTGAGCTTGCTTCCTTTCACCTGCCTCTGGCTTGAAACACAGCAGGAATTTATGACAAAGTGTTTGCCATTGGAGATACTCATGCAGCTAGAAACAGATGAGAAGCAGGTATGAGGGAGCACATTTACTCTGAGGAAAAGAATCTTGCTTTCCTACAGAAGTGCCTACACTATATATACACAGTGTGCTCTACCCTGCCTTCCAGTAGAAGAGAACAGACCATAATTTTCTGCCCAAAACAAGAACGGAGAAAGATCTTCTCAACAAACATTTACAATTTTTAAATTTTCCAGGTTTAAAGCTTCCAGACTAATATTACTCAAAAAGCTGGAGGGCTAGAGGAGGAGATACTGTTACTGAAATGCCCTCTGACACTAGCAAAATCAGGGAAATCCTTGCATTGTTGGTTTCACTGTCCACTTCCTCAGTCTGTTCCTTCTTGCTCTCCATAGTGACAAAACAATATTTGATGGTGTCTGATCAGAACTTGCACAAAAACTACAGCTGAAGTATGTAAGCAGTATGTCACAAGCCATTCCTGGACAACCAAGGTATGGCAGCCCAAGAATGGCTTACAATATACTACTTTGTTGGAACTCCTCTACAGTTCACCAGAAAGCACCTGGACAATGAGCTTAGTGATGTGATTTAGTTTTAGGTAGTCTTGTGAAGAGCAGGGAGTTGGAATCAATGATCCTTATAGGTGCCTTCCAACTAGAGATCTTCTATGAAATCTAGGAGCCTAGGAGTTAAACACTACATTACAGAAATCACATAGGCTAAAAGGCTTTGTGCAGCCTCTTATCAGTGCTGGTACATGTGGATTGTGAAAAGAAAAGGAGGAAATTAATGATTCCATAATCAATTAAAAGGTGCCAGACAAGCTTTCAGGGCAAATACAAGTCTATGTTACAGCTCTGTGCACACAAACCAGTGAAGACAGAATGGTTCATGCAGTGTCACTCCCCACAGCCCACAGCTCCCGAAGGCAAGATCAATGGGGAAAAGCTGTTTGACAAAGGACACAGGGGCTGACCCTGTTTCGGCACAGATTTCTGTGAAACTATCAGAGGAAAGACATGCAAGACAGAAGCCCCAGAGGAGAATGCAAAGGCAACATGTTGGTTAATTGACTGGAGGAGGGTGGAGTGGTTGATTTCTGGAGTCCCAATATGTTAAGGTCTGCACTTAACTGCTCAACAAACACAGCAGTGCAGTGCTTTTGCATGTTTATTTGCCACTAAGTGTGACAGGATGCCATGTCTCAGAAGGAAGGCTGAATATATATTCTTTTCTTTAGATCTATCTGATGGGTGTCCTGCATATTACGAGAAATGCAGTGCTTTCCTTTAAAAGCAAAAATGGAAATGTGCTTCTTGTCAGCAGAGAGACACTAGAACTCCCATTAATCTCACTTTCTTGCCACTAAAAAGCAGAGTTCAAACATCCTGCAACCTCTACTGATAGCTAATAACTTGGGTCTCAGAGAGCCAAGAATAAAAAAAACTAGAATTCTTACGGGAAAAATCAATGTGGCCCTTCCTCTTAATTGTAGCTTCTGTGCAGCGTGTAAAGATTTGCTCCCTATTTCAAGAGCACTCCATAAAGTAAAAAGCCCACTATAGGCATCTGCAGTATCGACTACTGGGTAAGGAGAAAAGATTATATTTTTTGTATACTGCATGACTGCATGTTCCTAGATAAAAGTGTCTCCACTGCTATTTCAGGTGCGTATCTAGTCATTGAACATTAGTCATTCATATCGAGCATTTCTGAAACTGATCCAGTGACAGATGAAAATCCTTCAGTCCCATTATTAAAACTGCTCCTGATTACTTTTGTATGTTCTTTCTCTAACACAAAATCATGTTGGTTAAACTGAAATATGCATATCTGCTCTAAGGATGTAGGAAGACGAACTATACTGAGTAATTCATATGGTACTCCACCTTTAGCTTTACAAGTATAACACAGCACACTAAATACACATGTAGTTGTTTAAAAAATAGATCAAAGAGTGATGATAGTTATATGTGAGAACAATAATAAATGTAAATGCTGACAACTACTTTCATAAAATCAAGTCATCAAATGCTCATAGGAAACAAGCATCAAAGTCATGGGAAGGTAGCCTGACCAAACCAAAATTATTACAACATAGAAAATTTTGATTTTTTGTTAATTATTCTTTACACTTTACCGCCAGTTCAGAAAAGGTAGATTTTTGATAGCATAATTCTACAGAGATTCATGATGTGTGCCGTGACCCACAGGGTAAACATTGATTTGTAACTCTGGTTTCAATTTTGGCAGCCCTTCACGTATGAAGAGGTCTTATCGCCAGTGGGACAATGTCCTTAAATTAGGAATGGCCAAAAAACTGTCTGTACATCTAGAGCATCAGATCCACCAGGATGTGTCTGTGGTAGTTTTTCATTCCTGCCAGAGGGTAATAAAGTGTATTTGCTGAACAGAACCAATAATCTTTCAAGCACACACTCACACCTGTATGCACTTACACACATTTACCATGCTCTCTCCTAGATATTGAGTCTAAGCCATCAGCTGTAGGCAGATACAGGGAAACTAAATAATCAGAAGCAAAATTTGTGGCATTTATATAAAAGCATTAACAACTCTGGCCTAGACCCTCTCAGCCTCTACATGCTACTCAATCCACCCTTCCCATATGATGTCCCACAACCACCCTGCTTTCTGGTCCATTAGAGAGGCATGATACTTCCCTTCAGGCAGCCACTGGTAAAGGGTCTTTCTGAAGAGCACCATTTGCATCTGCCCTGCACTTGACCTGGATTTAAGAAGTGCTAATGGGACAGTGCTAAAACCTTTCAACCTCCTGGCTGTCTTCTATGTTAGCTTGAGAAGACAGTTTATTTAGAGGCACACCCTGGAAATCCCACCCTGGCGCAAGCTGCCAAAGCAGGTCCCAGGTCCTAAGTAGGAACCATGGGGCTGGACTGGGCCATCTGGTTCAGGTCTCTTGAAGATACACTGGCACCCTTTAGAGGGTAACAGAATAATTCCACATCTGGAACATATGCCATAAATTCTAGGAAACAAAAATTGTTTTCCTTTATGTTTAGGCTGCTGTGGTACCTTGTGTGTCCTCTTGCTAGCGTATGCCGAACAGCCCTACCTGACTGCTCTGTTGCTTATGTTATGTAAAAAGCATTATGCAAATTCTCAGCCTGTACTATTACCTCACCCTCCCTCTAAAACTGGATTTTAAAGTTTCTTTCCTTTAGCCACACCTGCCTAAAAATCAAAGTCATGCTGGTGCAAGTATAACTTCAAAAACCTACCTTATTATCAGATACCTCTTTCATGCCGACAGCTGTAAAAATTAATGTGCATTTCAATGGAAAGCTCATTCCAGTGCATAATTTACTTGTTTCATCTACTTTTCATTTTATTTATCTACACAAAATTTGTATTTTCTTTTATATGTTAAAAAAATAGGCATTTCCTTGTTTCTTTCCCTTCACATGAAGTTACATATGCTTGTACAAATGATTTTTTTTTAATACCAATTCTTTTCCCATCAAATGCAATGATTTACACTTTAAAAATGAGGAAAAAACCCATTGAAAACAAGCTTTAAAATATCTGGAAATAAATGGTTCTTTTATTATGTAAAAGCATTAGGGTGTCTCCAAGGTACTACAAATAAAATAATTTATAGTAAATGAGATTATTGCTGCTGGGAAAATGACCACTTAATGCCAGGTTTCTGTGGGAAAAAACAAATCAGAGTAACCCAATATGGGTGCTCAGAAATGTACAACAAATACTAAAAAGCCTCAAGGATCCAAGACAACAAGTGAAAAATACATGCTGAGGCAGCAATTTGGAACAGGATATGTCTGACCATCCCTGTCTCCGGGAGGCAGTCTTAGTGTCCTGAAAATGACAATTTTATCATTGTGTTCTTCCAGTTTTATACCAACTTATCCAAGGAGTTCTACCAGCATAAATGTGGAATAATGCAGTGTTGAGACAAGCCTGGACATACAAACCTGAAATAGAAAGTGTTCAGCACTGGGACAATGTGAATTGCTGTCTGGAAGTCCCATGAACAGACCTGTGTAGCTGCCCTGAGCAAAGCAGTCGTGTCAGGGTAAATTTGGCTCAACATACTGCTATAGCAATCAGCTAGTAATGGCTCACCTTCTAAAGATAGTAGCACTACTGCAAAATTAGTAACTCAGCTATACAGCCACATAGCTGAACCGTGAAAAAAAAAACAAAAAACCAAACCAAAATGAGCTTTGAAAATGACAAATAGCTGCATAATATTCACTAGATATAGACATCAAGGAATGCATTAGAGGCTGATCTGTATTCACTACCCTTTTTACTTTCAAAGTATGACAGTCTTCTCCCACAGATGCCTTTGATGCCCTGCCAAATGTCTCAGCTGCAATTGTCAAGTCAAAGGGGATGATGGCATTTGGAATTCACACTGGACATGGAGGACCAGTTCCTATCCATTACAAAGTATGTTCAGTCTGAACTCAATCTCATCTCATGGTCTGGCTCTCATCTGCTACATTCTGACTCTCTTGGATCGTTCATGAGGTACCATGGGAGTTCAAGCTATTTATTAGCAAAAGCTACAGATCTGTCAAGCTTCATATATCTGAGGTTCATGTTTCCTTGCCACTGCTCCTTTGTCTTACCTACTGAAGCACTATAAGGAAACTTCTCTCATTTTGACAGAACAAAGCACAAGCACATGGAGTTAGAGAAGTCTGAATGGGTTCTGTTGGATCTCTTCTATCATTCAGCTGTGTGAATATTTATTCTAATGTTAGAGCTAGCATGTAAAGTAACTCTTGGCATAACAGTCTGTAGAAACTTTTGGTCTTTGCATGCAACACAAATGTGAACTAATTAATCCTCATGAGATCACCATCTTAAAGACAACAAAGCTGAGAGACAGAGGGATTAAAGCTGAAATACAATACAAATATTTGCTGACTGAATAAATGGCCTTACTGACCTCAGGGATCTGCTTGAAAGCTTCTTAGGTGTCTAACAGCTAAGTATTGCACTTACAGCCACATTTGTAAAGGCATTTAAGCAGTTCATTGGATTCTAATTTTGAAGGAGATAGAAACTTGATGAAACAGCTGAAAAATTCATCCAAGACCAGACATTCAGGACTGTGAATGTGCCAGTAGGTCTCAACTGCTGTGATCAGCCTCACCTGGGACCTCCACCCTTTTCCCAAGGCCCAGGAGCTCCATGTAAGATCAGACCTGGGCCTTTTATTCCCTTTCTGACCTGTGTTGCTAGTGTATCTGCCTTCAGCCCTACCTCCTAGATGACTCTTGGACCTATGCAGTAGCCTGGTTTACAGTCCTGTCTCGGGTCCCATCTCCTGCTGCTCCTGTCTAGACTCCTTGGATGGGCCCTGGACCCCATTAACCATCTCTCTGCATGCAGAGCTGTTGATGGAACCAGCTATCAGCAGCCTTATTCTGCCCATCCTCTTCTGCTGCAATGGTGAGAGCACAGCCTGCATTGTGGATGCTCTTGGTTTGTCCTACCTTTTAGAGTGGCCTGTTCTTGCTGCTCCTTGGCACACAAGAGAGAACCAGATTTTAGGGATCCCTCATCTACTAGAATGAGTGCATGTAAGATAAAAACCAAAACTAGTGGTCTTTTTTATAAATGCTTGCATGTTCCCATTCAATGCATTGAGTGGAACTGCAATCTCAGCATCTGCATTGTAAAAACAGAGAAATTTGCTGAACCTCTTCTGTACGTAATGATACCTAGGTGAAGTCCAGAAATTTGTCCAGAACAGCATATAATCTTAAGTAAATGACTAAATGAACAGGGAATATGTCACTGGTAAAATAAAGAGTAACAGCTCTGTTTTGAAGACCTCTGATATGGCTTTCTCATATGTGCTTTTCTGGTAAAAGGATTGGATAAAAGCTTTGGGAACATGCAGGCCATTAATACATAATGAGAAAATACTCTCTGTTGATTATGCAGTCAAGAAGAAAAACAAGACAGAAGGTAGAAATGAGGGAAAAGAAAAGCATTTCAGAAAAAAAGATACCAAACTTGATCAGAAAAAGTGAAGGCAGTAAGTAAATTAATAGATCATGCCACAAATAGACAAAGTCAGGGTCAAATCTGGCAGATTGAGACCACAGTGGAGATCAATGCAGTATGTCAACACTTTCTGCCCTATCCGTCAGAGCATGCAGAGTAATTTTGCTGAAATTCAACTGATGAGGGAAAACATGATTAGAGCACATGGACTGCAAAACATACAAATTGTGCTGCAATTCTTAATGACATAAAAGGTAAAAAACTTAGAGAGAAAAGCGAGTTCAAACACCATTAGAAGTACATTTTCAGCTGAGGGCATGTGGGAATTCAGCTGTAGAATTTTCATTAAGTTTAATTGGTGTTATGGTGTAAAGTCCCTGTGCATCAAGTTGCTAATGTACTCTATGAAGAGTTGATTTATATTTCTGAAGGTACATTGAGAAAGAGAACAAAAACAGTGAAATCACCATATTATGGGCTTTAAACATTTGAAATCTTTTTTCCTTGGACCATATCTTATTACCGGGAGTCTCACTTGCATTTTAGCAAATTCCATTTGCAGCAGAGAAAAGAAAAATAATCTGTGTGTTGTTAACCATTCTGAATCAGGAAATGAGTCAATAAGGAAATAATTCTACTTTTGTCCCTTTCATTTTTTCACTCAAGGGATTGGTTTTGCCTTTTCTCACCATGCTCATTTTGTTAATAGTCTCTCTATGAATACGTCCCATGTGGAATAAGAGCTCAGCTGAACACTTCAAGTTAGGCCCCGTTTGTCTAGTGAAGTTCAATATGTTGACTTCTCTGCTGTGACAACTTAGGGGGCTAGTGATTTACTGGCACCAGAGGATGCCAATGGAAAAAAAGGAACTCTCCCAAATTAACATTCCATTTCATTCTCTGTGCCATATTGATGAAGTGTTGGAAAATACTGACAGGGTTGTGGATTCAGAGAAAGAGGCATCTGAAGTGATTTATGGGGTGAATATATTTAGCACCATCAAGATTTCTTGTTTTTCTCAGGTTACATATCTACCTTTATCCTGTTGTCTTCTTCTATCCTTTGCAGAAATGAAATGGCCACTGAGAAAGATGAACGAGAAAGCGTATTTGTTATACAGATGGCCATTATGCAGTGCTTTCAGCAAACGTTTCTTCTCCTTTTAAATGTTTTTATGTTTCTTGTTTTTTCTCTCTGATCTGAATATTTTTTTTAAAGAGCTGAGAAATCAACTTTTATGAGATCAATTATGAAGCAAAATATGTTAATTCAATGACAGAAGATTATATTGTTGCAGGAATTTATGTCTGCTGAGAGAGAAGTTTTCCATTTCCAGAAAAAACATATTCAGATTTCTGAAAACAAGAAACTGAATGAACAAACATAATTTTAACCACATGTAGCTAGTGCTAGCCAGGGAGAACAGTCTGGAAGACATGTAGTTAAAATCAGTGTGTCAGACTGAGTTGTCTGAAAATGGTGCTTGATACAGCTTGGTTGAATCAGTATTATGACGAGAGATAATTTGGAAGACAAATGTCCTTTTGAGGAGAAATTTATGTGAGCCCCTTTACGACAGCTATTCCTGTGATTAAAGAAAAAAGATACTTAGATCTCTTCTCCATCAAGTCTTTCAAGACTGAACTACCAATGTTGTGTGGCACAGGCTCTTTTCCCGAGTACTATGCTATACATGTTTAATGATGACTAAAATGAAGTAGTATAGAAGACAACTTACACAGAGGAGTGACTGTAAAATGTTACTGATATTTTTTTCTGTGGAACAAGGCAACTCTCTCAGCCTGTTCTCATGGGAGAGGTGTTCCAGCCCTCTGATGATCTTCATGGCCCTCCTCTGGACATACTTCAACAGGTCCACATCCTTCTTGTATTGGGGGCTCAGCTCCAGAGCTGGATGCACTACTACAGGCAGAGGTCTTACAAGAGCGGAGTAGAGGGAGAGAACAACCAGCAGCCACAAGTCTCTCCTCTGGGCTGCTCTCAATCCATATTCCACCCAGTCTGCATTTTTGCTTGGGGCTGCCCTGACCCAGATGCAGGACCTTGCAGTTGGCCTTGTTGAACTTCCTGAGGTTGGCATGGGCTCAAGTCTCAAGCTTGACAAGGTCACTCTGGATGGCATCCCTTGCTTCCAGTGTGTCCACTGCACCATACAGCTTGGTGTCATCAGTAGACTTGCCACTTAATTCCACTGTCCATATCACCAACAAAGATGTTTTCTGAGTGTGCCAGAGGTTCTAATGGAGACATCAGGATGCTTCTGTTAATGCTTCAATAGTTTAAGTTTGGCTAAGCTTTAACATTTTTGAGATGAAATTACATAAACTAAGAGAATAAACTTACTCCAAAGTACAGAAGGTCTTGCTGAGAAAGAATAGATATTAAGAAGGTTTATAAGCCTCCTAACTATCTTGCTGTTGAATCATTGAATCATAGAATGGTTTGGGTTGGTCACATCCAGTGTAGTGAATTTCTGACATTCAACCAGTCCCACACAACTCCTCAGGTCCATAAGAAAAGCACTCTCTCTATCACCTCTGAGATTTGTCTGGGAGTGTGTTTCTTGCTTTTCTCATCAGCTTCCCAGTCTCTCTGGATCCATTTATTCTAAGTGACACAAAGGCTGCGACCGTTCCCATGCCCTGGGCTAAATGGCAGTGTCCACACTGTACAGAGCTGTCTCTGGGTCTCCTTTGTGTTCCATGTGGTGATTATGCGGCTCTAAAGCATTTTTTGCATGTTTTTTCTTTCAATTTAAAATGTCTAAGAATAGAAAAAGGGCTGTATTCAAGGGTAGGGCTTCAGCGTATGAATGTCTATTGGGAAGAGCCTGGCACATGCTATCGCCTGAACCATACTCAGGAAGTATTTCAGAGGGTGCTAGCTGGCCAAAATCGTACCAGAGTGTGCTAGCAACTAAGCAGCTGCTCAGTGCTTGAGCTCCTTGCCTAAGCCTGCCTCACTGAGAAACAGAAATGCAGCCTGCTCCACCCCACACTGGGTAAAGTGCTGTTTTCCCACCTTTCTGTCCTGCTCCTGGTAAGCACATCCAGGTGCTCTTTGAGTCAGACATCCATCTCCTCCCAGGAGAATGCACAGACAATACACAGTAAACTGCAACCCTTTCAGGCTCAACACTGAATCTGCCAGTGGCTGTTAGGCACCATCCAGATGCTCAGGAAGTCATTAAGCTGCCAAAGACCAACAACTAGGGCAGTATACCAGGCAGCGGGTCATGTTGTTCTAGCTCTTGCTAGGCATCTGTTACCGGTCCCTGTCAGAAACAGGATACTGGGCAAGAGGTCTTGTCTGCTTAACAGGCTTATCAGCATGACAGTTCTTATTAAACAGACAGAGTAACAATTTGACCTTCAAGAGAGGAGGAAGAAGGGCAAAATATATTCTTTGTCTTGCTTACCACATCGTTTTAGGGTAGCAGAAGTCTGAAGAGGTGTTCTGTCTTGAGAAACATTGGCTCCCAATTTCACCTAACAGTTATCAATTTTAGGTGTAGTCCTATTATCAGGCATAAGCTGGGGATTTTCTTGCATTTATTAACACTGCCTTCTTAGGAAGAAAAAGGATTTTAAATACATGAATGCTGTAATCTTAAATTCTCTGCCATAATCTTATTATTTATAGCTGTTTTGTATATAAAGGATGGCTCAGTTTTAGAAAATCGTAACCATTTTACAGACAATCTCTGCCCAAAGGCAGAATACCTCATAGAAATTACCTGTCATAACTTTTAACTTGCATACACTTGTGCAATGATTCCATGATATTTACTTGGTACTGGTGCACAGTAGACAAGTGTGCATGAAGTCTTCTTTTAGCTTTTAATAGTGCATGCATTTATTTTTATGCAGAGATAATCCATATTTTTAACCTCAGATATTTTTTTTAAAAGTCACTTAAAGAAAAAAAGACATGAGATCCACCCAGAGTGACATGTTACTATCAATTTATAGTAATTTTGTCAGTAGGGCCTTAAGAAAATCTACAGCAGAGCAAGCTGAGGTTTATTTATTCTTCACTAGATAGTTCTACTTCTTTATCTGCATAACATTAGGCTGCAGGAGTCACAAGCAAAACCTGTGGCTAATATGGCCCATGAAGCCTGCATTTAATATGGGAACTTAGCCAAATATACATTTGACTTTGCAAAGTGAGAGACTGGCTTTATTGTAAACTGAGAGAGAAAGGAAGGACTCAATATTTATGAAAACCAGCCGTTCATCTTAGGACATTTGCAGACCTTGCAGGTGACCTTCCCTTTGATATTGACAGAAGGTGGCATTCTAGGACACATGACCAGAGGTATTTCCCTTCAAATCTGGTCAACACATGGCACAGTGGGACAGGGACTGGCTGCAGTTCTGGAGTGCACCTCTGTCAGGGCTCTTTTATTTCAAATGCAATGTTATGAGGTACAAATTCTCCCTTCTTGTCCTGGCTGCAGCACTGTAGAATGACCACTATCCCACTCAGGGCCATGTGTGCAGATGCCATTGATTAAGGGAGCACAAATGAGGCCAACCAGCTACATCTGGTGTGTGGAACAGGAGAGAGACCATAGTGCTAGGCTCAGTTCTACGAGAATCTGTTGTATAAAACCCATGTGCATTTCTACAGTAGGGGGCAAGATAGCTAACTGTGTCCTTGATGGGACTGCATAACCTTAATCCTGCAGAGCACACCAAAAATGGAAGAAACTGGGGCTAGATTTTAAAAAACATTTTGGTGACTCACTATCCTGGTCTTCTGTATTTTTCAGAAGGCAGGGAGGCACTTAAGGAATCTACCATGTTCCAATTCTTGGGCATTCTAAGAGTCTAGCAGCAAATGTAACTGTCCCTTTCGTATACTTTCTTTCCTTCTCTTCCCTCTCTGAGTCACACTATCATTGGAGTTGCTTTATGTTTTAGAATTACCAGCTGCAAAATAGCTAAAAGGAATTGCACTTAACCTTTAACTTTCCATCTAAAATTCTTAACAGGGCTAATGGCTAGGGAGGAACAAAAAGCAAAGGTTAGAACCACAAGTAGTATAGGCAGGTATTTGCCAAGTATCATTCCTGTCTACCTCCAACACCTCCAGCTCGCCTGCTCTTGTTCCCCGACTACCTTAACCAGAGGTCTCCAAGTATGCCACCTATGTACTTCCCTGAGAAGGTATGCAGGAGAGAGCCAACTGATAACACAGTGTATGCCACTTGTCAGCCCAGAACTAGGGCAAAATTTCCAAATACTTTGTTATTAATAACTTCAGGTTATCTGGCTCTTATAAGAAGTGCAAAGGTCACACCACATTCAAAGCTTACTTTTCAATGGAGCAAGATATAAACTTCAAGTTAAAAGTTATCAACTTTTCTAAGAACCAGAAATCAATTGGTTCATCATTGTCTTTTCTCTATGAAATAAACATCTTAAATGACAGTGGCCATAAACAAGACTTCAGTAATATTAAGTTGTTGTTTCAATTACACTATTACTTGCCTTCATTTTGTTTTACTGAATATTAGCCACGGAATTAGTGTTGCTACATTGTTCTGGTTTGTTCTTAGTTTTGGCAAAACACGACCTCCATTCCTGAAAGTAAAATAAGGAGGAAACAGATTGTATTACATTTAATAATTAATTTCACAAACTTCAATATTTGGACTAAAGCTTGCAATATGACAATGGAATAATCTGAGAACTTGTATTGCTTGCATGAAAACCTATAAAGATTTGGCCAAATCACAGAGTAATAGGAATACCATT
>VYZX01032780.1:34274-61109 GCA_013401335.1 Brachypteracias leptosomus | reverse complement strand
CTCCGCAGGAGACCCAAAATTCTGTCTGTGGCTTGGGGTTAAGATGGGTCCTACCATTATCTCACGGTGCCAGCTTCAGAAACCCTTGCTGGCTTACTTTCTCCCACAGAGGGGAGCTGAGAAGACTCAGTAGCCTGTTCCAGCCCAACACTGGTGACATGACAGAGACCTAGAACTGAAGCCATGCTTGAACAGCTTGAGAAATGCATGTAGTGTGTTTGTTTTCTCAAGGCACCTTCACACTCAGTATCATAAGGTTGTTGAAATTTCAACCATAACTAGACTGTCACATAATCCTGCTACAGCTATATCACATAACAGTTTCTTTGTTCTTCCCTTTCTGCATGTAATCAATGTCTTGAACTTTAAATTTCCACAGATGTTTGGAGTTTACATTTATTTTGTCCAATATTTCTGCAGGTTTTGGCATACAGGAATTGAGGTTTCAGGAGACTGCTTCCTCAATAATTCAAACGCTGAGCTATTGTTGGCTTGTTTATCAGGGTGCCTTACCACTCGAACTCAGTGTATCTCCTCATGCAGCTTTCTGCATGTATTTTAGGATTACACTGTACAAAGTGTGTGGACACTGGCTCAATAAAAATGCCTTAGGCAGGAGGTATTTGCTGTTCTAAAGCAGCATCACCTTGGTTCACAATTCTATATCCACCCAGTTTCTTTCAGTTCATATCACTCTCCTGTGGAACCCTGCTGTTACCTTCCTTCTGGCCTAAACCTGACAGAAACAGTGTTGTAGTGGTTGAAAAGACCACAAAAAGATGGCACAGCTATGGCAACTTTTAAATTGCCATGGTCGGACCCCAAACAGAACATTACCAACATGGATCCAGACCAGCTCCTTCCTTGACCCCATGACAGGACAAGCAGATTATCCTGGAACAATTTACAAATATGAACTGTGGCTGCTGGTATGAGCTGTGTGGTGTGATTCTTGAGATTTGTGCAGCATTAGAGTGTTAAGCAATTACATTTCTAGCTCAGGGCAGAGCCTGGCAGCAGAGAGCTAACACCAACGTGTCTGCACACAAAGGAGTAGGCCACATTATACTGAGATAACTGAAGCTGCCGTATGCTGTAGAAATAGATTGTAGTAAAGGGCTTAAATCTATAACATAAAGGTTTTCATGGCCTCTCTCTCTCTTCAATTTCCCCTCTGTTGTCTTCAGCTTTTGTGTTTACCCTGTGTTTCAGAGCAGTCAGGAGACACTTTGTGTACAAGCACTTAGCCCTCAGCCTGTTGTTTACAGAACCGCTAACTTCTGCAAGCCATTTCAGAAGAAATCTAAAAAAAACCCCAAAAACCAAACAAAAAACCTGAAAGAAGGAAATGGATTTTTCCTACTGTCCATTACTGACTGGATGCTAATAGCTTTATCCTGCCAGTTGCTGCGAATCTCCTGGAAGGAAACGAGTTCCCTCATTATTTTAATGTAATTTGAGTGCACTCAGTGCCTTGCAAAGGCACTTGACACCTCACAGGAGCAGATGCTAAATGCTTAGTACATTAACCATCTGACTGTTACCCTCAACCTTTTTGATAATTGGGATCATTTCAAATGCCACATACTGCTGCTCCAATATTGATAACTCCTCTCCTGACCTCTTCTAAAGAATATAACTAACTCATTAATCTTCATTTAGTTATCTTCTGCAAATAACAATACATGAGACGGACGCTTATCTTGAACTTCTCATGTAAACAATATTCTCTATCTGAGAAACTAGAAGTCTGCTACATCCTAATTTGGCAACAAAAAATATACTGTTTAATGCTTAGTAAATATTTCCACAAAACTGTCTGGGTCATCCTTCCCAGTTTTTCCAAGCAAACCAGCAATTTTTCACTACTAGAGTCAGCTTTCTTTTTTATGGTAGATGGAAGAAGTATTGAGGGCACACTAATAATGTATTTTCAGAAATTTTTCTGTGGAGGAAAAAGCTGACATTGAGGATTTCTTTAATGTTTGATAAGTATTTGGAAACAGTGGTTTATTAGTCTACACATCTATAAACACACCCCTGCAGTACTCAATAGGACTGTAAGAATGAAATAAACTCTAATTTTCCCAAATTGCATGCAGCCATACCCTGTTTACCCTCAGCTATACTTGTGTTTGGAAGGCGATGTGTAAAAAGTGAGAAAAGTATTTGAGTTGTTCTATTCAGAAAGTACCTTGGAAGCCTTTCCATGTGGACTTTTACTTGGATAAGCATGAAAACTCATGAAGCTGAAAAGCCACAAAAAGCATTGAGGTTCTCCCACATTAATCAATGCATGGATGTGTCAATAAACATAGGAGGCTGCGGAAATTTACAGGATTTTGCAGACCTTAAAACCTCTGAAAATTTTGATGTGTTAACCTACTGCGCCACCTAGCCTTGCCTGAAGGACATTTTCCACTGGAATCAGGGAGAATGTCATGGAATAGTGCATCAGTCTAGTGGAAATTGTCCCTTCCCCTGACAGGGGTGTTGGAACTAGATGATCTTTAAGGTCACTTCCAAATTAAACCATTCTGTGATTCTATGGTCACACTCAATATTTTATTATTTCAACACTCCAAATACAGAGTGAATGTTAACCAGTGACTCCCACGTAAGTAAAAACATTTGCTATTGATGTCTCTTCCTTTAGTTTACCACAAGATGGTAACAGAGAGTTTCTTCTAAGAAAAATTGGTCTGAAAATAATACTGTAAGTGTCTCAAATTTGGGACCCAGAGAGTGGATATTTTTGAGCTTAATCTCTTTGGGATGAGCCAGTAAACCACACAGCTACCTCTTAGGCAGAAGCTAATTCTTCCTCTGGAATCACATCTAACTATCCATTTACCTCAAAGTCTGAATACACTTGGCATCTCTTCTTTCAAATTCCCTGAGGACAAGGGAAAAGGTAGGACATTGCTGATAAGATTTAATTGATGTACACAAATTTGGATTGTATGACATCATGGATAAGAATCATAAACAAAAAGATTATGGAGAATAACTTTTTTCGCTTCTCTTCTGGGTTTGAATACTTCAGAATAATTAAGCTGTAGCCTTTCCACTTGACAATCGAGAAAAAAGAAAATAGGAAAGATCTACTTCATGTATCTCAGTATTCATTGGAGAAATGGACCTTGTGATAAAACCAGAACTGAAATAAGCACTATATAACCATGTAACATGAAAAAAAATTACTGGAAATTACATATTAATTTTATTGTTCTATTAATTTATTTCACTGCTTTTTCATCTTTACAGCAATTGTTTAACATAGGGATTTTGTGCAATTATTAGTTAATGGCAAATAACTGATCACTTTTTCTTCAGTAATCCTATTTATGCTACTGTGCTTTTCATTTTTTTAGAACAAACCTACACTTGTGTATATAAACCCACTACATATATAAAACCTGCACCATCTCTTATTAGAAACTACAATTATTACTTGATCAAAGAGATATGCCTGGATGGGAGTCTATGGCTGGAACTACACAACTTTGTGTACAATACACTGCAATTCAACGCAAGCTCAGGCCTTGCCCTTTACAGTGACCTGCAGTTACCTACCACAGGCACAATGGAAATGTCTACAGAAAGCTCAAAGTTTATTTGTGTAGGACACTCAGGATGCATCTGCAAAACAAGTGCAGATAGTAATACCATTCCTTGCTCTTACATTTCATGAGACAGTTCAGATTGGCAGTAAGGAATCCTTGCTTGATGCCAAACTAAGAGGTCTGTTGAGAGGCAAAGAATATTAGCTCAGTCCAGCGCAAATATAGCTGTAAAGTTGCAATGACTTTCCTCTGCAGCTGTGGAATGACCAAAATTACTCCCAGAGGAGTAATTACTCCCAGCATGCACACTGCTGAAGACTCCTTGTCATTCTGGCTGCACTAAAAAGTACACCTGAAATTGTTCAGTCCAGCACAGTTGCACTCAAGAATGCTTCACTGTCCTTTGTTCTGAAAGAGTATTTCAGAAAGAGTATTTCTGCAACTACTGACTCTAAATGAAAATAGTTCCTGGCTAGGAATTAAATCTTGCATGAAGAACACCATTTGTGGAAAGCAATGGTTTGCTTTACTTGGTTGCCACTGTGCAGTCAGAAAGCAGTTAGCAGAAGCTCACTTTTAAAGAAGGAACAATGTCTTGAGTGAAGTTGGAAAGATCTGTCCTGGCCATTAGCAGTCAGCAATCTGCATGACAAAACAGAAGATGCCTAGGATTTCCAAATGACATGAAGCTATAAGGGATCATGAGCACATCAGAAAAAAGGATTAAGATTCAAAAGCATCTTGACAAATTAGAGAAATGGTCTCTCAACAGGGAAATTGCAAGGTTGTAATCTTAGGCAGAATCATAGAATCACAGAGTGGTAGTGGTTGGAAGGGACCTCTGAAGATCATCTAATCCAACCCCTGTGCTAGAGCAGGATCCTAGAGTAGACCACACAGGAACACATCCAGACAGGCTTTAAGTGTCTCCAGAGACAAGAGATTCCACAACCTCTGTGGGCAGCCTGTTCCAGTGCTCTGTTACCCTCACAATAAAGAACTGTTTCCTTATGTTTAGGCTGAACTCCCTGTTTACCAGTTTGTGGCCATTGCTCCTTGTCCTATCACTGGACACCACTGAGAAGAGTCTGGCCCCATCCTTCTGACACCCATCCTTTAGATATTTACAAGCATTGATCAGATCCTCCCTCAGTCTTCTCTTCTCCAAGCTAAACAGGCCCAGCTCCCTCAGCCTTTCCTTATACGGTAGATGCTCCAATCCCTTAATCATCCTAGTGGCCCTGCACTGGACTCTTTCCACTAGTTCCATGTTTCTCTCGAAATGGGGGGGGCCCAGCACTGGACACAATACTCCAGATGAGGCCTCACCAGGGCAGGGTAGAGGAGAGGAGATCTCTCTTGATCTGCTGGCCACACTCTTCTTAATGCATACCAGGATGCCATTGGCTTTCTTGGCCATGAGGGCACATTGTTGGCTCACGGTCAGCCTGTTGTCCACCACGACTCCCAGGTCCTTTTCCCCAGAGCTGCTCTCCAACAGGTCAGCCCCCAGTCTGTACTGATACACAAGGTTGTTCTTTCCCAGATGCAGTACTCTACATCGCTCTGCCCAACTCGGCAGCCTGTCCAGGTCTCGCTGGATGGCAGCACAGCCTTCTGGTATGTCAGCCACTCCTCCCAGCTTTGTATCATCAGCAAACTTGCGGAGAGTACACTCTGTTCCTTCATCCATGTTGTTAATTAATATATTGATTAATGTTAATTAATATATTGAATAGGGCTGGACTCAGTACTGACCCCTGGGGACTCCACTAGCTACAGGCCTCTGCCCCACTCACCAGTATTCTCTGGGCTCTGTCCTTCAGCCAATTCCTAATCCACTTCACTGCCCAATCATCCAATCCACATCTCTTAAGCTTGGCTGTGAGGATGCCATGGGAGAATGTGTCCAAAGCCATGCTGAAGTTAAGGTAGACCACATCAACCGCCCTCCCCTCATCTATCCTTTAGTTATGTCATTGTAAAAGGCTAACAGATTGGTCAAGCATGACTTCCTCTTGGTGAATCCATGTTGACTACTCCTGATAACAAGCAGGAAAGAGAAGAGTTGGCAAGACAAAATGATCTGCCACTTACAGAATACCACATGTGGAGCTTAAATAAATAACGTTCTGCTTCTAAGGAAACAGCAAATAGACATATAGGAACAGAAGTGTCATCTGTAAGTAAAGATAGTGTTGATAAGGCTCCTGTTGTGAGTGCTGTGTCCTCCCTCTTCTTTCAGTACTGGACTTAAAGAGAGATGTGATTAGGAGAGATCATGATCAGCGTTCTTTAAACCACTGAAAGAACTTGAGCTTGTTTAGCCTAGAGAGGGATGAGGGGGTCCTGTTATCAGTCTTCAGTATTTCAAAGGCTGTTGCAAAACAGAAAATAATAACTTGGTCCCTATTAGTTCGTAAGCAGACAGTGGTGGGTATAAAAGTATTTTTGGTTTACAGATGAGAGAACTTTTTACTGCTAAGGGTAGTTAGATCCTAGCCAGAGACTGCCTTGGGAGGCAGTGAAGTTTCTGGCAGCAGAAGTTTTTTAAGAAAAAATTCTGAGAATAAGGATGTGGATGTGAATCATTTTGATTTGAGGCTAAAGATGGCCTATTTCATTGTTTAATATAAATTTATAACTGAAAGGACTTCAGACTTTTTCTTACAAATTACTGGCTTCAATTAAGAGAGTCAACATGTATAACAAACTGTCCAGAAACTCATGTGTGTGATCATTAACTAATTTGAATCAGAAAGTCTTAAAATACAGACTACAATTTCCATTTCCAATTTAAATCACAGAATCATAGAATTGCCTACATTGGAAAAGACCTCTAAGATCAAGTCCAAACATCAACCTAATACTGACAAGTCCTCAACTAAAGCATATCCCTAAACACTATGTCTTAAATACCTCCAGGGCTGGCGACTCCACCACTGCCCTGGGCAACTGTTTCCAATGCCTGATCACCCTTTCAGTGAAGAAATTTTTCCTAATACTCAATCTAAACTCTCCTTGATGCAACTTGAGGCCTCTGCCTCCTGTCCTATCACAGTGTTATTTGAACAGACCAACCCCCACCTCTTTACAACCTCTTTTCAGGTAATGATAGAGACCAATAAGGTCTCCCCTGAGCCTACTTTTCTCCAGGCTAAACAACTTGTGCTCTAGAACCTTCACCAGCTTTGTTGCCCTTTGCTGCACATGCTCCAGCACCTCAAAGCCCTTCTTGTGGTGAGGGGTCCAAAACTGAGCCCACTACTCAAGATGTGTCCTCACCAGCACTGAGTACAGAGGTGAAACCACTTCCCTGGCCCTACTGGTCACACTATTCCTGATACAGGCCAGGATTTTTTGTTTGTTTAGGGTTTTGTTGTTTTGGTTGGGTTTTTTTTTCAAAACTCAATTTATTCCAAATGTTAAACAATTACAGGTTTTTTCCCCTCTTCCTCAAGGAAAGTCCTTGAGGAAGTACAGGAAAGTCTTTCATTGCATTGGTTAATGTGGTCCTTTTAACGATGACATTTCTTTTGTCCCAAGTCTTTGATTCAGTCTCTGCAAAGGGAATTGTCTTTTGTACATTCTGTTTGCAGATATTTTCTTTGTTTTCCTTTGAAACAGTCCTCTTAACGTAGATAGCATTGTTCCAATGGCTTACTTTCTTCCTAAGGACAGAGAAATCAGAAAATTACCTTTTTGTTACTCATAACTGGGCACATTTACTGCAATGTATAAATCATTATGAGTAAAAATTATTAGTATATCAACATCAGTGATAGATTTTGTAAATGCTGGAGGAAGATTATGTAACATTAGAAGCAGATTGTTGAACACAGGTCTCAAAGGAAAAATTAGTTTTGTATGCTGACAGGCTACAAAAACTTGATATGTGAGAGGGGAAATATTCTGACACAAATATTGAAAGAACATAATTTAAATAGTGCCCTTCTAAAATTAGGATGGCTAAAATTGAGAAAATTAAAGTAAAAATTCAAGCTTAACACCACCAGCAGCAGCTTCTCTCTTCTGTGCTAGTGAATACACTTATTTTTTTATTCATTAATTTATTTCTTATTTATTTATATATTTATTTTAAAGTCGGGACTAGAATATCTTTCTGGGGTTCATTCCAGTTATATAGCACAGCCACAAAAGATAGAAGCAATCTTTCATCTGAAAACTGACAAGAAAAAAAAAAATGCAAAAAGGAAATACTATTATTTCCAATTAATAAAGGAAAACTGATTCATGGAGATTAAGTAGCATGACTGCTTTTCTATTCAGAACCCTAACCACGCTATTCTTCTCTCTTAGGCCAGGTTATTCCTCTGTCTAGCCAAATACCAGCAAATTAAGATTTGCAAAATATGCAAAAAATATGAATATTTTCCCATGACTTGTTTAATTTTTTTACCTCAGAATCCTGTACAGGTGAATTTTTAGTAAGTACAGCCCTACATTGCCTGCAGTGTAGGCAGATGGTGTGACCTACTGCTAGCACAAGCACTTCTATTAACAATCCCTGTATGAAGACACAAAGACGTGAGCACATGCACACCCCTTCCCACTCAGGTTTTCCTGACTATTTATCTGATGCATTTAATCTTTCAAACAGCATTGCTGCAGTTTTGCCAGCGTTACATATTCTGTGGACTTGCTGTTTAAAATCCCAAGTTTTGGTGTGTTGCCAGTTAAGATTTATTAAACAAGTCCAACAGGATGCTGTAGTTTCCTGAATGGTAATCATTTCTGCACTTGCCCCATTAAAGCAGAAGTTCAAAACTCTTCACCCAAATGTTCTTAGTAAGGAAATTTGCAAATATTTGTATCTGCAGAATGCAAAAATAAAAAAAAAGACATGACTCAATAACAACCGCTAATGGAAGCAGCAGACACAGCAGTCTGCACAGTAGCCTCCAGGTTGGACTCGATGAACTTACAGGTCTCTTCCAACCTAAATGATTCTATGATTCTGTGACTTTCTAGATCTTTTAGGAACTTCTGGGTCACTGGAGAACCCCTGGGAACTTTTTCAGGAACTTCAGAGCATCTGTTATTGCCAGGAAAAGATAGTTTCAGGAGGCCCTGACTTCTAACAAGGTCTAGCAACTCCTAATGAGTTCTGTCAGCTATTCATGATAAAAGTGCTTTGAACTTTTGTCTCCAGCTGACTCTGATTAGGGAGGATGCTAGAGAGGGGCCTAGTTTAGTGCAGCTCATCAGAACTCCAAGATTCTACAGATAATAAAAGCTTGAACACCCAATTGTGCTGAAGCAGGGGTAGGCAGCATCTGTGTGCATTTGATTGGGAAATGGAGACTTCCATAAAGCGAAGGCTGGAAGCTTCTAACTTCAGGCACTAGGAGGATGTCCCCTTCTCTGCCTGCAAATCTGCAGCTACAGAATAGACTCTGTGTCCTGGAAGCAGATGAGGGCCTGGGAACAGTAACAAAACATGAGCCATGTGAGCCTAAGCATGCAGAGGGTGAGTCATAATTGGAGGGTGCTGATACGGGGGTCAGAACTTCTTTCAGTTTACCGTATCTACTCTGCTTGATGGGGGGCTTGGATCCAGGATATTGTGGAAAGACTGTTTAGGCTTGTCTGGCACTGAGACTGCTGTGTCATGCTGATATTCCATGTAGGCACAAATGATACTGTGAGGGGAGATCCTGAGTGTGTCAAGCATGACCACCTGGCTCTGGATGTTAGGGCAAGGAAGCCCAGGTGTTATCTCCTCAATCCTGCCAGTAAAGGGGAAAGGTGCCCTCAGTGAGTGGAGAATTCTGTGGGTCAACACATTTGCATAGCTGGTGTCAACAGTAAGGAATCCACTTTTATGACCAAGGGACACTTGCTGAGCATTGAGAACTGCTAGGAGGAGAAGAGAGCAACCTTACTAAGTGGGCTAAAGAATCTTTGCCAACAGGCTGGCCACCCTGAGCTTTAAATTAGGAATGATGAGGAAAGAGATGGTCATAGAATCATAGAATTGTCAGGGTTGGAAGGGACCTTAAAGATCATCTAGTTCCAATCCCCCTGCCATGGGCAGGGACGCCTCCCACTAGATCAGGTTACTCACAGCCCCATCCAGCCTGGCCTTCAAAATTTGCAGGGATGGGGCTTCCACCACCTCTCTGGGCAACCTATTCCAGAGTCACCACCCTCATGGTGAAGAACTTCTTCCTAATGTCTGATCTGAAGCTACTCACCTCTAGTTTTGACCCATTCCCCCTAGTCTTACCACTACCCGACATCCTAAAAAGTCCCTCCCCAGCTTTCTTGTAGGCCCCCTTAAGATACTGGAAGGCCACAATAAGGTCCCCTCGGACCCTTCTCTTCTCCAGACTGAACAACCCCAACTCTCAGTTTATCCTCGTAGGAGAGGTGCTCTAGTGCTCTGATCATTCTCGTGGCCCTCCTTTGGACACATTCCAGCACATCCANCACAGAATCACAGAATGTCAGGGATTGGAAGGGACCTCAAAAGATCATCTAGTCCAATCCCCCTGCCGGAGCAGGAACACCTAGATGAGGTTACACAGGAAGGCATCCAGGCGGGTTTTGAATATCTCCAGAGAAGGAGACTCCACAACCTCCCTGGGCAGCCTGTTCCAGTGTCCTGTTACCCTCACTGAGAAGAAGTTTCTTCTCATATTTAAGTGGAACCTCCTGTGTTCCAGTTTGTACTCATTACCCCTTGTCTTATCATTGTTTGTCACCGAGAAGAGCCTGGCTCCATCTTCGTGACACTCCCCCTTTATATATTTATAAACATTAATGAGGTCTCCCCTTAGTTCCAGTGGCTCACCACCCTCAGAGTGAAAAACTTCTTCCTTATTTCTAATCTGAATCTACCCTCCTCCAGTTTAAAGCCATAACCACTCATGCTATCACTACAAGCCCTTGTAAAAAGTCCCTTCCTAGCTTTCTTGTAGGCCCTCTTCAGATACTGGAAGGCCACAATGAGGTCTCCCTGGACATCTGGAATTTTAAAATTCAGAATTTAAAAAGTGCTAGAACTAAGCTGTCATCATTTACTCCCTTTAGTTTTCATTACATAGTGATATGCCATTTTTCCCATCAGATCCCTTAATGTACAAAATCCCCAAGTTTTATTTATTGCATATTACTCAAATCCTACTTTCAAATATAGAATTGATAAATTTCCAGTAAGCTTTTTTTAATTATACTGCCTAAAGTATAATTATAAGAAAGAACTTACCAGCACAATACAGAGAGCTATTAATAAGCATAAGGAAAAAAAAAGATGCCAAAATGTTGGCATCCAATTTTAGACATACCTGATTTGCTTTTTCAGTAAAACTAAACAGTTAGTTTATCTTTCATGTACATACTCCCCTGAGTTCTAACGCAGCAGTTAAATGTCTGTTCTAGTGCCTCTAGACCCGCCAGGGGGCAATAAAAAATGAATAACCAGTGACCTTTTGTGAAAAGTTCAGTTTACTTGACTCACACTCACACAGTATCTCTGTGGAATAAATTAAATTCTCCAGAACAAGGTTTCTGAAGAATAAGACTATTCTTTGACTAGAAATCATTTGCTTGACTAAAAAAGCAAAAGCATCGTGAGAAGTTGGAAACCCTAACTAAAGAAGCAGGATGTTACTCAACAGAGGGAAGCACTGCAGGGATCACTGCAATACAAAGAGACAGGAAACAACTGGCTAGACAGCAATTCAGAAGAAAAGGAATTCAGAAGAAAACGATCAAGGTGCTCAAGTAGATCACAAGCAAAATATAAGGCAGAAACACTATGCTGTTACAAAAAAAAAAAAAAAAAGGAAAACTATGTATCAGGAGGTATAAAAAGTAATATAGACTGTAAGGCAGAACAATTCCCAGTCTACATCCTTCCGTGGAAAGGCAACCAAGCTTCGAGAATTTGAGACAATCCAAATGAGAGCAAGGAAAAGTGGCTTAAGTACATTGTGTTTAACCTACAAATGTAGCTTAGGAAAAAGAAAATAAGTCACAGAAGACCTCTTTTATGCAGAAGAGCTACAAACTGGAGTAACCTTCACCATGAACACCCTGAAAAGTATAAGTGATAGGTTTAAACAAAACTTTCTCATGACTACATCTTCTGATGGAAGCAATGACCCAGGCACCTTGTGGCACACGGTACCTCCCTGAATGTCTCACTGAGGCCTGTCAGATGGGGACCCACAACCAAAGGGCAGGGCAACAGATGCAGTGACCTCCTGTTCTCCGTTTCTGCGTTATGGCCCTACAATTTTGGGAGTGGAGAGTTTGACTTTGTGTGCCATAATCTTCTGTAATGTGGTATCTGAGTGGGATTTTGTCAGGCTGGTGCATGCCAGATGATGGTGCGACACCAGGCTGGTTATGGCCTCGATGCTGAGTCCTGCTGTCAGCACCCGGCCACCTCCCCACAACGTCTGCCTTGGTGGCCAGAGCAACGGTCCTGTCCTCTGGAGCCAGACGAGGAGACACAGAACACTGGGGCCATGGCACTAGAGGCACAGGTGTCTTGGAGACATCACTCCTACGTGTGGTTTCTGACCAGCTTGGGACTGGGAGGATCGGGAAAACGTCCGTTTGAACCATGTGTCCGTTCTCGGCTCTTCACTGTCCCCTCAGGCTACCCCCGCCTGTCTTCTCCCTCCTTGGCCTCCCCAAGGTCCCACCGCAGGGCCGGCCCTGGCCCTTAGCCCCTGGCCCGCAGCTCCTCCGCTGCTGAGGGGAGAGATGGCCGCAGGCGCCGCGGCGGGAGGCGGGCCGGCCCCCGCCCTGCCTCCAGGAGGGCAGGCAAGGCAAGCGGCCGCGCTTCCCGGAGCGGGAGGGGGGGGAAATTCCCGAGACGCTGCTCAGCCGTCTTCCCTGAGGTGGGAGGCGGCACCGCCCTGCCCGGGGGAGGGACGGCCGAGCTCGGCCAGTTGCAGCTCTTCCCGGCACTGACCGGCTGCCAGGCGGGGTCCGGGTCTCGCCCCGAGTTCCTGAGGGAGCTGCTCGACGGCTGCAGGTGAGTTACACCGGCGTGTCCCCGTCGCGGCAGCCTCTCGTTCCCTCAGCAATCCGCACCCCTTCCCGCTCTCCTCCCGCCGGGGTATCCGGCTGCCCTCGCTGAGAGGAGCTCAGCCTGCTCCGCCGAGGGACATCCAACTCCTCCACCCCAGCGCGGTTTCTGAAGCGCTTCATGTGGGTCTTTGAAATTTCGTCCTTCTAGTGCCCCTTAAGCTCTCTTCGCCCTTTGCCTCTCTTTAACCCCCGTTTTTCTGGGCATCCGTCGGGTATGTGAGGGCTGCGGGAAGGAGGGAATCCGGCTCCTCAGCACCGCCATCCTCGAACTGCTCCTTCACCCCCCGGGACAAACTGTCCCGGCAGCACCATCACTTACCGCTGAATTTAACGCGGTTTATGACACCCCCCCTCCCCCCCAACCTTCTCTTCTTGATCGTTTGACCTGAGCAAAAAACTCCGAGGTGAGATACACCGCGGGATGAGGATGCTGCTCCCGACAGGTGATTGGGCTAGGTTTTAATGTCTCTTGATCCTGCTAGTTCGAGAAGGTGTTGATTTGCCCAGAAATGAAAGCCCAGACCTCTAGATCCACCATCGCACAGAAAAAAAGAGTTACTTCAGCCTCCTTTGAAGCAGATGATAACTGTTGTTAAGTCTCAAAACCATGGGAGTAAAGGGGAAAACATCATACATTCCAGTGTGGTTCCTGCATTCTTTGGAATTCTGCTATATTTTTGGCATATTCTTTTTTCCTCTTTTTTTTCTCTAAATATTGCATGCCTGGGCCAGTCCCTACTCCAGCAGAGTAACTCAGATCCTAGTGGCGTTACAAGTAGATCATGCCAGAAGAACATGGTTCTTGCTGTTGGTATGACTCATTCCACCATGTTCTGTGATTTCTTCCCTACAGTTGTTAACGTTTGTGTTCTGGTGGCACAGGAGGAGTCTTACGCAGTTTGTTGAGTGCTTTACATTTTTAGACCCCTTTTATCACTATTTAATGGCTTTTTAGTTTGGATTCCAGCCTTCATGGGACTGTGAAGTACATAATGTTTTCCTGTTTTGGCAAAGCTCTTTAGAAAATCAACAGCATGCCATCAAATAGCTTTCTCCAAAAAACCAGGAGATAAAGCTATTTCTAAGTGATCAAATGATTATGTGCCTATCAGACCTTAATTATAGAAATTCCTTTCTTCCATATGCAGCTTTTAAAACTTCTTCCACACCCATTAGATCACAAAGGCTTATTAGGAGCTTTCAGTGTCTTACGTGCAGATGCATTTTGTGTCCAAAGTGTAACTGAAACCTTCTTTAAAATTGCCTGGGAGAGAACCCTTCTTATAGCCCTTGTACTCAGGCTTTCATCTGCTTTAAATTTAGTATCTCTGCCATTCTTTTTTTTTTTTTTTTCAGAATTCAGAACTGTTGCAAATTAAATTTTCTATAAACTGTGTGATGCTTATTTTGAAATGATCTATTTAGTTATAGGATGTTTAGGCAGATGCTACTTTTACCAACACTGGAGGTTTCTGATGGCTTGACACTGCTCCTGTTTCAAGTGAAGCTACCTCAGTTGGATGTCAGCTCTGCACTGTTGATTTTGCAAGGAAGGTACTGGGAAATGCAGGTATCAGGAGAGCAGAGGCATGCTTTGGTGCAGTCTTTGTACGAATCGTTGACCTAGGGCATTCTAGCTCATTTTCACACTTACCTAGTTATCTATTTAAGAGGAAAAAAACACCTCTGGAGGATGAGTTTGTCTACCTATGGGCTCGCTTACTTTCTAGGTGTGCCTCTTTGGTGGCTATGGAAGGAGTTTATTAGGTTTTGGCACTAAACACAGCAGTTATATTAGTGGCCTTGTGCTGTGTGATATGAACTTGAATTGTGATTCCTATCCTCAGTCTATCTCTCTCTGAAGTAAAGGAGATTAGAAGATAGGTTGTAAAACATGATATAAATCAAAAGTAGTATTGTTACTGCATTTGTCTTGCCAACAGTCCTCTTCCATGTGGTTTAGGTAAATGTGTTTGATCAATAGTGTTTATGATTTGGTGTCACTATCTAGTAGTCTCCTTTAAACAGATGAAGTTTTCTGGATCCCAGCAGCTGAAAACATTTCTTTCCAAGACTCTGTACAGGTTCTGGTTCATTTGAGGATGTGGGTTGTGAGAAAGGAATGTTTTATGAAGTACGGTTTGAAGTATGTGGCTTTAGGAAGATTGATACGAAACAGATTGACTCTGTGGCCTATCATGACTAGATGTTCATAGCAGGGACTTCCTTTTCTTACACACATGGTATTCCAGATACTGCAGCAGTATGTGCACCATATAGCTTGAAGTCACAGCTAGTGACTCCTGAATACTATGAACCTGGTCTTGAAAGAGGTTTCAGTTGAAATTTGGTACTTTAATGCCTTTGCAGTGAGGTTTGACAAAATGTTTAGATATGTTTACCAGCTGAATAATGGGAATTTCTTTTTCCTCTCATCTGTGGCACCACAAAAGAGTTGGCCTGGGCACAACTTCAGGGATTATCTAAGCCAGCCTTTTGCTCTGAAGGAGAAATAGTTTACCTGAAATATTTATTTAGATTACTTGTGAACTACCTGCTGAAGGAGATTTCATCTCTCCCCAAAATAATTTGCTCCTGTGCTGTCTCCACTTCTGAAGTGATTGTGCTTTAATTGTCAGATCTCTGAACGATTCCCGTTGCTGGTGAATATTAGTGCAATTGTCACCAGTTCTCCAAAATGATTCTGTTCTATTGATATAAGTACTGATTAATGTCAAGTTAGCCTGGGAAGTCCTGAATCTATTTGTATCTGTTTTGTCACACCACAAGTTACATTTTTCCAAGAAGAAGAATTACAAGTATATTATATATTCATGAGTTAAAAAAAAATATCTATCAGTGATTCAGGTTACAGACTGACAAGACTAAGCAGGTCTGCTTTAGTTCCCCACAGATATTGAATTTTTAGAAGGGGCAATAATATAAGGTAAATGAAAAGTTTCTTGCTCAGCTAACTTCTATAGCTCTGACATAATTTTCTGCCCAATCATGCTCACCTTATGGCTTAGTATTATCCCCGATTTTATAGATCATTCCACAGCATGTCCCAAAAAACAGATTCATGACAGAAATTAGAATGGTAAGTAGTGTGTAAATGATGGCAAAGAATTAGAGCTTAGGGGAGTGATTATTTCCTTCTGTTTGGCACTTTTGAGGCCATATCTACATTTCTCTGTCCACTTTTGGTCTCCCAGTACAATGAAGACTGACACACTGAAAAGAGTCTGGCCAAGAGACACCGGGAGGCTTTGGAGACCGGTCCACATGTAGGAGTCACTGAAGGAGCTGAGTTTGCTTAGTCTTGGTAAGCAAAGAAAGATAAGGGCAGCTCTAACTGCAGTCCTTACCTAACTAGTAGGAGGTTACTGAGAAGACAAAGCTAAGCTTTTTGCGGAAGTGTACAGCGAAAGGGCAAGAAGAATAAAATATAAGGAGAAAAAGGAATATATGAATATAAAGAGAGCATAAGGAGAAAAAAACCTTCACAGCGAGGGTGGTTAAGCACTGGAACAAGTTTCCCAGAGAACTTGTGAAATTTGGAGTTCTTAAAGCTCAATTGGACAAACTGTTCTGTTATTCTGTGATTGATTCTGTGATTGAAATGCCATTGCAACATTATCTTAATGACAAAACTAACTAGAAAGGAAAAACTATTCAAATGAAGTGTTTGCAGTCCATACTCAGTGGTGTGAGAGCTTCTTGTTCTTACCTGCAATTCGTGCAAAGTACAGAGGCATTCCAGGTTGGAGCATGGTGACAAAACGTGACTTCTCCCAGGCTTAAAACATCTATTAGCGGTGATTCATTCTCAGATGAAGAACTGTGACGTGTTAGCATGGCGTTCATGTCTTTTCAGACTGGCAAATCTGAACCAAGCTATTCACCAGAACAATAGATATGATTGACACTTTTCTTGTGACATTTGATAGTTGCTTACTATTTCACAGAGGCAGTACTTTGCCTCTTTCAGGGTCATGAATTATTTGAATACCTAAAAACCTTCCCTGGCTTCCTATCTTCTTTCCCCTTTGTTTTCAATTATTTTCAGTTTTGGTGAAGATGTAGTTAATCTGTTAACATCATGGTGTTTTTTTAAAATAAAATTGTTAATTTCTTTTGTACAACTGTCTTGATTCTCTTTTAATGTTTGTAGACAAGGCACACAGTTTTAAATTATTATTTTATAAAAGTACTTAATTATTTATGATATAGAATAAGTGCTTGACACTGGTTGGTAGTAATTACTGTATGTTATTAATTTCTTAGTCATAGGCAGAAGTTTCTGCATAAAGACGATTTAAGTTAAAATATTACTCATATATTAAGGACTGTATTTCTTTTTTTTCTCGAATAGTGTTTAATTACTTAAATTTACTAAATATTCTGTTTTGTTAGAGAATTCCAGAACTATTCCCGTGAAAACTGGTTTGATACTGTTATGATATTATCACAATTTATTATACAGTATTAAACTAGATTAGTAACATACTGAACTGTGAAAAAGCATTGTAGCTGTCCATAGTATTTTTATATTCCGATGATCATTCATTATCATAGAATCATAGAATCATTTAGGTTGGAAAGGACCTCTAGGATCATCAAATCCAACCTTTGTCCAACATCTCCCTGATCCCTAGACCATGTCTTGAAGTGCCACATCTACATGTTTTTTGAATACCTCCAGGGATGGTGACTCCACCACCTGCCTGGGCAGCCTGTTCCAGTGCCTGACCACTTTTTCAGTAAAGAACTTCTTCCTAACGTCTAATCTAAACCTCCCCTGCCTCACGTGAGGCCATGACCTCTTGCCCTATCATTAGTTACTTGGAAGAAGAGACTAACACCAGCCTATCTACAACTTCCTTTTAGGTAGATGTAGAGAGCAATGTGGTCTCCTCTAAGCCTCCTCTTCTCTAGGCTAAACAATCCCAGTTCCCTCTGGTGCCCCTCATAAGACATGTTCTCCAGACCTCTCACCAGCTTTGTTGCTCTTCTCTGCACCTGCTCCAGCACTTCAATGTCCTTCTTATCCTGTGGTGCCCAAAACTGGACGCAGTACTCAAGGTGCGGTCTCACGAGTGCTGAGTACAGGGGCACAATCACCTCCCTACTCCTGCTGGTCACACCTTTTTTGACACAGGCTAGGATGCTGATGGCCACCTGGGTACACTGCTGGCTCATGTTCAGTCAGCTGTCAACCAGCACCCCCAGGTCCTTTTCCAATAGGCAGCTCTCCAGCCACTCTTCCCCAAGCCTGTAGCGCTGCCTGGGCTTGTTGTGACTGAAGTGCAGGACCCAGTACTTGTCCTTGTTAAACCACACACAACTGGCCTCAGCCCATTGCTCCAGCCTGTCCAGATCCCTCTGCAGAGCCTTCCTACCCTCAAGCAGACCAGCACTCCCACTTAATTCTGTGNGGCCCCATAGACTTGTGTGTGTCCAGCTGGCATAGCAGGTCATTAACTACCATTTCCTGGATTACAAGGTGATTATTGTGGTCTATCACTGTCTTCAAACTCAGGGGGCAGAGTACCCTGAGGATAACTGGTGTTAAAGACCAAGGCAAAGGCAACATCAAGTACCTCAGCTTTTTCCTCGTCCTCAGTGACAGTGTTCCCCCCTCATACAATAGAGGATGGAGATTCGCTCTGGTTCTTTTTCTGTTATTGACATATTTGTAAAATTACTTTTTATTATCTCTTGCCACAGCAGCCAGGCTGATTTCTAGTTGAGCTTTTGCCTCTCTAATGTTCTTCCTACATGATTTAACTAAATCCTTGTATTCTTTTTGAGTAGCTTGCCCCTTCTTCCAGAGGTACTAGACTCTCTTCTTTCTCCTAAATCCCAGCAAAAGCTCCATCTTCAGCCAGGCCCTGACTGGGCTACACTGCCCCTTAGTAGTATATGGTGTTTGTACTATGCATCAATAAAAGTGCTTTAGGCTGTGTCATTAGTGAACTGACAGTGGAAATGTCTAGAGAGAGGTAGTTAAATTAAACATATATTTGAATACATAGTTGAGAATGCCTTTTAAGAGCAGAAAAGAATTTGGATTTGTTTTCCAAATAGGAAGTAATTTAAACAAATAGTCTAATATGTCATGACTTGCACAATACTTTTCCACTGTACTTGATATTGGATTTAAGTGATATGTGACAAATAGGGCAAATAGCTTTGTGTACAACCCCAAAGATGTTTATGAAGTCAGGAATCCTTTGCGGGTAGGTTTTCATCATGCTGATGTAATTAATTTGGGAGTTGCACCACTGAACCTCACTGATCATCCTTGCATTAAATTGGTCTTAAAGCAGAGAGTCAACTCCATTGACTTTAAAGACAGTTTAATTTTCACTTTTTTCTGAAAAAAGGCATGAGAGTTTTGGCTTTTTGTCTCAAAAAAAAAAAAAGAATGAATACCATTCAAAAGAATAACAATCTACTGAAGAATTACCAGAAGTTTTAACATAACCTGCTCTGGAAAGACTTCTTTCTGAGTCATTTACTTGCCACTCACTGCTCTATAACAAGGGGCTGTTCTATCATGTTTATTCCAGACAAAACATATAAAATTATTTTCCCTTTTAGATACTAAATTTGATCAGATGATGAAAAAGTCTAAACTTAGAAAATCTATAAAGAAACAGATTTCCCTAAGACAGTTCTATTAGATAGTCTAGTAGTTGCATGTGAATTAGGCCTAGGTTCTTAAAAATGTTTAGATTCCTTATTCATGTTGATTTTAGTGTGTTGAAATACTTTTAAGGATATTGGTGTAATGACAAGAAAGACTGCAAAAGCCCTATACATCAGGCAGGACAACCGTCACCTTTTGAATATGAGGGCCTCCATTTGTGCTTACAAGAAGTTTGGGCATACTGCAGCAGGAGTGCTTGTGAGTTTTGAGCCCTGGATTACAGGGCTGCACGTAGGACTCTTCTACCTTTTTCCACATGATCTTTAGGAATGTGGGGGTAAAAAAGAGGTTGAAATATCTTCTTTTGATCCTTTGGAGAAATTCAGAGCTTCTCAAAACTAATGAATCTAAGGCAGGGTCATTAAACTTAAGTGTCTGTCTCTGAAGTATTAAACTGGAGATTTTCTGCTAGGATGAATTTCTGGAGTGATTCCCATCCCTTCTGAAATCGGTAAACATTCTGTCCTTGGCTTTAGTGGGGACAGAAGGTCATCTTGGTTATCTGTCCTGCTAAGCAGTTTCAACTTCTGTTATGGAAGCCAGGGTAGAAGTCTCTTTATCAGTATTCTACACAGCTCTAGAAATGTAAAGAGCGGAAGTTAAAAATTAGATAGTTGTATCTATAGTCCTGTTCCTGTTGTTTGGACTCCTGTACCCTCTGCGCCAGAGAGCTTTTAACCATGGTGCTGCTGAATGCTTACCTCTTCCTTCTACACAAGGGAGTTTGTATGTGATTTGTGTCTTACAAGACTGACATAGGATCAGTCCCTCATGACTGGGATGGGCAAGTCAAGTGGAGTTTAATCCTGTCACAATGTGCGTGTGAAAGCTGTAGAAGGAATACTGTATGGAGCCATGTGGTGCTTGAGATGATGGTCCTTCTAGGAGTGGAACTTGCTAAGACTTTGATATGTGTGTTTCAACTCCAGCCTAACTAATGCCCTCTATATAGTGTCCTGGCAAAGGGCAGGACCACCCTTCCCAAAGTCTGTTAGATTCATCAGTCAGGCTCTAGGTGGAGTAGAAACCTCATGACCTATTGCACCTTTAATGCTTTTTTAAAATTGTTGTTAGGATGGATATCTTGTTACTTTGTGCAGCAGAAAAGCCAAAATATATCATTACAAACTTGTTTTAATGTTACTTAGAAATAAGTGGAGGGAAAACTTTGAAGATATTGTGTCTTTTATTTGTTTAGATTAAATTTAACTTTTTAAGTATTGTGTGTTTTTCTCTGTGCTGTAACCAGGTCCTAAAAATGAGGATTTTTTTCATTCTTTATCTTTCTTTGTCCATTCTTCCTGAATTTCTCTTAAATTGCCTGGAGACTATGTGGTTGGGTTTTTATTTATTTATTCTTAAATACAGTAGCACTGTCTGAACTGTTGTCTGACATGCTTTTCTCGTGAAGGACACAAATAAATAGAAATGTCTTCTTTCCTGGTAGGTCTTGTGCAGGAAAAGGCGGATGAATGATGGATCACTTCATGGTTCTGGCAGTGCTGCTCCCCCTGAGGACTTGCTACGCTACACACTCACAGCAAGGTAAATGTACATTTGCATTTTTATTTGGAAGCAATCTACAACAACTGAGGCTTTGGACATGCTTATTTGTGAGTCTCCTGTGATTAAGCAACATGTTACATGCTTAATCACATGATTCACTTCAGTAAGGTGGTGAGACAGCTTGTATAATTACTTTTTGTGACAATGTCCTGTGAATAACTTGCACTGATGTGAAGAAAGAGTGTGTTTCTTTATCTGCCTCCCCACTGTCTCATGTTTTCAATCTGTACTCTGTCATCTTCAAATAATTTTTCTCCTTGACAACTTTTATGCTTTTCTACCTTTTCCTTTCACTTTCTATTTTATGTTTGTCTTGTCTATGAAACTTCAGCACTTCTGTTTACTCTTTTCTGATTGTGCCGCAAGATTCCAGGACCAGGTTTTTATTTGTTATTTGGAGAGAACAAGCTGAATATAAAGATAACTTCCCAGAAGTCTATATTTTAACATAGAAGTGCTGCTTGCACATTTCTTGCTGGTAATAGCATTGGGCATAACTCCATTCAAAGACAAAGGAATTAATATATTTGATTGACTTTTCTGTGACCACCATTAAGAAGGCAGAATTCACCGGACCATAGTCTGCATTATAGAAGTTCCATTGCTGTAATTAAGTTTGAAGGAGGATTGCTTTTTATATAAGTGTACTTGTTATTGTGCCAAAGAGGATAATATGTATGTTTCAGACTTACTTTTTGCCTCTTGGCAACCTTGAAATTCATGTATTCCTGCTCCATTCACCCAAGGTGCCAGTTCCTCAGTTTTGAGACTCTATTACAAATTCCCCTAGAGTGGCAAAACTCTGTTATGCAGGCAAGTCCAAACAGTTACTGCATTACAGTAACTTGATCACTTGCTTTCACATGCAGTTGTTCAGGAATAAAATTCGTCTCTATTGTTAATCATAAAGGTATTAATATAGTCTTGAATTAGCTTTCAAGTTAAAACAAGTCTTAAGATGCATTGATTAACTTTGCTAGGAGAGGAAGATTATAACTGTGAATGCTACAAGTATTTTTACATGTGTAAATTATACTACAAAAGTCTTTAAGTCCCACATTGTAACTCAGTGGTCTTCAAGATCTTGGATAGATCCTTAACTATATTCTTTCTGCTGTTTATTGATAACTGTGTATAAACCCTCACTGTTGATCTAGGCTGTCCTATGCGAGGCTCTGAGGGAAATGAAATTGTGTGAGGTATAAAGTGATATGTCATCAAACTAAAAGGACGTAGTGGAGGAACACTTGTACAAATGAAGAAGAAACAGAAGCTAATGAGACCTTTGCAGTTTTTTGTCAAGTTAATATGGCAAGTGAAAATATTCTCAGTGGTGAGAAAAGGGATGAGATTTTAGCTTGGACAAAAAGAGACAGATGTAGAGAAAAGGGGCAAGCTCATCATCAATGCAGTAGACATAGTAGTGGCACCTGCAATTAGAATTGACTGGAGAAGGAGCAGAAAAGGGGATAGGCAATTTCAGAAGATACTCAGGGATTTCTTTTAAGAGTACGCCCTCAAAATTGAAGGAGTTTCTGCCAGCTAGCTCACGTTTCTTCCAGGCATATTTGTTTCCTTTCCCTGGAAGTCATATTTTGTTCCTGTGAGTTTCATTGAGAGACTGTCTGGATCCCTTCCTTTAGGTTTGTTTATTTGTGCATGGCCCATTTGTCCCCCCAGTTGCTTCAGTGCTGGAGAAGGAAAACACAATAATGTCAAGGGCCAGAGCTTTAGATCACTCACCTATTTGCATATGTGAAATGAGATCCTTTCAAAGGCTTGGTACCTGGTGTTTCAGGTAAAAGAATGATGAATGTACAGGGAAGGTTCACTAGAAAATGAGCAGCTAGGATTGCTTACTGAAGAAGAACAACATGACAGTCAATTTCTTAGCATAAGTGGGATTTAAATGGCCTCTATCTGTAGAATGTGGTGAGATGAAGTGTGTTTTGTCTTATACTCCCAAATTATTGTAAGACACTCTCCTTCCACAGTTATTTTTATGACTCATTTTTTGCTTTGGTTGTTCTGACTCCTGGGCAGTGAAGCTAACAGTATTTCTGTTTTCCAGTACAACCTATGATTCCTGCTGCTTCATCATTTAGACAAGTGAAATTTATCCCCAGACTTTCCACTTTGTTTGTTCAGCTCCAGACATCTACTAGTTGTCATAGGTGCTGAGTTTCCTTATGGTAGTATAAAACCAACACACATTACTTTTCAAAATCTACTGTCAAGCAGCAGGCATGTTTTTTTTATGGACCATGTTATAAACATAGCTAAAAAAGATATATTACTTTTACACCTCAAACATTTCTGCATTTACCTTACAAAAGACACTACTGCTGTCAAATTCTGCTTTCATGTAATTTGCACATGTTCATCTTTTTCCAGTAATTATATATTAAGGCTGCAGTGAGAATTGATAGAAGGTACATGTGCATATATGTGTGTGTATGCTTCTTTCTCAAAAACTTCTTTTAGGATACCACAATCCTGTTCCTGAGATCAAGTGCTTGAACAATGAAACGTTGATTTCTCCCTCCAAGCATATCTGAAGAAGCCTGTGCCAGTAGTTTCCTCTAGATTAAAAGCATATGGTTTTCATTTTGTTTTGATTTCCAGGACCTTTCAAAATGGAATGGATTAAATATATACCAACAGAGTTTGTAAATTATTTTCTGAGAGAGAAACAATCCTCTCTTTTGGCAGTTTTTATAAATTGTTACTAATGGTACAATATGTACTTTCCTCCATTTATTTTTTTAGTTATAGGCTGACTTGTATGAACAACTAAGCTATGTCGGTGTCTCTATTCTTATAACCAATAAATATGCTTCTAAAGTATTATTTGCTTCTGTTGATCAGGGGTTGTTATAACTGTTGCTTCTCTTGAGGCTTTCATTTCCTACAGTTCATATATAGGAGTATATGTAGGGAAACTGCTGCACAGAAATTAAAGCAGAGCAGGCACCACAGAATAAATTGCAAAAATGTTTGGATATCAGATTGCTGCCAGAAGCATCTAACAAAATGTAGATTCTCAGCCTAAATTTCCTGAATGCTTGCATTTCTGCCAGTGATGTGCTGTAAAAGTCTCAGATAATCATTGGGTCTGTGACAAAGCATTTTGACGAGCAACTGTGGCAAAAGAAAAAGCCTAGCTGCTTGGCCATTTCAGTTTCCCCACCTCATTAACAATCAAGTCAAGTTTAGTTTGTTGGTTTGTTGTTTTTTTTTTTTCTTGTTTGCTTGTTTATTTTTCAAGAAGGAGAGAAGATACAGATCTGTGAGCACCACATTTTATCTCTTCCAGTAAGGTTTTTCTGGGAGGGGTGATAGAGCAAACATCTAAAAAGAGGAAACACTCATAACATTGTTACCAATGTAAATGAAGACCTCTCTAACAGTTTAGCCTTACCAAACAGGCATTACTTTATTTGGCTCTGGGTGCATGGGGGATCATTCCTCCTATCATGCACACATAACGAGACCATCCATGCTATAATTATATGCAAAATCAGCATAGTTAGTAATTTATCAAGTCCTCCCTCCTTACAATGATTTGTTAGTAATCTACATAAAATTGTAACACTGCAGAGTCAATCCTTCCATTACTACATGTGCTCAGGGGAAGGGTCTTCACCTGGACAAGGGTCTTTTTGACCTACAGGTGTGATTCTTAGTGTTATGAGGGTAGTTCAGCTGAGGATACATGGACCTCAGGGTCTCTTGCCAAGTTGGCAATGCACACATAATATCTTGAAATGTTTTATTACATGTCTTCTTCAAGGCCTTGATCAAAGGATACTAAATGTTGGTTCTTCTGATTAGGTATACAATCTTAGTTCAGTTTTAGAGTCCATTCTCAACAAGGACTGAATTGCTTAAGTCTCTGGTATCAAGGTGATCTGTAGTTTTCAGCAGGCAAGTTGTTTTAAGGGCTGTTTCTTTCCTGACATGAAAGGGGACTTCAGTCTGACTTTCAAACTTTTATTTTATTCTGGGAGCTAACTCAGACTCACAAAAGGATGGAGGTGCCATTTTATATGGGTGCCTAGTTCCAGCAGAAGAATCCACAGCCCTGGCTAATGTACCTAAATGCTGTGCAGAGCCAGCAGGAGTGTGCCTAATGAAAGATTATCATCTGAGCTAGCTAGTGGAGTGAAACTTTTAACATCTCCTGTTCAAATACTTGATTGACATAAACTATTCTTAATTCGGTCAGAGAACAAAATTAAGCCTAGATTTTCTGCACTGATTATGAAAAGGTTTGCTGGGTGTTGGGATTTCTTGGTATTGAGTCCATTAATTACATTGTTCCTCTTTGTGAGACTTTAAAGGGATGGATCAATATTCCAATAAAGTAAATAAGTTGAAGGCATAAAGAAATTAAATAGCATACCCAATATAACAGTGGGAAACTATTTGGTAGATTCAGGAGTCTCATTCTAGGCTACTGATGCTTTAAGGTGAAAGATTATCTTTGCTTTGGATATCAACAGCACAAGTCTTAATTCCTTTTTTCTTTTTCTTTAGAACTGTTTGGTGTGAACCGATCTTACCTCTAACCACTGTTTTTTCAGATCTGCTTTGTAACTTAGCTAAATTTTAACATTTTTGAGTCCTTTTTGTGCTCCTAGATTCCATTGTGTTTCCAGTAACGTACGTTAACATTTCCAAGGATTTGGCTCTTCAGCAGCTGCTGGTGGAATGGGATGTTGGCCGGGCAGCGCACAAAGCTAAGCTGGCAATGTCCTTTGAAATACAAGTCCGTCAAAAAGATGAAAATGCTACTACGTGGACAGTAAGTGTATTTTTAAAAAAGGTACATCAGTTATTTAAAATACAAAGGAGCTAAAGGAAAACCAAATGTTGAGATGCATATGCAGGTAGCTTTGCTGTGTAGGTTTATAATTTACAACATAGCATTTACAAAACTTTACTAGAAATACCTCTGTATTTTACTAGGTGCCAGACTTGGTCTAATGTTATACCCGGTTTCTGGCCCAAGTGGAGAAGTCATTTCCACCTGTGCAGATGTAGTTATTCCTTGCATACTGCTATTAAGGAATTGTGGGCAGACTTAGGAAGATCTGATTTTGAAGGCCTCTGTTTCCCTTTCAAATTGCAGGTCCCCTAAGTGGCCTCCCAGAAACGTCCTTTCCTTTGCTCCTAAAGGCAGACTTTTTTTGTAGCATGATTACTTCCCTTCTCTGGGGACTAACTGACTATGAGTCATTTTGCTGCAACTCCTCTCACGGTATGAACCAAACAATAGTCTCAGTGTGAGCAAAGCCTTTTAAGCCCTGTGCTTGGCCATGTTAGCAGCCACCTTATACCCACCTCTTCTAGTTAAGGAAGTAGTAGTGATGTTTGTTTTGCATAGTCCCTCTCCTGCCAGTTTTCCTTAACACCTGAACCAGCCAAATTTTCTGAAGAGGTCGGGATCACCTAAATCATAGGCTTAGGCCTGCTCCCAATGTTTTCCCCAGTTTGTGACTTCAGTGTTAGAGCTTTTGTCTATGAAGAAACTTTTCCTCTCCTTTGGATCTGGCAAAATCTTTTGGGAACTAAATACATGTTTTAGGGATATTATAATCTATTATGAGTCATCTGCTGATTGAACTATGGGAGAATATGAAATGCACATGTTAAAACTTAGAACAAATGGAAAACTATTTTGGCTCATTTAAAGATACAAAGCACATAAAAGTACTTGTGAGAAAGCACATAAAGCAGAGAAGGGCTTATTTTTCTGAAACCAGAAGCCAATAAAATAAGATGGGCATGGTTAAAAATCACGACTTATTCTGATCAGCCAAGTTGGTAGTATTTTGTCTCTGAGTTTAAGGAACCACATCTTTATTGCAGTTAAGCTCTATGCAGTTCAGAAGATTTCAACCACTGTGATACATG
>VYZX01032780.1:1000-29895 GCA_013401335.1 Brachypteracias leptosomus | reverse complement strand
TTTTTCAGATTGCAGTGTCTTACTAGAACAGTTTGGTTTCCAGAGAATTTGATTTAACCATAAGATATTTGATTTAATCAAAAGATGTAACTGCTTTAGAAAAAAAAAAATTACTACAGTGATTTTATAAAGAAATGCTGTTCTTGTTTGGAGCAACAAGGGCTTTTAGTTACAGGAGACATCATAGGTAGTAGAAGCATAGCAAGTCTGTATACTTGGATTGCAGCATATAAATTGCCAATTTCCCCTACCTTATGTAATGTGAAAGAGGGTGCAAGACTCCCTTTCTTTCTCAGTAACCTTAATCTTGGAGATTTTATTTTTTCAGTTGAAATTGGATAGGGATCAAAAATACTATTTTTTGGTCACAAACTGATCCTGCATTACAGACCTGATTTGGAGCTCTCTGAAAGATAGTGACCCTAGACTTCATCAGATTTTTGGATCAGATTCTTGACAATAGATTTTATCTCCCGCCTGTACAAAAGCCTGTGAGTGACTTAAATCCCACTAATCTTTGCATCTATCAAGGAGTCCAACATTGAAAGCCATAGGAGTCTCATTCCAGGTTGAGTATCCCCTTACTGATCTGACTTATTCAACATTGACTACTCTTAGCTGAGCTCTGCATGAGCTTCTGAATCTGATGTTTTTCCAGCCTTCTGCTCATAATCTTCAAGAGCAGGCATTTTAGCTGTAAGCGTCAGCCTGTTTGTAGGTGGAGAAGGTAGTGTTCATCTGTAAACTCAGTTCCTGAACTCACACTTTTCATTTCCCCTACATGAAAGACAGTGAGATGGATTTAGTCTCTTAGGTAGTTGGTTTGACTACATTATGTGTTTATGGATTTAAGAGAAATAAAGGTATGGTTACATGTGAAGTTGGTCTCTGTATGGGGAGGAATACTAACTACAAGTCCATGAATGGATAATGTAACATTAGCTGATTTTTGTGTAAGTGCTCAGTTATGTTCTGGTTGAAGACTGATACCATGAGCAGGTTTTGAAATGGTTTATTATGTATTAATTTGCAGGCCTGGACAATTCCAATAACAGTGGACCACAGATCTTTCCAATTGACAAATTTGTAGAGGAAGGCTCTGACATAACTTTGTGTTGCATTGGAAGGAAAGGTCAAATCATTAAGGAATTCACTCCAGATAGACCTGTTTATTTTTCCAGTCACACAAACAGTCAAGTTGGACTTCTTACTGTGAAAAATGTGTCACATCAAGAGAAGTCTTACATCTTTGTCTCCTGTAATGAGTCTTGCAATGAAGCCCAGTGCCGTGCTTTTTCAGGTTTCTTTGTGGGTAGTAAGTGAATGCTTTACTACAGTTCTGTTTTCCTGTTAAGTCAAGAATGGCTGTGGGGGTTGGGGGGAGGGAGAAAACAAAAAAGCTGGTTATACATTGTCATTGTCCTGCTAACAGTATTCTGTTTAATGTCTGATTTCAGATCTGTGCACTTAAATACAGAAAGCATTAAATAATACCATTAAATGTGTTCAGATTAATCTCATTGATTTATCTTAGGACAGGTGACTAATTTTTAAATATACCTACCCATTTAGGAGTTCAGCTTTGTTGTCTGTATGCATGTGGTAAAAACTCAGCACAGGCCCCCTTTTGAAGGCTGGTATCAATTTTTACAGATAGAAAACAATACAGATTAACTTAATGAATGTATGAATATAACAAAAAATAATAACATACAGAAATGTTTGTATTGCAGTTAGTTTATGGTGTTATCCTGACTTTCTCTGCAGAGTGGTCATTGAAAAAGTGTAATTGAAGTAATAAAATCTGTAGTAAACCAGGCTCTGTACATATCCATTATTTCTCGTTTGTTAATATAGTAGAAAGATTGATGACTTTTGCCTTGACTGCCATGCTGGTAGTAATTTTTTGTTTGTTTTCTCTGACAAGAACCACCTGATACACCTAATGACTTTTCCTGCCAAACCAAGGACATGAAAATAGTAACATGTGCTTGGAGCAAAGGAGGAGATACCCGTCTTTATGGACAATATTCATTAAACTACACCTTGTCTGAAGAGTAAGTCTCCTCATTGTTACATTAACTCTGGCCAGTGCTGTACCAAATAGTCATGTTCTTTCCTTTTAAATCTGTGGAAATGTTTTTTATACTAGTTGGAATTAACTGCCTGCCTCCTTCCAGCTCACTGGTCAGCTTTTTAACAAAGTTTAAGGAGTGTGTAGCGGCTCTGCATGAGACTGCCTATAACAAAGTTGCTGGTCCATCAGACCGAGTTCTGTTTGATAAAGCTTCTTCTAATCATTCTTCTGGGTTAATTTGTTAATTTGCAATCAGGATATAGATAACTTAAAAGAATAATGTAATTATTGGGTAACACAACAGACAACTAGGATTTAATCATCTGGTAGGCTGAGCATTAGTGTGTTCATAATCCATGGACACTAATGCTGACTCAAAACGATGAACTCAGCCTGACTAGTCCCTTAGTTCTTTTTCTTTAGGATTTTACAACTTGACATGCTGGTGTTTTCCTTCTTGAGTCCTTGATCCTATCTCAAAAATCCTACTTCTGTCTAATTTCTATAATTTCAGTTTGTTTGTTTGTTTTTAATGTAAAATATCTCTGCAGACTTTCTCACAGCTCTTTCTTAGCCGTCTTAGTCCAGGTTACACAGCTGTGGCATATCAGACCTGGCCCTTGGCTCCTTGCTACAGAGGAGTCTAAATGGAGAGGAGGGGGAGCTTTACTGCAGGGCCTGCAGAGAAAAGGGAACTCATGGAACATATCAGGTGCCTCATCATCACAGCAAGCTGTCATCAAAATATCTTAGCAGAAGGCAGGTCATCAATGAGTGTACCTTCATGGTCTCTGCATCATTCACTTCCATTAAGATACTATGATGGTGATCTAAAAATATAAGATTAGAAGATGTACTTGGAATTACTGCTTTATTTAAAAGCGTAATGGTAGACATGTGAATGGCAATTTAGCTGTATCTTGAAAGGATAAAGTAAACTTAGGCTTTGAAGACAACTTTATGCTAATTATAAGAATACCTGTATTCATCCTACTTCAAGCTATAGGAAAGAGCTGGATGGCTTCTTATAGTCCCTCTCAGCCTTAATTTTTATGATGCTGTACTGTGGTTGGGCTTCAAAAATTTCAACATCTTTGTCAATTGCACATTAAGGAAAAATGTCTTTCTTTTCTCTCCTTCTCTCACCACCCACCTTCTCTGATAGGTTTTCCAAAAAAAGGATTCGGTGCACAGTAAGTTGTGCTGAGCAGTGCTCATGTTCTTGGGACATAGACCAGCAGCACTTCTGTCCTTTGGATACAAGCAAGCAGAGGGTCTGTAATATCACACTGACTGTGGAAAACCCACTGGGAAAGAAAACTTCCATGGATGTTTTTGTTGTAGCTCACAGAAGTAAGGTCTTTTCTAAGTCTTTGTTGAGAGTTTTTTGTTTTGTGCCTTGTCCTTCTTCTATGCCCCAGTTTAAAGTATGGAAGTCCTTGATTTTTATCTTCTGAGGTTTTTTTAATTGCTTGTCCCTGTGCTATAGTTATCTACTCTCTCTTCAGTTTCAGCTTTGCAAAGTTGTTTTAATGGTAGGAAATAACTTTGCTCCAAAGGTTAGATTTGGTTATTGAAATGCCCCCTAAGTGATTCAAAACCTGCTGATTTAAATAAGCTGGTTCATAGTATAGGAAGCAACATGACACAAGGGTATAAAATGGAGAGTTCAAGAAAAATATATGTACAGGTTACTTGGAAATTCAGTCCTTTCTCCAAAAGATTGTTGCTGATGTTACTGTATTTCCAAAATACAATGGAGATGCACATTTTGAAAAGTGGGTAAAGAAAATTACTAACACCTCTCCAAGTAAGCAGATGCGATACAGGTGTACACAGCTGTTGCCAGGAAAGAGGTTATGATGCTAATATCAGGCAGTAACATCCACTGTGCTGCTGTAAGGGAAGAAGAGTATTTTGTTATCAATGAAATAAAACAGGTTATTCTGTGAGCAGTAACTGATATCTATGGTTCCTTCTTCCCTGATAGTTGTGTCCTTTATCACAGTGTGCCTCAGGTCCCATAAGTTCTGACCTACTCCTACCTGAAATCACCTGGTATTTTCTGTGTCTCCAGCAGTGTTTTCAGTTCTCCTTGTGTCCTGTAGCCCCACGACATCCACCTCAGTGTTCCTAAGGTCCTGTGGCAACCTTACCTATTTGAAGAAGCAGGAGGCAACATGTGCTTTGCTCAGTTCTGAGGCTGACAGGCTGATGGATGGGGAGGCTGCTGGTGTAACTGCTGTGTTTTGGCAGCACTTCCTTCCTCAGAGGCTCTGATTACAGTTCTGCTAGATACACTTTTTCATATGACTCGTTGGAACATATGTTAAATGCCTGTCTCTGTTAAATTTGTCTCAGAAAGACATGCAAGTTCTAAAAGTTAGTAATTTGATTGTTTGAGGGTGGAAGAAATAGAGCAGGAAGAAACCAGAGAAGTAAACTGTCAGGTTGTGATGAGACAACACTATATTATAAAGCAGATTTTCATGGGAAAGAAAACAGGCTAAAATAGCTTACATTCAATGTGCTAAGTACAGTGAAGTTTCCTACAATTTTCCTTTTCTAGTGATTGTTACAAGTTAAAGAAATTATATTTCAGAGTCAACACAAGGGTTTTTTAGTCTAGTATAACATATACTCACATTTACATTCTGAAATGAATTTTTACTAATTTATCTCTGCTTCTTCTAGACTGGTAGAAAAACCTGTATTTCTTATTTGTTTTTACTACTCATCTGAAAGGCCTTAAAATACTTTTGCATATATTTTGTCTTTTGCAAAAGCTAACTCAGATTTTTTCATTGGCAGTTTGTCCCACTGCACCTTTACGGCTGAAGAAAGACAGCAGAGATACAGAAATCACATTGTATTGGGAATACCAAGAGACAGGAATTAAGTTCTTTTGTCAGATTGAATTGCATCAACCTGATGGAAAAGTAGAACTGGTATGAAAGCTGAATTTTATACATAAAAATATAGCAAATGTGTTTTGGATGTGAGATTAAAAAGTACTTTCCCAGTAATATGAACACACTCTAAAGTTTCTAAGTGTGTTGATGTGTCTGTCTTCTGGATTTGTTTATTACTAAGCTCTACTCTGATGATGTGGTCCAAATGGGCAGGCATGGCTAGCACTAATTAATACACAGTTCCTGTGCTGCTGGCTGAAGCGTACGTTGTGATGGGTCTGCACGCATGCCTCCGTCCTCTGCTGGATGCCTTATGAAATGTGTCAAAGTAAATGAAAACACTTACGGGCCTTATAATTGCTGTTAGCTATTGCTGATCCTTATTTGTCATGTTTTTATTACCATTTTACACACAAGTGGTGGAGAGGTGTGTTGAAGACTTTTTTTATATTAGTCCAGGAGATTTCAGTGTATTCTTGGCTGTACTTGAGGGTAGTGTGTCTGGTTTCTAGTTAAGGAACCACAGAACAGTTTTTATTCCCATCCTCTTCCAAATCCTTGAGGATTTTTGAGTAGAGTCCTTGTCTTGTTCCACCTCTTTCACAAACGATGAGGCTGACTGACTCTTTGCGTATGTACTGTGGTTTCTCTGTAGCCCTTGTTTTTATGAAGGCAGCTTGCCTCTAGCATATTAAAAAGACATTATGAAGATCAATATCAAGCTACGTTCTGTTTTAAATATTGCTAAAGTGCTGTTAGATCAAATGGTTGCTGCAGTTGACCATTGCAGGAGAGAGTTTAGAGGAGAGGCTTAAAAACTTTTTGACTCTTACCAGAACTCACCCTGTGTCTTAGGAGGGAGTGGGGGAAATGTTTGGGAGGAAACTGGAAAGAAAAGGTAGCTGTAGGTGCTGTGCATAGACCTGGAACAGCATCCTACTTACATGAACTGAATAGGAGACCCAGACTCTGAGGATAAAATCTCAGTAAATTCCTTCCTTAATATAAAAAGTAGTGATTTCACAGGTTGTGAGTTATTACTCTTTTCTGTAACAGACAGTTACACAGAGGTGGTTTGTAGACCTCTTTTTGGATCTCCCAGTCTTTTAATCTTCCGCATGTCTTTTTTCTTTTTTTTTTTTTTTTTTTTTTTTTTTTTGTAATTTTTTTTTTTTATTTTCCCCTTTTTTTTTTTTTTTTTTTTTTTTTTTTTTTTTTTTTTTTTTTGACTATTGTTCCATGATTATCTTTTCCAAGTCAAGCTTAACAGGCAATCGTATGATTTAGAAGAACTATTTTTTCAGAGAAAACCCTCTTGCAAATGAAGCAGCTGAACTGAGCTCTGGCTGTTCTGCTTTTCTGCTTTTCAGCACAACATCTCAGACACACATTTTACTTACGGCAGCGTTACCCTGCGTGGGCTGCAGCCATACTCTGAGTACACGGCCAGGGTACGCTGTGGGGCAGCTGAGCATTTCTGGAGGTGGAGTGAATGGAGCAAAGCCCGAACCATCAGAACAACGGATGCAAGTATGTCCAGCCTATTGAGAAGGGAAGCTTGAAGGATGTTCTTCACCTGCTACCTCTGTTTTCTATTTGTTGCTACTCTTCTACTCTGTAGCTGAAGCAGAGGCCTGCTGTGTGCATAAAAGTAGAAGTGGACTAAGCAAACTTTAAGAAGGTGGCTTTTTAAACAAGTTCTATCCTGCCTACCAGTCTCTGCCATTTTCTCCAGTGCAGGCAGTTGGAGAGTCCAGATGACTGGGAAGATGGGCAGACTGAGTTAACAGGTTCTGTGGGGGCTGGAGGAACAGTACAGAGGTAGGAACAAGCACCTGGGAACCACAAGCAAGGAAAGATTTTCTAGTGAGATGCACCAGACATTCATTTAGAGAAATGAATGAATGGAGGAAGAAATTAAAACATAATGTTTTGACAAGACCTGGGAGTGATGGGGGAAAAAGGAGGTTCTGGGGATGGAATTTCTTCAAATGGGGGGAAGCAATTAAATGATTTATCCTTTCTGCACCTAGAGTGTCTTTCTTTTGCTGTATTTATTGCAGCTCCGTCAGGGAAACTGGACATCTGGAGAGATATTACACCAATTCTGGGGGGGCGGAATGTGACCTTGTTCTGGAAGGTGAGATATCAGTACAGAGACAGAAACAAAACCCTTCATAAAGGGATTGGAAACTTCTCTCATGAACTTTAACAAGTTTCTGTGTGCTTAATAGCAATTCAGTATGAAAATGTCTTTTAAGAATCTTAGAAAATATTATATATAACATATTTCAGAATGTATGTAGCTGTATGACGGTGTGCTGTCCTGGCATTTCAAACACACAGTTCTGTTTTTCTAAGTATTATAAAAAGACAAATACCAGTACTGAGATTTCTGCATTTCCATTTCAGCCACTATATGTATGCTTGTATGGAAACAGGTGTTTATGTACTTACAGAAATAATACATGCAATTCATTATCTAAAGTTCCAGGGGGCTTGTGGATGCTCAATCCCTGGAAGTGTTCAAGGCCAGGTTGGATGGGGTCTTGAGCAACATGGTCTAGTGGGAGGTGTCCCTGCCATGACAGGGGGGTTGGAACTAGATGATCTTTGAAGTCCTTTCCAACCCAAACTATTCTATGATTCTATGAAATGCTCATCCTTTTTTTTCTTTATTTTTGGCAAAATTTACTAAGTAATTGGTGTTTATCCCTATAACTTTTTCCCCAGCAAGAACCAAGTTTTCGAGCAAATGGAGAAAATATTTCATATGAAGTAACTTGGGAAAAAGAAGATGGCTCTAAGCCTAAAACCACCTCCTTTTCATCAGTCTACAATAGCACAAGGATTTCCATTGATAACCATTCCTACAGAATCAGTATCAAGGCAAAAAACAATGTTAATTATTCACTTCCTTCAGTACTGATCATCCCTAGAGCTACAGGTAACAGTAGGAGTATTTTTAGTAGGATTTCCATTATGAGAGTTTTGTTTCTACCTATTTTAAGTTAAGCAACAATTTATCATCTTCAGGAAACAAATTAACTGGTCCTGTTAATTCACATCACTGTGATCTGAAAGTTATTACTGCATTTTTGCTGACAAGGTGGTAACTGTATTTATATTAATCTTAAGTGACTTGATCTGCCCCTTGCAACAGAAAGTATTCTGCACAGTTTCCTCAAAGCAAAACACATTAGTCTTAAACTAGGGCCTCAGACCTGTGGCAGGTGCCATGAAGTTGGAGCCACTTTCTCTCAGGGAACTCTTGTGTGTAATTAGCCAGTTGTGACCTCCTGTTTATAACTCCAGGTTTTGCAGCTGAGTTGTTTTTATAAATACATAATAGTAATTACTGGATGTTTTTTGATCTGTCAGCTTTCAGCATACAAAGAGATTAACTTTCAGAATGTGAAAGATCCCATAAGTCTGATAATGAAGGAATGCAACTTTTTGTTTGTTTGTTTTAACAGACTAACATAGAAATTATATTGATCTTCTTTTATTAATCTGAGGCCTTATGCAGGAACATAATAGATACTGTGTTTTGTTCATTCCTAGGCACTGAAGAGCTTAAAGAAGAACAGGTTATTGGTACAGATGATGGCATTTTTATTTCCTGGGAGCCCAGATGTGTATATGACAGTTATGTTATTGATTGGTGTAACTTTCCAATGTTGCAGCCTTGTGATTTACAGTGGAAGAGGTTTGGGCCCAACACTTCCAGGGCTCTGATCAACTCAGGTGAAAGCCAAACAATTTTTCTTTCTTATGTCTGTGTAGCACTCTTTCATGCTGTGGGCATTAATTGAGTTCAGAAAACACATTATGTGGAATATCAAAGGCTGTACAGTGCAAGTGTAATTCTTCAAAGGCTTGTGGCATCATGTTTTGCCTGGCAAATAGTTTAGATACCACAAATGTGCCAGCACCATTAAGCCATGGAGGTCAGCATGGTATTTTAGAGAAGTCAGCATAGTATTTTAGAAGACAACTCTTCTGAATAGCTTGTAGTAACATCATGAAGGAGGACGGTGAGGCTACTGGAGGAGATGCTAGAAGTCTCAGAGTAAAGCCCCTGTGCCCTTACACAGGAGAGTGTGGTAACACATGGAAAAAGTGATGTCCAGTTCTTCAATTAGGCTGCACTTGGTTAATAGGAATGGGAGTGGATGTAGAGAGAATAATGTGGAATGCTGATGCATGGGTGTGTGTCCACATTAAACAGTCCGAAGCAGGACCTTTGCCTGTGCTAGTAATGGAAATGAAATTATCTTGCTCCTTGATGCATTCAGAGTCTATTGTGCACTCATCTTGAACACTCTAGGGCAACAAAAAAATATTACCCCCCTAATTCTCTCTTTCATACAGAATAAATGTGTTCAAGCTCACATTATGCACACTGAGAATTTGTTCGCTCTGTATCTTCTTTGGTTGCTTTAATAGCACAATAGCATACAAGATTTCTAATGGATTATAGGCCTTTGTAGAAAGCAGTTCAGTAAAACCAAACCAAAAGGCAAACCATAACCTAATTTTGAAATAAGTTCCATTATTTTCTAGTTGCTTTTGTTCCGGGGGTGAGATACAACTTCTGCATCTATGGATCCAATGCTAATGGAACCTTCTTACTGGAGAAGAAGACTGGATATCTCAGGGAGCTGCGTAAGTTGGCAACATATTTAGGTTGTGTATTTGCTAAATTCATCACAAGTAGAAGTACTCTACAGCCTTCCTTCTGTAACCAGCTAAAAATGCATTGCTGTGTTGTTTCTATGTCACCAGTGAAACATTTAAAAGTTGTGCAGTAGCATATACAGCCCTGCACTGAGGTAGTGATGAGGTAGAGTCCATGTTAATGACTGTGATTAGCAATTACTGCATTGTGTATAATGATGTGGACTGCATGAAAGCTCTGTAAATTTGACCATTTTTGTGGAGTGCTTTGGCTTTCCTCAGCTTTTAAATGCAAGTAAGATGTAAACAAAAACACCACATGGGAATTCAGAGATTTTTCAAGTGAGAAGATAAAAATTCTTGAGAAATAATGGCAAGTTTAACTTGAATTTTCTTCCTTCTAGCTCCTTTGCTTGACCCTGTTGTGGAAAAAGTTGGACTGACTTTCAATACAGTAACACTATCTTGGAATTCTTATCACACAAATGAATCACAACCTGGTTTTGTAAGAGGCTACCATGTTTATGTATCACCTATACAAGAGAACTGCAGTTTGAGAGGATCCAAAAAACATGTTCTTCCAGGTAACTGAGCTCTGGGATTTGGGAGTTTGTGTTGCTGAAATAAGAGGAAGACTTAGTGGCTGTTGCTGATATTGCAGCCTCTTAGAAAGTTCACTTCAGGCAAGCAAATTGTCTCTTTAGGCAGTATGTAGGTTTCAACACCTGCTGCTTTTGATTCCTCTCTAATGGTGCTAATGGGCACAACTGTGCCCTGGCTTTATACAGATTTATAGCCCCTATTCTGTTGTCCATAGCTCCTTTTAACTCCATTGTGAGCTTCAGAAGATTCTTGCTACACTGTAGGAGGAGTTTCTGCCTCTTGTGATCTGAGTTCTGGATTAATTTCGAAAACATCTGTTTGTGGTCTACCTGGATGAGAGTCATAGGAAGCATGTTAGTTTTATTAGGATTTGGGGTATTTTAGAAACAGATGGGATGCAATATACTTCCTTCAGAACTGCAGCATTGTGTAAATTCCCCATTTAAATTCTTTTATAGTGAAAGTATTTGTGACTGTGCTGTAGAGTTCCTTCAGCAGAATTGAGCTGTGGGGTTGCACAAAGCCACATTTAAACTTCTGTATCTGATCTTTCTGCTCAACACTGAAAATGCTCTAGATGACTTTGCTCCATTAGAATTTTCAGATGTTTCAAACATGTTCAAGTATTTATTTTTTTTTTTAATTTTTTTTTTCCCTTACCTCTTTTCCTGGTTGGCTTATGTCCTGTATCAGATCCTTCTGCTGATTAGACTAGTACTAGGCTGAAAAGCTTAGTTTGAACTGAAGGAAGTTTGTGTAGGAACCCCTGTCAGAACCAAAGTAACCATAGTAGTACCATAATTTAGCAAGTAATCCCAGTTAGACTTCAAAATGTTTAATCGATGATTTCCTGCTTTCCAGTTTGAGCTAGCAGACAAGAGGTGTGACTGGTAACAGGAGGAGTAAGCTAACCCCTCTCTCTCTGGGGACGGGTAGCTACATGATAGAGAGGCAAAAGAGGATTTTTCAGGCAGAGGTTTCTTTCTTTTGATTTTCTTCAAAGAACTTGACTAAAGCTTAAGGGCTGCAAGATTTTGGCAAAAAAGGAAATGGCAAAACTCAAATAATTCTGTTAAAAAGCTCCAGTAAAAGGACACTAAAATACACAGTTGCAGCTTTTCACATCAAGTTATTAGGTGGTCTGCCAGAGGATGGGCAATGTGGACAGTATAGTTAGAAGGGATGTGAGTTCAGCCCAGTGGCCATGACTCAGGATGCATCATCCTTCTCAGAAAAGTGTGTAAATTACAAAGAAGGTGGGGTGCAAATGTTCTGTTATTTCAGTAGCCTAGGTGTCTCAGTCAAGCTAATTTTTAACATTTTGGTGAGACTTTATTGCAAATTTAAAGTACTGGAAAGGGGATTGTAAGAAAGATGGAGATAAATTTTTTACCAGGGCCTGCAGCTATAGGAAGAAGGATAGNAAGAAGTGGCTGAGGGAACTGAGGGCCTTTAGCCTGGAGAAAAGGAGGTTGAGGGGAGACCTTATTATTCTCTACAACTACCTGAAAGGAGGTTGTAGAGAGGTGGGTGCTGGTCTCTTCACCCAAGTAAAAAGCGATAGTACAAGAGGAAGGCACCTCAAGTTGTACCAGGGAGGTTTAGGTTGGACATCAGGAAAATTTTTTTCACTGAAAGGGCTGTCAGGAGCTAGAACAGGCTGCCCAGAGAAATGGTTGAATCACTATCCGTGGATATGTTTAAAAGCCGTGTAGATGTGGTGCTTTGTGACATGGTTTAGCAGTAGGATTGGTAGAGTGGGTTCATGGTTGAACTGGGTGATTTTAAAGGTCTTTTCTAACCTAAATGATTCTATGGTTCTATAAGGAAGAAATTTTTTACTTTGAGAGTTGTGAGGCATTGGAATAGGTTGCCCAGGGGGGTTGTGGATGCCCCCTCCCTGGAGGTGTTCAAGGCCAGGTTGGATGGGCCTTTGAGCAACCTCATCTAGTGGGAGGTGTCCCTGCCCATGGCAAGGGGGTTGGAACTAGATGATCTTTAAAGTTCCCTTCCAACCCAAACCATTCCAGGATTTCTGTGATTCTACCCCATCTGTTTCATTTTAGATGCTTCTGTGCTATGTAAATACACAATTGAAAACCCAGAAGAAAAGAGATACACTGTGGAACACCTGCTGTCAAACACTAAATACAAACTAGTGGTTAAAGCATATACAGGCGGAGGAGAGACTCCCATTGTTAACTTTATATACATAGATACACCAGTTAACTGTGAGTATTGGCTGTGGAAAATCTGTCTTCTAGTAGAAGGATGGGATGATTTAAAAGGTTGGAATAATCTTCCTTTCTTAAGGGAGAACATTTAATTCTATGTAACATGCACTTGAGAAAGGATCCAACTGAGAAATGAAATGTGCATACATGGCATTTTGATACTTTTAAGTAGCTGTGTTTTTTTAGTTTAGAATGAAAGTAATGGTACATCCTTATTTAAGTCTTGTATGTTTCTGGGAAATAGCTTAATATATACACATATGCATGAGTTGTGAGTCCTGTTTGCTAGAATGCATTGAAGAATTACAGGTAACTTCTGTATGGACTCTTGAACTTCTAATGTTGATTCTTACTCTCACCATCTTTCCCAGTTAACTCCTTCATAAGTTATAAGAAAGGGTTGTTGGCTTGAGCACTGTAGTTTGCTCACCGGGCAGATTAGTTCATCAAAACAGAACAGGAAATCACTTGCCTGTAATTCTGTTCCCTTGAAAATACCACTCAGCAGTCAGTTGTGAAACTTAGGATCCAAATTGGAGATGCCTGGTTTTGAAAAATTTGTTGGGGATGGAGATGGAGGGCTAAGAAAGGGTGGAGCATTGGCTCATGCAAGGAGACTTCACGATTTAGGCTAACTAGCAGGACAGTGCCTAAGCCCTCATGGTACCCTCACAGAGGCAGTTCTGCCTCTTGCATCCATGTTCCACCTCCCATTAGGCAGCTTTCTCTTGTACAGGCACAGATAGTTGTACAGCCACGCAGGGAAGCTAAATGGAGACTTAAGTAACACAAAAAAAGATAAAAGGAGAATGTAACATGTGTCCATGCCCTACTGGGGTTGGTGTGTGTCAGGGACACGAACACTCACTGGCACAGGACAAGAGAGCACTGGCCAGGGTGGAGGGCGAGCGAGCTCTGATAGTGCTCCCCCTTGGCCTATTTGTTATAGCCTCAACTGTTTGTGAAAAACGCAGCCCAGGGTTGTGTCTTCCAGCTAGAAGGAAATACTGATTCTTGTGGCAGCATAAATCCTAGGAGAGCATGAACACCTGGGTAGTGTCTGTCTTGCTGTAGTCCATCAATGCTGCAGGTACAGATGATCTGTCAATGTCTCATGGTAAAAATCCATCATCTTTGGGGATCTGAGGGAAAACCTAACCAAATAGTTAAGTGAGGTTATCATTGTCTTAAATTTTGGAAATTTACCTTTATACTTAAGATGCCAACGTGAGGGCAAATTAAGAGCAAACTAGTAATAATTCAATTTTGGTAAGGAAATCAAGGTCCAAAGACTTACAGCTATGTCCCAGAACTTCCAGCCAAGCTATCTTGAAACCAGAGACCACAGAGTTTTACTGCTGTGTTGCTGGCAGATATCCCACATAGACTTGATGTTATTTTTGGCCTAGAAGCTCAGGCTATATTGACTTTAACAGGTGAGAAGTTGAAAACAAATTTTTAAAGTATTTTTCTTTCACAGCAAACATTCTGTACCTTCTAGCCCTGCTAGTGATAGTTCCATCACTAGTAGCAGCCATATGCCACTGGAAAATGAAGTGGTAAGTCATAATGCATTTTTCTGTTGTGAATGGAGAATATAACTAGCAAAATTCATAAACTACAGCTGCAGCTTGTTGCTTCCAGCCTGCGGTAAGGCCTTACTCATTTTTTCCTTTGGCTGCCCAGCTGCGTGGATGTTTTTGTATTTGGGTTGCAGCATTTCTGAGGCACTCATCATCTGCTGATGATTCTGTACACATCTAAGTGGGTGCTGCTGGGAGAATATGATTTCATGAGAGAACAAAAATGTCATTTGCTTTGCATTCTTTTTCCAGGGTGAAGGAGTGCTGCTGTCCTGTAATACCTAGTCCTAACAACAGCAAAGTGCTGTCATTCAAAGAGTTTAAGGTAAGATCACACAAAAATCTAGTACTTTTAATTTTTCCATCTTTGATCAGTAAAATTTCTAAAAAATACTTTTCTTGTGTTGGCGACATTTAAAAACAAGTGACAGTCATTATACAGAAATTAACACAGTTTAATATCATCATTTAATGGAAAAACCTTTTGATATTCATGTGACTCTGCAGTGACCAGTTTATATTCTGCTGTCTGTTATTGCCAAAAGTGAAAAATGTAATTGGAGAATAAATGAAATCTTTTGATGAATTAGGTGATTCTCCCAGTATTACTGCTCAAAACCCAGCCTGAGCACAACAGACCAGGTGATGCTGCACTTTGCTGCAGCCTGTAAACTGCATCTGCCCGCCCCTTGGGCCCCACACCTCCCTCTGATAGGGCACAGCAGCATGAGGCACTTGCTGGCCCTTGGGAGGGTGCAAGGGGTTTTGCCAGGCACTGCCAGGTCTGTCTAGCAGGAAAGGACTGGCAAAAAAGGCCTTCAACTTCTTCTGTAGGCCCTTTGAGCTGGGAACTGCTGCTTCCATGCCACGTGTAAGGGAGTCACAAACCTAGGAGCATGTCTTTACCCTGGCACAGGTGGGGCTGCTGTCAATTCTGCTGCTGGTGTTCACTGAACACTAGCACCAGAGGGAGGAGTCTGCAGAACCTAACAGCCCATGCTGCTGCCTTCCAGGTGCTGGTGCTTCAGACTAAAACTGCATATAAATTCCACATAAAATATAGCTTCTATTGATCATTCTCTACATATGTTTTCCTTCAAATTCTGTTCATTTATTTGAGAAAATCCAGGAAAAAAACATTTATAAGACAGAAGTGCTTGAAGTAATCACTCTCTTTCCTTTACTCTAGGCTTCTTGTGTTGAGTAATTTTTTTGGTTTTTGACTCTCTTGTAGGTTGGTTCTGAGAAAGTATTGAAAATAAGTGACTGTATTCCTGACATGCTAGCAGTGGACAATAAGACTGAAGCCCAGAAATTACACCCACAGAGCCAATTGCCTTCAACGCCAACAGAAGATAAGATTGATGGTCACAATTCCTCCTGTATTTATTCTAATGAAAAAGAAGAGAGAGGCTTTACAGCCAGCTTTACACCTCAGACTCATATTTGGTTTGAGAATTTTGCTTATTCTTCTCATTTTGCAGTTGAACCTGAGTCCTATCAAAAATTAGAGACATTAGGAGCAAACATGTCAAAACCGCCAGTACTGGTGTACCAGCCACATTACTACTTTGATATTTTAAATGAAGATGCTGACCCAACACCCAGAGAAACAGCTGGCAGAAAGCCCAGTCTGAGATATATTTCACAAACAGATGTGCATTGCCTAGGGAGGAGGCTTTAATGTACCCTTCTTCATTGAGTCCATCCAGTGTTTGCTTACACAATATAAGTAAGAATTTCTAAAACCACAACAGCTGCTTCTGATGAAGGTTTTCACAAGCCTAACTTCTGTTAATGCTGCAGAGCTCTTGCTTCAGGATTACTTTCAAAATACTGTCTTCTGCACAGGAATGATGGGTGCTATGGTTTCATCACAAGTTACGGGCATTATGTAAGATCTATAGGCTGTTTTGTGGCCTGTATTATGGAGAAGTTTAGGTCAGCTTCAGTTGAGAAGTTTCTTATAGCCTGATGCAAAGACCCAATATATTTTCCAGAGATTAAACCTATTTAGAAGCTAGAGGAGCAAGTTAAAACAAGCAGACACACTGTGCTCACGGGGCGTATTTCAGGTCCACTATTCCATGTGCACTCACTGCCTGCTCTGGGCACCCCTAACCTCTGGAACTGCCCCAGCCCAGTAACGGTGGGAAGGTGTGTTGTATTTTCTCTCTCCTAAATGGGGTAAGGGATCAACATGGAAGGGTTACCTGCATTCAGTGTGAGACATCACTGAAAGGTTAGAAGGAACTTTTGACTTCTCTAGGCGTGCTACTCTGTGTGCCAATGATCATCCTGCTTTTACTTTACCTGCCTTCCAACTGCACTTGGTGGGTTAAAGAGCACAAACCTCCCATACTTCTATAGTATAGGCCCCTGTTAGTAGGCTGCTGCTCCTATTCTGGTAACTGGGGCTCCTTACACTTCTGCCCTCTCTGCCTGGACCCTTTGAAATCCTAAACAAAGGTCCCTTACCTAAGCAAAGGAAATGTGGGGAGTTGAGTTTTTCCAACGGGACCGCTGTTTGCAAAGGTATTACCATGGCACTGTCTTTCCACTTGGGCATGTGAACTTAACTTCTGGCATTAACCTCTGCAGTTATGTAGCAAGCCCTAAACAACCAGGTAAGCAGACAAAGTAGTCAGATGCATGTGTGTATGAAACCCATTGTGAAGAATGTGATACTCAGGCTGCATATCAGCTACAACTGCCAACATTAGTTTTGCATATATTAAAAAAAAATTGATTGTAACACTTGGAATGTCTACAGTAGGCAGTGCTGAATTTGGTCTTTCATTTTGATTTTGAAAAATTGTACATTTCTAGTGAATCAGAATAGTTGAAAGTCTCATCAGATTAATCTCCTTGGTGCACAAGGAGTGCTTTGGTCTTGCCTGTTCATAATGCTGTATGGAATCTAAAGAGTTCAACTTAAGAGCATAGAATAAGCAGTTCTCAAAAGGGAAAAAAAATGAGCTTTGTTTTTTTACAATTTGAACTTCAGCTCATTTGTTAAAATGTAGTTACTCATCTCCCCTATGTTTAAGTAGCTAATCACACTTCCTAAAAACTAAGCAGCTGCAGCCAGAAATGAGTTTTGATACTGAACTGCATCATGGTTTTATACTGTTGGTTTTAGATATTGCTGCAATGTCCATGAGCTGTGTTGCAACAGGAAAACCAAGACGACCTTATGTAAATGCTGGCTAAGAAAAACATTGACTGCAAACAGAGGGAGAGAAGTCTTGAGGCAGGCCGAGGTGAGGTACAAAAAGTAGTATGGTCCTTCCTTTCAGCCTTCAGACAGTAGAGTCAGGAACCATAGCTGGTCACATTTGCCTGAACTGCAGTTTGACAGAGAAGAGAGAAGAGAGGAGGCTGATGCTGGTCAATGGAGCCATCCCAGAGAAACTTTTTCCTCCCTTTATGTTACTTTCCTTTGAGTTACAGTGAATTTGAAAGTTTGACACCACAATCTCTTTATGACTTAGAACAATTCCTTCTCCAGAGTGTTTTCTCAGATCTTGTGTAGTTCAAAAGCTTTACTGCTGGGAAAAAGGTCAAGGAGGAGAAAGGAGCTGTTTTGCCACTACCCAAATGAAACTTTCTAGCTGTGCATTTCAAAAAAAGGCTTATTAAAAAACGTTTGAAATGTATCCTGAATCAAGAGTTATGTATCTGAGGAAGTCGGAAGCCTGTCAAAAGTCAGACTATCCCACAAATAAAACTTGAAGTTTCAACATGCAGCAGTTCCTCATGCTTGTGCAGAGCTGTTAACAGAGCAAATTCCTACTTTTGAAGCACCTGCTGCCACTGGGGGATGGCTGCAGGGATTCAGCACAGGAGGGAGCAGAGGGGGGTGCGTGGGCACACTGCAGCCAGTTGCACCTTCCTGATGGTGGGGTGAGACACCTTGGCCTGTTCTCACCTCAGCTGCCTTCATCTTTTTCTTGGGGGATCCTGCACTGATTAAACTTAATTATCTAGAAGCAAGGAAACACTTTATCAGGTACCAGATTGCTTGGTACTCACTCCTCTATCTATAAACCTTTCTGCTTGCTGGCCCTGATGGGTGGTGTTTCATGAAACAGTTTCTGTGCTTTTAAGCACAGAAAAAAGGTATTCCAGGGAGGAATGCCTTTGTGCCACTCAGAAGGTACAGTCTGGGCACTAGAACTAAAGATTACTAACGTATTTTTGGATGAGTGGGGAGGTGTGTATAATTTTTATATTTCTTGCATTTTTAGATTTCTTGCACTAAGGGTTGAATGAGTTCAAAACAGTAAACTTCTGTAATTTTTCTGTTTATAATTCAACTTTCAGCTGTTATTCAAATCCTAATACTAAGCCATTACATAATGGAAAATTATTCTCAGTATGTTAAACTATTAAAATAAAAATAGTTTACAACCTATTAAAGAGTCCCTATCTATTTTTACAAAACATCTTACAAACCAGTAATGTAAAATACATTTTTGCAAATATTTATTTGGAAAGCTTCAGGTTGCTCTGGTTAATTAGTAACTTAGGAATATAAAAAATTCCAACCCCTTTCTAGTGCTGAGAGGTACACATGAGACTAGAACAACTGTAAGAAGTTTAAGTACATTTTATTAACAATGCATCCCTTTGATAAGATTACGCTTCAGGAGGCTTTTAATGCCCATTGACATGAACTGTACACACTATACAAAAAAACCCCCAAAACCACAAAAAAAAAAAAAAGTGGGCAATACCATTTTGGGACAAGCCTCTGTTTAAATTATACACAGCTCAATGCAGTATTCTTACGGAAAATATATAAATACTTTTTCTTGCTATGTTACAGGTATACAATATAAATCAGATTTCCATGTCTGTTCAGTGACCTACAAACACTATAACCTCCAAATATGTAGCAGCGTATTACTAAAAAAAAGACCACACAGGACAGGGAGAATAAGTCTTGAGATTTTCCTTGATCCTTTCCCTCCTCAGAATGATTAATTTAGATACGCTCTTGTAATGCAGTTTTAGGGATGCTGACAGCCCAGTATTGGACACCTTTTCAACTAAATCTACAAAATGTCTGCTTTTTCCCTTCTCAGACACTGCATCTTGTGCTTAAACACCCTATTCAGTGGCAAAATGGCATGTTACACTTTTTGGCATAAATTACATTTCTCAAATATAATAGTGTATTTTACAAAGAAACTTGAGCAAAATGTGCAATTTCTGCATGCTGTGGCATTACTGTCCATCTACGTTATGAGAACAGCCCAAAGAAAATCCCCATTTTTTACTGCACATACACCTATGTTGGAAACAAAACTATCCAAAGAACTAGAAGTGAGAGTTAAACAAAAAGGTGGGGGGCTTCTAGAGAAATATAAAACATGGTTTCTAGCATATTCCCAAATGTCTTTTATACTCTACTTTATAACAGAAGTGTAACGTAAAAGTTACAGGACCTGCTTTCAACTGGGTCCAGCAAAGCTCTGAGTAACAGGACTACTGGGAGGTGAGCAAACACCTCAGAGATGTTCTGAACCCTGGCAAGAATTCTTCTACTGTGACTGCTCAGCTTGACCTCACTTGCACTTACAAGGTAACACCAGCTTCCTGTAGTCCAAATCAGCCAAATACCAAGAGCAGGACACAGACTAAGAACAAACAACAACTCTTTCACCTCTCACTACGCTTTATTACCTACTTCTCAAATAGCTACCTTTCTCTTCAGGTGCTCAGTAAAGGTGCTATAGTTTTTTTCAGTCTCTCACTGCAAATTACAACTCTTACTCAAGAGCACTACATGTGTTTCAAGGTGAAATGACAAAAAGACAAGCAGGATTCTCAGTGCTTCCTTTTTAAAGGTTTATAAGGGCAGCTTACTTCAGTGTGCCAAACCACCGTGCCCTAAACTACCAAACGCCTCACTTCATATTGGCTTGGGAAAAAATAAAACCCAGTGAGAGCATGTTTAGGGTATGTATTTCAGGTCAAATAAAAACTGTCAGATGAGGAAAAGTGACTGTTTCAAGCACAACATGCCAGGGGCCTGACACCCAAGTGAGGCACCTTATAGCCTGACCCACTCCAATGTCCACAACAGCTGGGAGCATTCTGCATCTCTGAATTTCACAGCTGAAATGGTGTCTCTCCAAAAGGAGACTTGCAGCACCCAGATTTGTCCTCCTGCCTACTCAGTGGAGAGAAACAGGCCCTCAGAGAAGTAACTGGGAGGGCTTCACTTAGCCATCTGCCCTTCAGGAAGGGCTCTCCTTTTCCACTGACTGGAAGAGCAGACCACGGCAACGAGCCAGCCAGTGCAGCAGGCTAAGCGGGACTGATTTCTCAGCCAGCCTCTCCTTTTCACAGAGGCTTTTGCCTCAGAGATGAGTATTTTGTGTTACCAGGTGGAGTCATTCAGGAGTTCTCTTTGCTGCAGCAACAGCGTATGTGAACACCCTGCGCTTTACCATTTATGTGACGTTATCACCTATCATTCAGGCTGAAGAAATACACAGTGGGTGGACTGCCAGCTCCCCTTGCAAACCCTTCTAGGAGAAGTGGAAGGATTCTTCATTAGTACGTACAATTTTAATTTACTACTGTTTTCTTTTGAAGTTTTATCATGAAACAAAACTCCAAATGAGAACTTTGAAAGGGATCTTTCAAAAAAGAAATCTATAGAATTAGAAATTCACAGTTTATTACTAGGCCAATATCAAATTCCTTCAATAACAGTATCCCTTCATTTGCCAATTAAACATTATTGTGAGCATAATGTAAATATGTAAATTAATTCTAGAAATGTTGTATGTTATATACAGTACAGACTTGACGTATACTTTTTGAAATCTACTGACACTGATATACACTCTAAAAAAAAAAAAAAATCACGTTTTAGAACTAAATTTGCAGCCATAATTTGTCAAGTTTTTGATTTTACAGATCCCCACACAAGCGAGTACTTCAGAACACTTAAGCATTTCAGGATAGAGATTCTTTCAAAAGTACATTGACATTGCTTTAGCTTACCAGAGGTCTCCTTATGTTGCTCTCTACATTAAGTGCTATGGGTTAAACTGGTAACAAATGAACAGAGGTGGTTTTTTTTAAATACAGGTGATAAAACTTGTTTATTTTGCTTTAACTGCAGAAAAATAACATGGAGTTGCTTAATGTAACCCCATCTCCTTATTAAAACAAATCTTTTCTATTCTAACCTGAGGTAGTGTTTGAAACTACTGTATAGAATATGCTAGCCCCATTTTTGGGAAAACTACATTATTTCCTTTGGAGTTTATACCACTATTTGGTCTACTGTGATTGACATTTTGGTTTTACAGAAGCATTTACTTCCTATGTCCAGAGAAGTCCAATAGTTACTGGTGTGGTACGTTTCCAGAGCATTTCAAACATTCCTTGACACATGGATATATTTTTTGTGTCACTGATCATGGAGTTAAATCAGGTTTTTTTGCTCCTTCTTTCAGTGGGAACTCTTGAAAATGTAATTTTAGGAACTTAATTTGACTATAAGCAGCAATTTATAATCTGCTTTACCAGAACCTGATGGTATACAGTGCGCATAACTCAGTGAAGTGACAGCTGCAAAGCAGTGCTTTTGTGGCAAGGTGAAATTTCCAGTAAGGACAAATAAATTCTACATTTCACTAGGAATTGTGTTTTACTGTTCACAGGACTACTTATTGAAATCCCCAGTAGCGTAGCTAGTCAGAACAGAGTTATGAGCATCAGGATAAATTTCACTTATCTTCACTTAAGTATTAATCTGACAATTGTAAAAAAAGGTAAAAGTGAATGGATAAAAATATGTTCTACTTAGTACAGTCCAGCTGAATTATTCACCTATATCAAAATCAAAGTGTAATCCCCTCTATTACAGGCATATCTAACAAAGGTGGCCATGCTACTGTATATACACATTTGCATATATTTATACTACCTTCCTATAAAGGCTTCTGAATTTTAGAACTGTGATGAAAGTGACAGGGATTCTTTTTTTTTTTTTTTAAGCTTGCACTCATTAATTAGGAAACCTCACTAGTAACATGATAGAGGCAACTATTTCAGTCATTAACAGTCACTGTATGATTTAACTTCTGCAACAAGTCTTAAATACCAGTATAAAATAAGTACTGCTGCTCCAAAATTTGGTACTTAAGGCTTTTCACTACAATTATTAGTACTATCTGATGCTTGATCACTCATCCATTGAAAATTCAAATAAACCTTTGTTTTTATAAAATGTTGTTTCCATGGAACTTGGAAAGCACTCATATTATGTTTTCTCACAAAAGCAGCAATGATTAAATGTCTTCAAGTTCAGTTTATACATTATTCATTTATCTGATACAAATCATGCTATTTAAAGAGTTTTAGTTAAGAGTAAGATCAACATTCGTACTATATGAGCATGAGTGTAGAAACTGCAGACACATGCATATCATTCAGGGAAAACAATCTGATTTCGGCATTTGAAGTTTAAATGATTTGTTATTTTTTAAAATCAAACTGTAGTGAAAATCCTTAGCTGGTTCAGATAAGATATATGTATGTAAATGTAATGAAATTGGAGAGACTGCTAATAAAATGACTTACAACCATAGCAATATTAAAATAACTTAAAGGAAACCTCAGATTCATAGAGGCTTTTCTTTCTATCTGAAGTTACAAACCCCCAAGTAGTGTTATAAACAGTACAAAAACCAACAGAGAAAGACTAACATTTATCCCCTTGTGTCCGTAAGGACAGCATGGCTCCCCATTGCTGGCAATGGAATGCACCCTCATCTCTCTGATTCCTGGTATCCAGGGTTTAAAAAGCAAGGCATCATTCTGCTTCTCTGGAACAGGATCAGAAGTCAATGAAAAAAAAGATGTCTCTGCATGTTGTACTATTTTTTTTAAAAAATTTATGGAAGAAAACAAAATGAAAACCTGTGGAGGTGTTCAGTGCTTGGCTCTTGCATATACTGGTAATTACTATTATTAAAATTATGTTTAGTAACTCCCCAAAGGGCTCAAAAGACTTGGGCAGTAATTGGTTGAGGAAGAAGAAGTTTTCGGTTCAGTCTTCAGGTACCAGTAGCTTCCAGAACGGTCTAGAGGATGATGCTCCAAGCTTTTTATCCAGTCAGAGGTTGTCTGAGGATTTCAGAAAGTCTATATGCAATGCACTGCACAAGACAGAGGTCAGGATTCAGCTGATGTATCAATTATTGGCTGTTTCGTCATTGTAGCTAAAATAGCCTCTGCTTCTTCGTGCATCTAAAAGAACGTGACAGATGATGTTGTTAAGACATTTTACTAGACATCATAAAATGGTTTCCTTTAAAACATATTTGAAAATATCTTTTATTCAGAACATGAAACCTGCACCAGCTGCCACATTTTGGTGCATATGAACCCTTCACTTACTTGTAAGAACTGTACATCTTGAAATAGCTCCTGAATGAACCTTCGAGATGGAAGTCGAAATGTACAATGTGCTAACAAGTAGGACACCTCGGAGTAAAGGCATATGTCATCAAATGCTTGGGGATACTTCTCCTTAATTCTGAAAAACAGAAAAAACACGGTTTTGTAAGCCTTAAACAGATTTCCATAACATTTTAAAAACCTGTTCGGTTAGATTTTGATTGTCAACATTAAAGTAGAACTCTTCAGTAATAGGCATTATACATTCTGGATCTGATGAAGCAAAAAAATCAGAACTGTACCAAACGGGAAGAAACCTATGTTAATGAGATGAAACAGAATATAAAATTTGAAAGTTGTACAGAATTGCTGAGATCACATACTCTTAAAATAACATATGTAGAAAGAGAACAAGTATATCAAAGAATTGGCACCCACATGTAGTAAAAATGTGGAAAAGCTAACTTAATTACTTGTAAACATTTTTTAAACTAAAATGGGCGTTTCTGCATTTTTTTAGCAGTTGCACATCAGGATTTATGTTCCTATTTTTTAACATGACTTTTTCTATAAATTAATTCCAGTAGTTGTTCTCTTGCTCAAAGCAGATTTGTGTTTCTCAGGAAGTTATTTTCAGTTGTTTTTCTGCTTATCTGACACATATTATTTGGCACAAATAAATTATGTTTTTTTAAAGATGCATGGTATACTGTATACGTAATGAAATAACAGTACAGTTGAATTACTGATATTAAAAGGACTGAAGAAAAGTAAGAAATTAAAGACAAAGCAAAAATACTAAAAGGAAAATTCTTTGTTTAGCTTTTATATTACATTCAATCACATCTGCTTGACAATTTTTTGACAGGTCAGAAATAAGGTTAATCATTATCCCAGAGGTCTTAGGGAATACAAACAAATGAATGTTGCTAAACATCTTCTAAATGTGTTGCACTTACGTCAGGAGTCCAGTTTCATGGCCCTTAGTTCCTACTGAACTACTCAAGTTGATTACTAAACGTAAGACTTCTTTCCGCAAAAGTATTCTGCACACTGGTGTATCATCTGGGATTGATTTCACTCCTGAAAATACATATAAAACAGTATGGAGTTTAAACAGAACTGTCTTTGATTGTGCTTATCTTATGCCACATAAGTCTGTTTTAGCACTCCATGAAAACACACACACACTTAGGTATGTCTTCTGAAATATCAAGATAGATTTCCACTGAAATTAAAGCTTAAAAAAACCCCAAACAACACCTGTTTTCAGGAATTTTTATGTTAAAGTATTTTTCAAAAGGTAAACTACCATTTCATAAGTGGAAAATCCTGTAAGACTCCATTAAAGTACTCTATCACTATGCCCATGTTGCGGACTGGGCAAACAATTACCTGCTCTGTTCCTATCAGATGCTGGAGAAGTTAGCAACCAGCTACTTCATAATAAATTATGATCACTCAAAATGTAAAACAGGCATAAAAAAAGAAATGTCTCTCTTTACAGAAATTCAGTACTTTTTTTTACATTAACCCCAGTTTAAAAAGAAAGGCAATCAATTTGCTTGCAATGTCAGATACAGAGCTCTTTAATAACCTGCAGAAATGCTGTACAGCAAAAGGAGAAGAGTTTCAAAGTATGTTTTCCCATCTGGAGATGGTGGTTGTTTTTGTTCTTGTTCCTTTCGTTGTGTTTTGTTTGTTTTGTTGTTTCTTTGTTTAGCTGGGGTCCTTTTGGTTTGTTTTTCTGTTTTGGGTTTTATTTTTATTTTGTTGATGGGTTTTCTTGTTTGTTTTTCTTAATAACAAGCATTACTTTGTTGCAGTATATATAAATTAAACATTTTTCCACAATACCTAAAAAAGACTGAGAGTTATAGTCTCTAATAATCATAAGGCTTTCAAACTTACCCAGTACAAGCTCTGTACTCTTGGTGCTGCTAGCTGAACCGTGGGATACTGCATCACTACAGCCTGAAATTCCAGAAAATTTGGAGGAGTGCACATCTAAGTGATTGTGCATGGTCTGCCCACACCAGTCAGTATATGGAATGTCTGAGAAATCTGACATAAACAAGATGTTGCATCTTTGTTATTCACACTTTTCCTAACTTCAAAAGCTATTCTTATTTTTCAACAACAGTAAGCATGTAAGACACTGATGCACTAAGTACTGTGCATATAAGCCAGACGGAAACTAGATGCTGGATTTTGGACAAATCATACTTAAAATGTCTAATACTCACTTCTTTGGAATCTTAAAACATTCAAGTGAAAACAATAAACTCCTTTAGACACTGACGGAAGCATAAAAACTGTCATCATAGATGAGATCTTATTGATATATCTATGCTTCATCTTAGGTAATATAAAGATGTTTTTGCATGTTCAAACTATTATCACAGGTGTTGCAGAAAGGGTTCTGACTTCATCATCAACAGAAAGATGTGACAAATAAGATTCTTCTGGTAGTTTTCACTATCCACAGCCTTTGGCATTTTGGATTTAAAGAGATGAATATAAAATCTGAGCTTTAATTATTGTGCAGTTAATGCCCTAGTTTGAGTTAGAACAGAACAATTCTGTTCAGTGATTTTACTTCTCAGCCAAGTCTCTGCTAACTAACTGCACTTTCTGAAGTTAAANAGCATCAGTGGTGGCAGTGATGTAATTGCCATCTAGGGTGGATGGGTTCCATACTGCTATTGTACATATTTGTATATACTCTATTTTATTATTATCATCTTCATTAAAGCTGTTTTCTAATCACTGAAGATTAATTTGAAAAAATATGCTGGTGTAGATTGATGAGACAGGTTAATTCTGAAGGGAAGGGTGTGAAGAGCATTCAAGCTCTGCTTTCCTCTCTTGAACTGTCTTTTTTTTCTTTCCCTTTTCAGTGTATTAANGGGAAAGAGAGGTTAACAGAAAGCATCTGCTACAGGTCTAGCAGACTGGACCTAAGTCTTTACACAAAAACACAGAAAAACAGTTCTGAAGGGCTTAGTGCAGATGACCTAGTTCAGTGCCTTGCTCAAAGAAAGGTTCACCTCAAACTGAGATTAGGTTACACTGTGAAGAGTTTCCCCTTACGTTCAAGGGGATTCAACTGGAATTTCAATTCTTAGAGCAAGTGTTTGCAGCCTCCTATCCAGAGGCTGTGTGCCTCTGACAAGAGCCTGACTTGGCTGCATCTGTAATTGACTACATTTGGGATTTTATTTGCCATCCCTTCTTAATACTGAACTCAAGCTCAAACTGAGCTCTCTCTCTGGCCCATTCCCCATATTTTGTACATCATTCCCCTTGCCAACAGTACTCTTTAAGTGCTACTAGCTAAATGTGAAACTATCCTGCAAAGTGCTGAGGATTCCTACCAAGCATCCGTTACTGGATTATCTTTTTATTACAGACATTGCAAAAAGGCATGTAATATGCAAGCTCCACAAAGGAGGTTAGGAATACATGATTCTGAATCTGAAAATATGAAGGAATATGACTAAACCCCAGAAACTACAGATCAACTTCAGACTTCTCAGATTTTCTTCATTTTGTTTCATGCTATGGACTCACTTTGAAGTCAGACTTTTCATTAGTTTGACAGCACGCATCAGTTTTCACGGCATGGATGTTAAATACTAAATAAGGTTTAAAATTTGTACTTTGATAAGCTCTTAGAAATATTTTGAGAAAACATTCAGACACCTAGCCACACTAACAGTTCTATAAATCAAAAAGCTGGAAATGACCATAGAAATACCATTGATTGCACAGTGAGCTTATTACAGAGAATTAATTTTAAGGTCAATAGTAAGAAAAAAACCTTACAGATGAATCAATTTTGAAGATTAACAAAATTCAGTATTTTCATTCAGCTTTATCATGCTTCTCCACAAGGAACACTAACCTGTACGACTGTACTGTATGTTGTTAGGCTGATAACCCAGTATTTGAATGCAGACACAGTAAAGGCAGTTCTCATCTGTATGCTCCTGTAGCCCTGTATCCTCCGTGTTTTCTAAAAACTGAGAGGCATCTGAACGGCTCGTATTCATTATTTCTGTGAGACTGATCTGCTGTCGGAGCATCTGAAAAGGGCTTTTGACAACATCACTTGTACCTGATGGAAGACCTGTAGGTAAACAATTAGACATCAGAAAAAGGACAAAACCAAGAAATCAACATTATTTCAATTAAATTTCCCTTTTGAGCCTTCTAAGGTGGTGTATGTAGTATGTGTGTGCAGATCCAGAAGCTCTGAGTGGTTGAGCTCCCAATATTTTTAGTATTTGGGAAGCAGAAAACACATTCTAGTTCCAGCTTATCATATATAATAAAATGTTGCAAAGGGCAGAATTTAACCTCTAAACATACATTACTGTATGTAATAGTAATACCCATGTAACACTAATGTTACCAATTTTCACAATGTCAAACGAGATCGTACAACATAGCAGATGTTTAAATGACACAAACGCCAATGAAAACGGAAACACAATTTAAAGATCTGTAGCCTAGTGCCTTTAATAGGAAGAAACTAAACTCAATACTGCAGAAACATGCCTAAAACTTTAGTGACATGCTCCTCTCTGGGTGGAAAATACCAATAGAATTTTGAAGAGTTACTTTACATTGGAACTTAGTAATCCAAAAAAACACACTGGCAGGAAAAATCAGCTTTACATATTACATTAACAACACAAAAGAAAAAAATAAAATCACTAAGGTCTGTCAATTTGGATGTTCAAAGTGTTTGTAATAAAGTTACAGTTAACTAGGAGGCAAGACAACAGCTATCCTATACTACATTAGGACTAGTTTCAAAGCTGCTTTTTCAATTGTCCTACTGAGAAGACACATACTGATGCCCTACAGATTTCTGACTACTTTGGAGTAAAAAAGAAGTGCATTCCAAAACAAGCCAGGCATTACAGAGCACATGTAATTCTCTTGTAACACGTCCTATCACCTCCACTGATCAACTGTCATGGAAACATTGCAGAAAGTAAAAACATACTTTCTGAGATATACACCCAACACCTTTATTGGTATCTACAAATCCACATACAATCAAAGGCAAGATAAAACATAACAGCTCAATATGTGGCATACATATTTAATCTTAGCTTAAATTTTGTTACTTTAATGCAGTATCTCTACCAGTCTTCAACTAACATTAGCTCATATTATAATGAAGAATATGTAGACTTTCCTCCTTTGTTTATTAGAGCGGGACAAAGCTTATGCTGTGTTGAAGCAACGCCACATTACATCAAACTAAAACCAGGGAACTAATGGCCTGATATTCTGAATCCAGAACACAGCTCGAAATTTAACAACTAAAAATAACCTTTTCTGTAAAGAAAAAAAGAACCCC
>VYZX01032779.1:71514-93818 GCA_013401335.1 Brachypteracias leptosomus | reverse complement strand
CTTATCTCAAACACTGTGGAAAAAAGTCTGAATTACATACAATAGATCTTGTAAACTTTTTCTTGCAACATAGCAAGATTTAGACAGAACATACTTTCTAAAACTCATTCAAAGCATATACAAGCAAATATTTTGCTTCCACACAAACAAATGGCTGGGGTTTTTTATTACCTGCAAGGCATTTAAAAATACAGTTTTCTACAGCACAGAACTTTCAAGCATTCTGCAGGAACTTCACAATCCTCAGATTAAAAAATGTTCAAAAAAATCAATTAATTCAGACCGTAAGCTTTCAAATAAAAGGAGAAGCAGTCTTAGTTTACCTACATTTAGAAAGAGGATAACTGAACAATTTAAATAACCTGATTTTCTTAGAAAAATTTACAGTTATGGTAACAGTCTACTGCTTTACCATAAGCAACTGTTCTTACAAATACTACTTCTCAGTTGGAAAACAAAAAAAAACACCCCAAAAAATCCAGGCTGGAAGGAGCTTTAAAGGAAAGACGACAGATATATTAGCAGCTAAAGCCCACCTACAATAGACAGCTTTTTACTGGTTCCCCTGATTAGGCCAGTTTTGTATCTACTATTAAATAAATAGTATACTGTAGTTCACTTATATTATACTCTTTCAAACAAAATTTCTTCAGTTTGCAGTTCTGGCGGACTGACTTGCAAAGCTAAACATAGTATTTCAAGAATATCTTGGTGAATTATTCACTAAAGAGGACTCTTGAGCTCACAAGCTATAAAATTTCATTTTGATCATGGACACTCAAAGTTCCAACCAGCAGCTCAGGGTGAGGTCTTCTATATCTTAAATGAGAGCCAAAATTCAGGCTACTTATAGAATCATAGAATCATTTTGGTTGAAAAGACCTTTAAGGTTACTGAGTCCAACCGTTAGCCCAGTACTGCCAAGTCCACCACTAAACCATGTCCCTCAGCAATGTACCCTTGCACAAAGAGAACAATTTCTGTATTTTTTGTGTGTTTCTGATGCCATTTTAGTGAAGTTCTTATTTTTAACATTCGATAGAAGTTACCTGTATCCACAAAATTAATTATAAGCATGTGACTTCAGTGAATTTTTTGAAGTTACTGTTATTCAGGAATTCCGTAAGGACTACAAAAATTAACAGTTCTGATCTGTTTTATGCCCACTTGAAAACCTTACAATGCTTCCTTTAAAGTATTCATTAAGAAATTTTCCAAATAAGGCCCAGGCAGATTTCCCAAATATGGGCACTACTTGCTTCATCATCTTCAGCCTTTGGAGGGAAAGAAGTCTGATCTGTGCTAAATGTGTTGCTCGGGTGCCTTTTCTCAGTCTTGTGGAAAGCTCCCCTACCAGTTCAATCTGTAAGAAACCCATGGGAACATGAAGTCCAGAGTCTAGCAGTGAACTGGGACACTACTTACACACAGGTAGTGCAACAGTGCAATTGCTGCTGTGAAGCAGAAACACCTTGGTCAATTCATACTCTAATCTAGACAGCAAATATCCCAAGGTCCGAGCTGCTGAGTTCCAATTTAAAAACACAACAAAGTCTTAAGACTTGGTAACTTTAGTAAGATTTTTCATGTGATGAAATTGAAAGAAAGATTTTCACTACAGTATATGAAAGATCCAGTGTGAATTCAATTATAACTAGCTAGCAATCTCCCCAAGCTGGCAGCTAGAGCCAAAAATAAGAAATGTATTTTTTATTTTAAAATTTCATTATCATGCATTCTGGTGCTCTTTTCCTTTCACCTCCCAACTACCTATTAATTCCCTGTATTTGATGGTAGCTGTGGAACACCATTTAACTTTAAGAGTTAAAAATTAACAAACTATTTAGGGTTTGTTTTTTTTTTTTTAAAGACATTCATCAAAGGTGGGAGTGAAAAAAACAAAAAAAGTAGTTGAGTTAAAGTTTGTTTAAGTTAAAGTAGTCAAGTTAAACTTGACAATACTGTCACATGAGTGCATGGTCTGCTACTAAGACTAGTATCAAGAAATCTGCATTCATTTAAACCAGTGCCTGCCTTCATTGTGATTTACATTCTCTATTCTTTACAGCTCCTTTTTAAAGAAACTGATTTCTGTAACAGATCTTTGCCACACAGTAACAAGTGGTGTGAGACACAAGGAAGAAAACCAGAAGAAAATCCCCAATCAAGAAATGCAAATTTAGAGCAAAATCCCTGTTGGTACATGCGTTTAAAGAAGAAAAGTTGCATTTAAGAAACTACAAGGAAGTCAGATCTTTTAAAAGCTGCCCCTTACCCTAATGAAAGATGTAATGCTTCTATGTAATATGCATGGACTTTAAAAGTTGAAAGCAAGTACTAAATAGTGTATACAATTTCCATACACAGCAGGTAGCGAAGCAAGAAAAGAAGTGACACAGTTACCCTTGTTGAAGAGATGCACAATAGAGAACTGTTATGCAGTGTTAGCTACTGAAGACCTATGCATCAGGGATGTTGCGGCTGTTAACAGCTTATAAACTCACTGTATTTTGTTAATTAGTGCATACCACTTTTAAGCCTTAAAAAAACAAAAAAAATGCTGTCCTAAGAAAATACACATAAGAAAAAAATACAAAACCGAATAACAAAGAATAAAATGCTAATGCAAATTACAATTTTAATCCTAAAAAAAGATGCGTGGTTAACATGTCACTCAGGGAAAACTTTAAAATAAAATACATGACTTATGATTATGTTGGCCTTGTAGAAAAATACTTTTATTTATTTTTATACATCAATATACGGGCACATCTATAAAACCAATGTGTAAGGGAAAACTACCCACTTCTTCAGATGCTTGTAATCAGAATTGCTTACCATAATTTAATTTTTTTTTTTAAATTTACAATATAATCATAACATCTTTTAAAAAATACTGTATTTGGTATGTCTTATCAGCATTTTGTAGAAATTCCTTATAGGTCAGCTTCTTCTCACTTGTTAACCCAGTTTTCAAGCTTACAGGCAGTAAGAGAAAAGTTATTTCACCATCAAGCAAAGATTTTCTTTTGCACTAAACATAAGCCAATGGGCTTTATGGAGTGAACAGAACTGAGTATTCCAAACAGATACATAAAAGATTGAGCGGTTTCCCTACAGTGCATGCTTCACAACACAAGAACTAAATTGCATATTAAAACTCTGGATCTGAACATGTGATATTCTCTCCATGGTCAGTGCCCCACTTAACAGAGGTTAATGTTCCTAATTTGAGAAAAAAGCCATGAAAGCAGTTCAAAGACACCTCATAAACAAGCCATCAAGAACTTGAAGAGCATCTTCTGAATAGAAAATAGTACTAAAGTAGCACAGAGCTCTCTTGTAGAACGACCAAAATGTTCAAGGATTCCCACAAGATTACCAGGCTTTCCAGACTAGGAAAGCTTTTCCCTCCTGACTTGATAAAATGACTCAGCTAGAACTTCATGACTAGAAACAGCTTTCAAGTCTGAACATAGAACTTTGTTAGTCAGGCTAGGATTTGTGTCTTAAATTTACAACTTAGATACACTTCAAAAATGCAGAAAGATGCATCTGACTAAATAGAAAAGCAAGCACTCTACAAGGAATTGGTTATTCACTATTCCTGACAGGACAAGAAGAATTCAAGTCATCTACAGAAATATTTCATAACAGGGGGTACTAACTTAGGTGTTCCAGAAAAGGTTCAGATAATGGTATTGTTTTGTGAGAACATGAAAATTATATCTAGTCTTTAAAAAGCAAAACTCCTGAACAAAACAGCTCCAAAAGTGAAGCTATTTCTTACTACTGTTGATTAATAGACTGCATCAATGGCTTCCTTTTATTCTTTCTAGCAAGTTAGAAACATTGCTTGCATATTTAGACATACGAAACCAAACAAGTATTTGCATGTTGAATAACCCTTTGGAAGACAGACAAACTAAGCATGGCACAATGATATTCCTTTAATTTGATCCAAGCAGCCATCATAGCAAGCTCTCCAAAACCAGTATTCTTTGAAAGAAAATGAAATACTATGTAATGGAACAAAAAAAAAAAAATTGCTTGCATACGCTTCAAAGAGACATACTCTTTGACTCAGTGCTCCAGACTAAAGCCTTCAAATTTTTGCACAAGAATGCTGCATGAAGAAAGCCCAGACAAAACAGACACTCAAAATGTTAGAAGGTTGTGTAACTTCAATCTCAGACTCCTCCTTTCAATGCCCAGCAGAGATAGCACTACCATGCACCAAAGGAAAAGGCGCTCAGACAAAGAAATCCAAACCCTTTACCTTATCCTAAAACCAAAACAAACCTACATAGGGATGCTCTTGTTGATACAACTATGTTATCACTTTATACAAAGTTCTGGGCTACTTGCAAAATACGTAGTTTTCTACACAAAACCCCAGAATTATCGCAATCTGAAATTTAGTAATATATCAGTATTTACTGCTCTTAAAAGAAAGCTAAAGGTGTTGGCAATTTCTTTACTTGGACTACTAAGAGTTATAGAAAGTTTCTTTATTATGGGGAGCAACTAGTTGCCCTCAGACGTTTTTACAGAAAGCTCTTTACTGGTACCAGGTTTTCTAAACCACCACAAGGTTCACCGAACTACAACTGCTTACAAAAACAAGTTGTAGCAGGTAGCATAGGCTGAACTGAGCTAGGATATTCCAACTGAAGTGCGATTTAACTGCCAAACAGAACAGTATAGAGAATTTGCAGTACTGAAAATGTGTATATAGCCAGAGAATGGGGTAATTGCACACAAATAGAACTGAGCTTGTACTGTATTTGAGACCAAGTGTCACTACCAGCCGAAGCTATGAAGAAGAAACTGCCAAATTATTTAAACTAAAACCAAAAACTGACTGTTTAGAAATAAATACATGCTCTGGTAGACCAGCATGTGGTGTGAAGTTCAAAGGATTATCACCATTCCCCAAATCATTAAAACCTTCAAATATTAAATTTCACTTTAGCTGCTTGACAAAGTTACCTAAGACAGTTTTTTCCTCCCCAGAGAAGTATTTCTTAGTCTTTACTAAGGAAAAACAAACAAACAGAAAAAGAACTTGTTAATAGATTGTTTTGCAGCAAAAAACATAGATTCACAAATAAACTATCAGTGACTATAAAAAGTAAAGGCATTCAAGTATTTAACTCTATGCAAGTCCACTTTTAGACCCTATTAAAAGTGGATGTATATATACTTTCACTTGCGAACAGTCTTCCCTTTTGAGTATTTCACTGTTATTAAAAGAGTGCATTTAATCTTGAAATAATTCTAGAATGTGGTTTTATACCTTAAATACCCTCTACATTGGAAACATCACAATTGCAGATGACCAAATGCAGACCAAACACTAAATATTGCATATGAAGTGAAATGAGGACAAGACACTGTAAATATATCTATTTTATAAGCCATCAGCAAACTACTTTTCTGTCTTAAATCCCATGTACAACACAGTTCAACTGCTTGTGATGGAAGACAGTACCGTGATGGAAGAAAGTACTTCTCCAAATCACAGGCTTCATACATAAAGCCATTTTGGCCAAAGCTAAAAACTATTTCTCAAAATATAATCTGCAAAGTAAATGGTGGAAAAAACCAATTTTATTAACCTCATTTTCAATAACACTTTTATTCATAACATATTTATTAATTTTTATTCATTTTTCATCATTACGAAGCAAAATTCCAGCTGCTGATAGAATCATAGAATCATTCTGGCTAGAAGAGACCTTTAAGATCATCAAGTCCAACTGTTAACCTGACAGGTCACCACTAAGCCATGTCCCTCAGCACCACATCTACATGTCTTTTAAATACCTCCAGCAATGGTGACTCCACCAATTCCCTAGGCTTGTTCCAGTGCTTGACAACACTTTTGGTGAAGAAATTGTTCCTAATATCCAATCTAAACCTCCCCTGGTGCAACTTGAGGCCGTTTCGTCTCATCCCATGTCATTTGGTTGAAAAGACTGATCCCCACCTTGCTACAACCTCCTTTCAGGTAGTTGTAGAGAGCAATGCCGTCTACCCTCAACCTCCTTCTGTCCAGGCTAAACAGCCCCGGTTCCCTCAGCTGTTCCTCATAAGACTTGTGCTCCAAACCTTTCACCACCAGCTTCGTTGCCCTTCTTTAGACACACTACAGCAACTCAATGTCTTTCTTGTACCAAGAGGCTCAAAACCTAAAACACTATTTGAGGCATAGCCTCACCAGTGCCAAGTACAGGAGGATGATCGCTTCCCTGGTCCAGTGCTGGTCACACTGCTTCTGATACAAGCCAGTATGCCATTGGCCTTCTTGGCCACCTGGGCACACTGCGGGCTCATATTCAGCCACCTGTCGACCAACACCCTCACATCCTTTTCTGCTGGGCAGCTCTCCATCCACTCTTTCCCAAGCCTGCAGCATTGCATAGGGCTTTTTTGATCCAAGTGCAGGGCCTGGCACTTGACCTTGTTGAAGTTCATACCATTGGCCCCAGCCCATTGAACAAGCCTGTCCAGATCTCTCTGTACAGCCTCTCTACCCTCAAGCAGATCGACCCAGAAGCCTAACATGAGGTCATATGTACACTCAGTGAGGGAGCCATTGATCCCCTTGTCCTGATCATTGATAAATATATTAAAGAAAACCAGTCCCAATATTGAGACCTGGGGAACACCACTTGTGACTGGCTGCCAACTGGATTTAACTCCATTCACCACAACTCTCTGGGCCTGGCCAACCAGCCAGTATTTTACCCAGCAAAGCGCACACCCTTCCTAGCCATGAGCAGCCAGTTTCTCCAGGAGAATGCTGTAGGCAGCAGTGTCAAAAGTTTTATTAAAGTCCAAGTAAACAACATTCACAACCCTTCCCTCATCCGTTAAGCAGATCACCTTGTCATAGAAGGAGATCAGGTTAATTAAGCAGCACTTCTCATGCCGACTAGGACTGATCACCTGGTTACCCTGTACATGCCATATACTGGCACTCAAGATGATCTGCTCCATGACCTTCCCTGGCACCAAGGTCACACTGACAGGCCTGTAGTTCCCTGAATCCTTCTTCTGGCCCTTCCTGTAGATGGGCATTACATTTGCTAACCTGCAGTCAACTGTAACCTCCATGGCTGGCCAGGACGTCTGATACATGATGGAAAGTAGCCTGGTGAGCACCTCCACCAGCTCCCTTAGTACCCTTGGGTAGATCTCATCCAGCCCCATAGACTTGTGTGCATCTAAGTGGTGCAGCAGGCACCTGACCCTTTCCTCTTGGATTATGGGGGCTTCATTCTGCTCCTGATCCAAGTCTTCTGGCTCAATGGGCTGAGCACTCAGGGGACAACTGTTCTTACTATTAAAGTCTGAGGTAAAGAAGGCATTAAGTAGATCAGCCTTTTCCTCATCTGTGGTCACTGTATTTCCCCCTGTACTCAATAAAGGATGGAGATTCTCCTTAGTCCTCCTTTTGCTGTTAATGTATTTATAGAAACAATTTTTATTGTCTTTTATAGCAGTAGTCAGATTAAGTTCTAGTTGGACTTTGGCAGTTCTATTTTTTCTCCCTGCACAGCCTCATGAAATCTTTGTAGTCCTCCAGAGTTGCCCGCCTCTTCTTCCATTTGCCATACTTTCCTTTTCTTCCTGAGTTTCATCCAAAATTCTCTGTTCAGCCAGGCTGGTCTTCCCTGCCAGCTCATCTTACAGCACACTGGGAGAGCCCACTCCTTTAAGATTTCCCTCTTGAGGAATGCCCAGGACTTTCTGGACTCCTTTGCCCTTCAGGACTGCCTCCCAAGGGACTCTGTCAACCAGCCTCCTAGACAGGTCAAAGTCTGCCCTCCTGAAGTTCAAGGTGGCAGTTCTACTGACCTCCCTCCTGATCTACCTCTACCTGAAGCATCACCCCCCTCGATTTCCATCCTTGTACCTTGCACCCTTTGAATATGCAACTCCTTATCACAAAGCCATACATATAGGGCATACAAATACTGGCAAATTACATTCCTTTTCTAAGGACTAATGATGTTCTGAACCGAATCCTTTATAGTAACTTGTTGAATAAACACTGCAGCTATAGAGTGTATTAAACAAAGAAAATACTATTCTAAATTCTTTTATTCCACTAACTTACTTTAGGAACAGCTTGAACTCACTCTCAGGGAATAACCCACAAGGGGTTAACAGCATTCTCAAAAACCAAAACATGGAACATCCACTATATCCTTATTACCTAACACACTGGTAATGCCTGGAGAATTCTTGGCTGGATAGCAGTTTCAAGAAAAGGAAATCTAGTAAGCCTGTCTTTAATAAGTGCATACTTCGCCAACTGTTTCTCTTCACTGAGTTGCAAAACCAGCTCCTATACACAGTCTTCAAATGCAATGTCACACTGTCTCGCACATAATTTTATGACACATTACTGCTTTGGTTTTCAGAGTAAAGTATATAATATATTCTTGTTTCTTGGGAAAGACTGCTAGCAATGAGCACACTTTAAAAAGCATGTTAAAGCTTGATTTGCTATGTCCTTTGTTTCATAGCACTATAGACTATCAGACTGAGATTTGAAGAAATTTCATCATTCCAGCCCATTTTTCACTTGTTTGTATATTTTATTCTGAGCTGCATATTATCATTGTTTATTATAGTAAAGTCTATGCTTCCCTAATCAAAGATTATACAATTTCACTAATTTCTAAGCCCAGCCAACACTGGGATTTGGATGGTGAACGATCTATGACTCAATCCTGAAAACACCGTGTGATGTTTGCTAATAATGGAATCTTCTAGAAAAAATGGACTGGAGTGTTTCTGCAAGTTTTTTGCTGAAGAGGTTCGTGTTCTGAGAATCCTATTAACACACTGCTACTCCTGGATTATCCAGTAGTAAACACTTACCACAGACACTATCTGCTACCTCTGGAGTGCCAAGAGGAAGCTGCTAAGATTCCTGACACCTATTTCACAATAGTTATTAGAATCACAGAATCATTTAGGTTGGAAAAGACCTTTAAGATAAAAGTCCAACTGTTAACACAGCACTGCCAAGTCCACCACTAAACCATGTCCCTAAGCCCCATGTCCATGCGTCTTTTAAATAATTCCAGTGATCGTGACTCTGCCGTTTCCCTGGGCAGTCTGTTCCAGAGCTTTACAACCACTTTTGTGACTAAATTTTTCCTAATACCCACCCTATACCTCCTAGGGCAACTTCAGGCCATTTTCTCTTGTCCTATCACTTGCTACATGGGAGAAAAGACCAACATACACCTTGGGGCAACCTCTTTTCAGGCAGTTGTAGAGAGCAATAGAGTCTCCCCTCAGACTCTTTTCCCCAGGCTAAACAGCCCCACTCCTCATAAGACATGTGCACTAGACTTTTCACCATCAGCCGACTGTCGACCAACACTCCCACATATTTTTCTGCCAGGCACTTTCCAGCCACTCTTCCTCAAGCCTGCAGAATTGTTCTGACCCAAGTGCAGGGCCTGGCACTTGACCCTGTTGAACCTCATACCATTGGCCTCACCCCATCGATCCAATCTGCCCAGATCCCTCTGTAAAGCCTCCCTACCTTCAAGCAGATCAACCCAGATGCCTAACTTGGTGTCATTTGCCAACTTACCGTGGGTGCCATCAATCCCCTCATCCAGATCATTGATAAAGATATTAAAGAAAACAGGCCCCAGCACTGAGCCCTGGGGAACACCACTTGTGACTTGCTGCCAACTGGATTTAACTCCATTCACTGCCACTCTCTGGGCCAAGTCAACCAGCCAATTTTTTACCCAGCAAAGCGCACGCCCATCCAAGCCATGAGCAGCCAGCTTTTCCAGCAGAATGCTGTGGGAAACAGTGTGAAAAGCCTTATTAAAGTCCAGCTAAACAATATCCACAGCCTCTTCCTCATTCACTAAGTCCACCTACTAATCTGTTTCGGCATAGGCAGCCGTGGTATGCAGCACTTACTGTTCCTTTTGTACATCAACTGAAAAATATGAACTTCTGTGCTTATCCACAAAAAAGAGTTCAGACTTTCTGCACCTGATTGGTGTATGTAAGTTACCTTTGGTGACTTACGTAGAGTTTGTCTACAACCAAAAGAAAAGTGTCCCTCTGCTGAGGTTCAGTATTGACACTTCTCAAACATTACTTTGAAAAGTTAATCAACAGTATAGACAAAACCAATTTCTGAACGGGTGCTGAAATGTCAATAGCATCACTCTAGTTAGCCTGTCATGCTTGCAAGAGTCTGTCCCTACCTCTTCTAACAATGTTGTAAAAACTACTTTAGTACCATTTCAATTGCACTCAATAGCACTGCTCATGAATGCTTAACTCTGTGTAGCAACTCGTACTATTCTATCTTGGTCTGATACAAAATAAAAACATCTGTGAGATGGCTGCATCTAATAGCCATCATAGCTCCACAATGCTTCTTGTATCTCCCCAGTGACCAAGCCCTACAACTGCTCTTGCAATAATTTTTTATTTGAGCTAAAACATATACATTATCAGTGAAATATTCTGCTTTAGAGATGCAAAGTATATTTTCTGGCAGTTCTTCTCATTTTGAAACGTTCTTGCGATAGCTCTCTGGTGGAGACCAGTGATGAGTGGTGTTTCTCAGGGGTCAGTACTGGGGCCAGTGCTGTTTAACTTTGTCAGTGACATGGACAGTGGGATCGAGTGCACCCTTCACAAGTCTGCCAACAACAAGCTGTGTGGTGCAGTCAACATGCAGGAGTGAAGGGATGCTATACGGAGGAACTTTGACAAGCTTGAGAAGTGGGCCCATGTGAATCCCATGAAGATCAAGAAGGCCAAGTACAAGGTTCTGCACATGGGTCGAGGCAATCCAAAGCACAAATACAGGCTGAGTGATGAGTGGATTGATAGCAGCCCTGCAGGGAAGGATTTAGAGGTATTGGCGTATGAAAAACTGAATATGAGCCAGCAATATGCACTCGCAGCCCCAAAGGCCAACTACATCCTAGGCTACATCAAGAGAAGTGTGGCCAGCAGGTCAAGGGAGGTGATTCTCCCCATCTACTCTGCTCTCATGAGACTGCACGTGGAGTACTGTTCATGTCTGGGGCACCCAGCATAAGAAAGAGCAGAGGAGGGCCATAAAGATGATCAAAGGGCTGGAGCACCTCTTGTATGAGGACAACCTGAGAGAGTTAGGGTTGTTCAGTTCTCTAGAGAAGAGAAGGCTCTGGAGAGACCTTATAGCAGCTTTCCAGTACTTAAAAGTGAGCAAAGATGGAGAGAGACTCTTTATTAGGGAGTGTAGTGATAGGACGTGGGGTAACAGTTTAAAACTGAAGGCAGACTTAGATTAGACATTAGGAAGGAATTATTTACTGTGAGGGTAGTGAGACACTGGAACAGGTTGCCCAGAGAGGTTGTGGGTAAGCCCTCCTTGAAGTGTTCAAGGCCAGGATAGACAGGGCTTTGAGCAACCTCATATAGTGGAAGGTGTCCCTGTCCATAGTAGGCAGGGGTTGGAATTAGATGATCTTAAAAGTCTCTTCAAATCTAAACCATTCTATGAATATTGGTATTTTTATATATACATACACACACACACACACATATGTATATATGAATATTTAACCACTTCAACTGTTACAAAAGTGTCTAGCTTGTAGAAACTCCAGGCTAGGCACCAACAATGCAGCATTATCAGCACTGACTGGGAAGCCTTGTTAAAGCACCCTACTAACAGCAACTGAAACAAATCACAGTAACTTAAAACAGTTCAAACACCCATTTTAAGCAAAGCCACAGAAGCTTTTAATAATGATGATGGAAGCTATGTTCCACAGGCACAAACGGTTAAATCATTTGGAACATTACCTGAGGGAGATTTGCTGCCGACACTCTTTGTCCTCTATAGCCCAAATTTCCTAATGCAAGCAGAGTCTTGAGAGACTACCTTTCACACAGCCATTTGTCTAGACTCCTGGAATATGAACTAATTGGTGGCCAGAGATTCAAAATGTGATGCAAGAACTGTATTTCTGTTTAGTTTTGTTTGTTTGGTATGTTATTTTCTTTAGATTTAACTATTCATTAGAAGTTATTTTATTCAATATTCAGTGAAAACAGATAGTAACTGAGACAAAGATATCATTTGTTGCATGTGTTCTACATAAAATAAGCATTTAACTCCTTCTACATTTAAGAGTCCCACTTTTTTCTAATACGAAAAATGAATGTAGTCTAAACTACTGTGTTTTCTACTCTTTTGTTAGAACTCATTTTTCTGTTGTATTCAACATATGCTGGGCTGTAGTAAAAAGGTAACTGACTACTGCTTAATAATTCAATGTCAGGATGCTCTTCCCCCTTCTATTTCATTTCCCAAGACAATATTTTAGTACTTACAGAATCAAACAGGACTCTAGATAAACGAATCCCAGTTGATCAGGGATTCTAGCATACGAATGTACACATAGGAATACAAGGTCTACAAAAGCACTGGAAATAGATTATTTCAATGCAGCTAAAGGTTTTCAATAACCACAGTGTTACTCTACTGGCCTTGTAAACACCAGCTCACAGGAGAGTTCAGTTTCAAAATTAATTACAAGAGCAGTAAGGCAAACAAGGAAAAACATATCCCATTTTCTACCTTTCCTGCTGCTTCTTTCTGATATGGACATAAAAACCACCCATAAGGTGATACCAGGCTTTAAAAAAAACCCCAAGTGTGACAAAGCCAATAAATTCATCAAAAAATGATTTAATAATTTCTAACAATAAGTTCCATATATTTGACAATAACAGAAGAAGAGGGGTCTTTTTTAATTAAAAGTTACACATCAACTTCTGCAATACAGTTTAATTACAATTTGCATGGAGATAAAATTTTTATTACGCTTAGCAAATTATTTAAAAAACAGAAAATTCACATAATATGCTACATTAGTTTCAATAGGTTGTAATTAATCCAACTTAAAATTAGGAAATATACGGCAACAACCTAAAATAAGTTAATACAGTACTCTACTTTTTCATGAGTTCAGGTGTCTAAAGAACTTCTCCTAATCCTGAAAGAGTTGAAAACCACATCAAACCTTTTTGTGAAGATTTTCCTCGCTAATGAAATATAGATTTTTGCCCATTAACAGAACATCTATTATTAAATATTCCATGGCATTATGGAAACTTCTCAAAAAACTTTATTAAATCTACAAATCAAAATTTAAAAATACTACTCTAATTTTCTATTATATTGTTTCAATTTCTACAATAATCTGAAAAAAAACCCCAAATATTTGTGCATCTAGAATGTGCACCTACATGCACAATATTGTAGGAAAATACTAATCAGTCTGACATTTAACCTAACACTTGAAAAACCGAGGATAAAAAAATAATTTAGATACATTATACATACAAAAATTAAACAAATTATTCAATGGCTGCAAATCCTAGCAACTACGATACAAGTATCTTCAACTTTATGAGAACATATAATGACATTACAAATAACCACTTCACTTACAATTCATTTACACTAACAGTAAGGGAACAGAATAGCTGTATTTCAAATTAGTATCACTTGAACTCAGCTTGAAGCATAATTTCTCATAGATAATGTAAAACCCTAATTCGGGATAATATACATTTAAACACAAAATGAAAGACAGAAAAGTATTTGTTTTGTGGGTCTGTCTTCGCACTGTAGTTTCTTCCAGATCTATGCATCCATCACTTGAGGTCACAATAGGGACATGTGATACTACAAATTCAGGCATTACAAAAATAATTTACTTTTTTTTAATTTTAAAAAACAGTGCTACAATAATCAAATGCAATCCATAGGAAAAGTAAGTCTACTGACTTGGTGAATGTTATTTACGTAGTGACTCATGAACTCTTGAACATTAAATGAAATTTCCTGAATCCCAAGTTATGCAACTAGATTAGAAAGATAATCATGTTTGCTGGAATATAATACTATTTCTTCTCTCATTTTTAAGCCTACAATTATACTATTACTTTTTAAATTCACAAAAAGTTTATAAAAGAACAGTGTTGTGGTTTTTTTACCTGTGAGCAGATTATTAATGTAATACCTATATTACAAAGCATGAGAAAAAAAAAGCGCTGAAGAGTTGTTAAAGTAGGTACATTTTTTCCAATAGCCTGTTAAATTACAGCTATCTCAACTTTTACTTATCGTTACAAATGTTCAATTTATACATACAAATTCCAAATAGTTCTTAAGTAGTTAATATAGCTTCAGGAATACAAGAAAGTACATAGAATATGAACTGTCTGGTACAGACAGGAATTTTTTTCCCTGAAGATTTAAAAGCGATATGAAAACCAATGAAAAGCATGCTTCTGCTATGACGTATTCCTCCCAGAAGTCTTACAAAAATTATACTATTGAATAATGTAAACATAAGTGTCAGGTGGCATCTAAAGTAACAGACCACACATTATGGAAGAACTTACGAGAAAAGATTGCCAAATTTCTGATCTGCTACTGATTAGCAGAAGAATGTTATGCATTTGTTCCTGGTTGTAATCTAAACTTCATGCATATTCAAAAGCCACATATATGTGCACAATAACAATAATCTTGCATGATGCTTCTTCACACGGTTTCTTTAGTAATATGGATCCTAATGAAGAAAATTTCAGGAAGCTGGTAGATTTTGTATAATAGAGAAAATACACACAGATTTCAAAAGACCAAACTTTATAAACTACAGCTCATACTGGCCCTTGGCCATAATATAATAATAAACAACAAGGTATTAATCATTTTATATTTCTTAACACTTTGAATGCCGTATTTCCTTCACATCCTTATATTTTACTAATGTTCCTCTTTTAAAAAATGTATGAAGGACTGTTGCTTTGTAGTTCACATTCATACGGCTTTCCTAGAAGAACACAGAATACCATACTGAATGCCTATTGTGCAGAAATAACCCTGAAGGCTGTATCATAGCAGTATGCAGTAGAAAACCCTTACCAATTTTTCATCAACTGTGATGAGTTGCGTGTCTCGAGTTTGGTCCTGTGCCAGCCGCCATGTGGAAGTGCTCAGTGACCTGCGGTGCAAGACTTGAAGTTAAAAAATGATTCATGCAATGAGAAAATAGAGGCAGACAAATCTTACATAAACAAGTTACTTTAACAATATCCGTCTTGTAAAAAAAATTGAAGAGGGAGAGATGAGGGCACAAAAATCCTTTTTCTCCCCAATTAGTTCTGTCTGCTGAGTTTTTGGCAGACTCCCACTTAGCAGTTCACAACAGGCTGCACTTTATGTCAGCCTACAGGCTCTCTGTCACAGAGAGACTGCCAGTGGCAAGGACTGTACTGCTCTATATGAATGTACAGTAGCTGGTTTGTCACGAACAGACAGAAAAATACAAGGCTGCTGCAAGCATTCTGGAACTCTGATCCTTAAAATGATGGCATCAGAGGAAAAAAATCCTAAATCTATTTGTAATGGTAAAGCTCCAGTTCTACAACTTAACAACAGAATACTGTTGTTCAAAAATTCCAACTGTCTAATATTTTTTTAGAAAAAAAAACATCCAGAAAAAAACAAATAACAAAACAAACCCCATGCTGATAATTAAAATAAAATTTTGTGATTTTGAGTGGGCAAAGCTCACAGCTATTGTATTTCATTTCTAAATCAGTATGGGTCAGCTTATTTGTTTCCAAAATATATGATTAAACTTCTTGTGTAACTACTAAACCTGTAACATACAGATAGAAACACAGAATCCAAATTCCACATCACTGAATCAAGAAGCAAAATTTGCTATTAATTTTCATTATGTCACTAATGTCAGGATTGGGTCCTTTGAGTAAATCATCTTTTGGCGAAACAATGCAACAGAAAGTGAAACAAGCCAAAAAGCCCAATTCTCTGAGCTAATAGTGTGCTTCACATTTAATTAAGGTCATTTTAAATAAATGAGGCACAAAAATGTGAGAATATAGACAACTGAACAGTAAGAGGGACTAAGCCATTTCAGTTTCAACTGTTCTGCAAAAGATTACCTAACTTGGTAAGCCAGACATGCTTGAAGATGCCTAAGGAATACTTACAACCAAACTTCTAGTAATTCTGGTAACATTTACCTAATTTTTGAGGAAACCATCCTCAATAAGTGCTGCTGAAAACACCACAGCTTTTAAAGCCAAATTCCAAGACCTTCAGAAAACCTGCAATACGATCCAAACTAACCCCTCCACACATAAGATTTAATTATTAAATAGTCAATAATGTGATTCAAAACTTGTAGGATTAAAAGTGTGTTATCTTCTACAGCATTCTACTAAGTCATGGAAATGTGTAAGACCTAAGTGGGGGAAGTTTTCAAAACATATGCACCTACCATGTCTTCTAGTTTCAAATCCATCCTTAATTTTTGTCAATTCTGGTAAGAATGCATTTGAAGATACGAACTTGATAATTTAATTAATCTATCTGCACCTGATTTAACACATTAACTAAACAAACATTCAATTTTTAGACAATAATAGCATGATAAAGTTTTCAGGAGGTAGAACCTACACTAGAAAGAAATTTGAAATTAGTGACTACAAAGCAAGTCACAAGAATCATAAAACTAAGCAACTAGGACAAAGTTCAGTTCAGTAATATTTCAAATGCAGACTCCCACAAATCTATACTTCTAACATGGATTACACTCCTTTAAATTACCTTCCATTTGAAGTAATAACTTTAAAAAACCTCCAAATCATGAAAAACGAACTCAAAGTACAAAGTTTATAAAATCACCCAACTTTGTGATGTGGCCACATACATCTATTTCTATTCAAAATGACAAAACCTGTCTGGAAGGGTTAAAGAACAAGACAAAGTTTTCAAGTGCAAGAGAGCTCAAGAATTTAATAAACATTGAAATGATAACTACTCTGTTAGCTCAAAATCTTCATCCCAGAGAGCTTCTGGCTCAACACAGCTGTCATTTCTTAATTTGTACATGTAAACCAATACATCATAAAACCACAATAGACAGATACTGCAGCATGCTACAAGAAATGGCTCTTAGATGGTCCTTATTCAAAAACATACCAAGAGAGAAAGTATCCTAAAAGCCTTCAGCACAGCAGCATTATACTTGAGTTCCAGTGATAAACAGCTGAAGCCACAAAATTTCCAACCTCAGCCAAGGCAAAAACATTGTAATAGGAAAATTAGTTTCTCCTCCACTCCAGGAATTGTAATATCATAGCAGTATTCTGCAGGTATTTTAGAATTTCATGTGATACAATTTTCACTACACTATTTAATAGAAGCCAAAGAAGGATATTCAATTATGCAATCAAATTCGTCCTTTCTGGACAGAAAATAGTCCAAATTATGAATCCAGAAGTTCTCTGAAACTTGCTCTGTGGAGAGGTCTGATGGGTAAGTAAAGATTTGAGTATGCCAGGATTTAATTAATAAGACTGATCAGAATCACACTTTTTCTTGTAATAGAAATGCAGTTTGAAACAAAATTTAGCCTAATTCAGTTTGAATTTGGTTAGGGATTTTGTTTTGTCTTGGTTGGGGTTTTTTGGGGAAAGCATTAATCAGCTTTGAAAAGTATAAATGCCATGCCCTTCCAAAATGATTTCCACTCAGCACTGTGTCATTTGACATAGTTTTTACTCATAATTGCTCATTTTGGAAGTTTCTGTATTTGAAGAAAAAAAATATTGAAGATATTTCATATCATTACAGCAGATAGGGAAGAAGCAGGGTAAAGATCTCAACAGATTAGAGGTGGGCAGAATCTCTCTGAGATGCCTCTACACTGCATACAGAGGGAGTTGACTTTTTTTGCACAAGGTGTCTCTATCAGCTGGAGTGAACTGCAAGGCATCACAACTTACAGCTCTTCATGATGTTTTAGACTCTCTTCTACAAAAGGAGACAGATAGTTTACTGACCTAAGTCAAACTCTGTTCCTCTTCATCATTTTTCAAAGTAATTTCTCTTGACTATACTATTCTCAGAAAGCCCCAATTATTATTGGAATTTGCAATCTTGTACATTTCTTGAATGCCCAGCCTTCTGTCCATCCCAGAACTGCAATGAGTTGGAAAGATCAAATAGGAGATTCTTAAAGAAAGTATGAAACATAACTGAAAACTGGAATTTGGACTAGACCAGGAACGTGAACCCTAAGTCCATGGAGGTGTCTCTGTGCAAAAATACATAAAACACCAGTTTTGCTTTAAAGATAACAGGCTGTTGATATTTCTATTTGTTGAATCTCTTATAGGAAAGTAACCTGGAGCTTAGAAATACCAGCAGCATCTGAAATATCATGCAATCTGAAATATTACTATTTAAAAGTTAACGGAAAGTGTTACTTGATTCCTAGAGCCCTTGTTTAATTTTCAACAGGTTTCATTCAAATTTGACCCTAATGTCAGGCACTGAACTGAGGAGATAATCAGGAAACAGATCTATTTCACACAATCTTCTCTTCTCAAACTCCCACAAGAAGAAGTATCATTTCATCACTCAAGTTACCCCTCAGAAACTATACAAACTTTACAACTTCTGTTTCACCTTAAAATTAAATGAATATGCAATCTAAATCACTTAAGTCATCACTCAATTTAAACCTTTTATTTGTCCTCAATAGTAAAGAAATTCTCACAAAACTTTCAATTAATACTCCCCTCTGCCCACATCTACCTTGACCTTTATGTAGCTTCTGTGATGGGTAAACTTGCAGAACTATAAAACATACCTTTACATCTCCATTCTCACCAGTTTCTCCACCTTTCATCTACTACTGACCTTCAGGAAGGTAATCTGCTTTCTTCCTTTCTTTTTGTAAGCAACATGGGTCCATATTATCCCGTTTTGTCCCTTTTTGACTACTTAGCCTTTTTTTTTCCTGTCAAAACATCTTGGGATGAGGCCTTAAGAGCAGCAAGTTCCATTTCTTACCCTGTTCCAAGACTAATTTAACTCTGATTTAAAATTACTGTGCACAGACTACTTCAATAATAAATAGACCAGTAATATAGTCCTAAAGTTCGGAAAGTTTTACACATAACAGCTAGCAACAATAAACCTTACTATCATCTAGGCTCATTCTTGTCCCATTCAAAACACACATCAGACAAATTTCCTTCATAGTTACTATCTAATAAACAAGAGTGACAAGACTCCAATCTGGCCACAGCTCTGTTGTGGATTTACCAAAACATTTTTCTTACAGTGAGCTCCCAAGGGAGGAACAAACAAACTTTGAAATGTAAAAGCCTAGGTTTATTAGAATAGCCAGCCTTTCAAAACAAAAACCTTTAAAAGTACACAGACAAAAGTTAAATTAAGGTTTATAATTAAAAAGTCTTTCACAATCTTGCAGATGCTTTCCCACAGTACCCCACATTCATATATGTGGCTAATCCAATCTGCAGCTTCTTGTATTATAACCAACCCTTCACAAGGTCTTCAAGTTCCTAACAACTTTTTCTTTCATCAAGGAGGCCTGGCTATATGGCTAGCAATAGCAAAATTCTCCTCTTGCTGAAGTTTGTCTTTCTTGGGCCTCTCTGGCATCACACTCCTCCTCCCCAAGTATATTATCTCTCTCAAATCTCCTAGTTGCTCTCTTAATGGAAGATTCCTTCTTTGTTCTCTACATATCAGTCAGTCACAGAAATATGGAGATGCTTCCACAAACATGGATAACTTCGCATGAACATATAGCAGCTCCTTCAGCTACAGAGACCACCATTCAACTTGGTGTTTGGTTTGCAATTATAAAAGTGGTAATTTCTCTCCAACCTGTGCCATTGTGTTGGGCATTTAGAATTCCTTAAACTTTATCTATATGATCTTGTATCATCATTTTACACTTTGATCATTTATTATAATTTCATTATATTCATTTTTACAGTTCACTTAACATATAACATTGTATAATACAGTTTTGTCTTCCGCATGAATATGATCATCGTTCAGCTTCAGTATGAACTCCACCTTAATATCTGCTGTATAAATGTGTATAATACAATACCCTTTAATGATATTTCTGGGTTTCTGTGTCAGGACTTTAAAAAAAGGTTAAGGTCACATTTTCTCCCACAGTGCATAGTTCTTTCAAGAGGTATTATAGATGTGAACACTGCATCTAGACTGGATTATGACTACAATCTGTTATTTTAGAAATTCACAATAAATTTGAATGTCTTTTATACTGTATAGAGACAGGAGTAGAAATTTGGCAGACTATACTACACAGTCTTATTAAATACTTGTAAAAATACACATTAGCTCAGTAACAGGGAATGAATTAATGATGGCTAATAGTGAAAATGTGAATTTGTAGAGTTTGAAAATTTCTATTCGTATCGTGTATCCTCGAAAAACAAATGCTGTGATCACCTAATCACAAGTCTTCCAAGAGAAGCGCGAATTCCCCTTTCATTGTCATCTGCTGTTCCAGCAAAGTCACAAATGGGTTCCACATCTCTGCTACACAAATGGAGGTGCCCATCGAGAAGCCATGGAAATTCTCCAGTCTTCACTACAATATTCACACCAGTATCAGGTCTCTCAACCATCTTATCCCACTGTGGGAAAAGGACACAGCAAAGTTCCTTGTTGCAGGGGACATACTTATATCCCCTCTTCCCTTCTTACATTAGAGGCCCCAGCTCTGTTGATGTCATTAAACTGTTCTATTGAACTGGAGAAACCAAACAGTAAAAATATGGACAGCAAAATTCTTTTGTGAGATCAGAAAGAAGGGTATTAAGGCATCTGACTTGAATATACATCTTGGTAGTTTTGGATATCTGTATTCAATCTCTAAAATTCAACAAATTTGAACTTCTTAAATGTCTACTAAATAACCTATGCTTAACCCCTATATGGTTTTGATTTTTAACTGCATAAACAGAAAAATAAATGGAGTCCTCCAGAAAAGAATGCCTGCCACAGAGCCTCTGGAAATGTCACAAAGAATTCCCCACAAGCCTAGTGGAAGACAAGAAGCAGCCATATTTAACAGGCATGAATCTGCTGTCCATGAAGAACAATGCTGTGACTGGCATGTAACACAACAACCAGATGCAAAAACTTGTATTCACCTGATCTAATTCAGCACCTGAGATTTAATTCATTGCACAAAAAAAGGCTCCTTAACCTCTTCGTGCAACACATCTGACTGTTTGATCTATTAGCACCCCCTTTTGGTCAACTGTTGGAGATATGTAAAAGAAATCTAGGTATCACAGCACAGGCAATCAGATCACAACATACAGATGAAACAAAGTCTGGAAGATAACCTCAATGCCTCATGTGAAATAAAGGCAGTCACTAAGAAGTAAGTCTGAATGTTGTTTTAAGTATTCTGGTACTGAATGACCAGGGCACAGGCAGGTGTGAATATACATCTATGCAGAAGCAAAGGCTGTGATGAACCATTCAATACGCTGAACAAATAATCACTCTTAGGACACCAACCTGTTTTAATATTATGGCACTTATCAGGAATAATATAAACTTCATGGCTTTACAGCCACCATAAAGACATTAAATTCTGAACAAAAAAGAATATGGAAACACTGCCAGCTAAGAACTTCCATGGCATCCAACCTAGTCACACACTGCAATTAAGGAGACTAAAACCAAATCAATATAATGTTCTCTCATATAAAATTCAGACATTAAGAACTGCCTGTTGCACAATGTCAAATACAGTACAGATCACAGTATTCAGCTCGAACATAATAAATTTTTATAAAGACAGCTTGTAAAGTTGAACATGTAAGAGATTAAATTGAGCGGGATAATACTTCCTTGGTATTAGATTCATTACTGTAATTAAAGTGATAAAGACTTAACAGAGTCAGTGGTATTTTATTTTTACTAGGATCACAGAATCACAGAATGTCAGGGATTGGAAGGGACCTCAAAAGATCATCTAGTCCAATCCCCCTGCCGGAGCAGGAACACCTAGATGAGGTTACACAGGAAGGCGTCCAGGTGGGTTTCGAATATCTCTAGAGAAGGAGATTCCACAACCTCCCCGGGCAGCCTGTTCCAGTGTCCTGTTACCCTCACTGAGAAGAAGTTTCTTCTCATATTTAAGTGGAACCTCCTGTGTTCCAGTTTGTACCCATTACCCCTTGTCTTATCATTGTTTGTCACCGAGAAGAGCCTGGCTCCATCTTCGTGACACTCCCCCTTTATATATTTATAAACATTAATGAGGTCTCCCCTCAGTCTCCTCTTCTGCAAGCTAAAGAGACCCAGCTCCCTCAGCCTTTCC